>RYFJ01004251.1:0-73287 GCA_003991445.1 Oryza meyeriana var. granulata
TTTTTTTTTTACAAAACAGAGAAAATCATATTACAAAATGCACGAAAAGTAAACTAGTCTATAGACAGCGTTCCATCATCAGCATCCATCCTCACAAGCTGTTGACAGCGGAGCCAGCCCCTATCCTCAAGATATCCTCGTCAGACACGTTCTCCAACACTGGGAGGGGGGGAATTGAGCAAGGCTGAGTACCACCCACGTACTCAACAAATCACACCCCACAATTATGCATATGCACAGGTACAAAAGATAGATAGGGTTTGTTTTGCATAAAAGCAGTTGCAAACAGTAGTAGCTCACAAAAAGTAAAAAGTTGATTAATTTAACAATATTAATCCTCCACTGATTAATGTTACACCACGTTAACCAGGCCCAACCATTCCCAACTGATTGACATTACACCACGTCAACCATTCTCCTCTAGTTACCATTACACCACGACAACCGGACTCCACTGATTAACATTACACCACGTTAATCAGTCTCCACTGGACAACGTTACACCACGCTGACCAGTTTTTCCTAATCAATGCTACACCACGTTGACCAGGCTGTGCTGATGAACACTATACCACGTCCACCAGGTGTCACTGATGAGCGTTACACCATGCTCACCAGTCCACCGATTAGCTTACACCACGCTAACCAGCCACCCCGGTAACTCAACCACATCGACCGACTCACACCTTCCACACACCAGTTTCATAAAGCCAGATTAATTATCTACAGGTGGACTAATCACGGTGCAGTCTGGCCAATGTGCCTATAACCGCGGCACGGCTATTCGAATATATTACTCTGATCAAAGTACAACTGACCCACAAACACACCCCACACATGATTCCGTTGCCATACTGTTCACAGCCCCAAATCTAATTCCAGGTAATTAGTGCCATACCTACTGTCATTAGATGCACAAATTGAATTCTGCATATCACTTCTTGCAAAATAAAGTTTGCAATATTTAAAACCATCAATACAATAAAACCCTAATCGGCAAATTAGACCAACTCCAAATAGTTCAGCAAGTTGAACAGAAACATATGTGGAAAATATGTTATTCAAATACTAGCTAATTCATCATGAAACAATTATAATTTTTCCAGAATTATTTCATTGGTTTAGACCTCTTGAAAAATTCAAAACAAGTTTCAGCCTGGATTCTTTTCCTTGACCTATGCATTTGATAGTCTAAGGATTTTCTAAAGATGTTTGGCTGCACATAAAATCATGAAAAATTCCTGTAAGACTTTCCCACATAATTAATCCACTGTAAATTTGACATGATTTTATCACTTCAATAAATACTTCAACCAAGTCCCTCAAATCAGCAAAGCTAGGAAGCTAGCTGAAATAAATTGTTCACTTCTGAAGTTCACCAAATGAAAATGGGACTAATTAGACAGAGCCCTTTTGCCAAAGTTGTGCCAACATGAACCCTTACCACCAGTATTTTGGCTCATTTTAATTCCCAAAGAAGTCCACATGAAATAATAGGGCAAAGCCATAGGACAACATCACACAGCAGAAAAACTGGTCTGTGTGCTTACTTTGCAATTTCACTAAAGATGAACCAGACCACCTCTAACTACGAAAATTTTCAGCAGATTAAACACATCTTTCTCTACCTCCAGTATTTTCCCAAATTTATATCCCTTTTAACCTACTGAAATCACAGATCAAGACAGGCCGCTGCCAGTGTCGCCCGCCGTCTGGTCGGCACAGTAGGTCGCCGCCCGAGCCACTGCGCCAACACTGTCGCCATGCCTCTAGGAGACCGCTGACCAGAGGATTTGCACTGTGAAGTCCTGAGCAAGGAGATCGGCCGTCATCTTCTTCCTCTCCAGCCGTCCGCCGCCGCCGTCGTTTCACCTCAACCAGTGAGCCATCTTCCGATCCCTCACTCTCTCACCATCCCTAGGAGGTCCCTAATGTTATAGACGTCTTACTTTGGTCTCAGTCAACGAATCAAGCCACCCCCGTCGCTCAGTGTTTTCGCCACGCCGGCCATCCTCTCCTAGACCGGACGGTCGTTCCATTGTCTCATTCGCCCTGCTCTGCTCGTCTCTATGGCGCATTGGCCCCACCAGTAAGAGACAAAAAGATAAAAGGAAAATCCAAGAAAAACCAATATTTGATTTATTTTGTAACTGAAAAACGAGTAAACTTCACAAATACATAAGAAATCCATCTTAGCACATTTTTGAGTGAAACCAATGTTGTTAATTCTGTAATTTTGTGAACTTTAATACTGTCAAATAAAATATGACCATGTCTGTACAGAAAATATCCAGAAAATAATATAAAGCAAAAGAAACTAATTTGTGCCTAGGAACTTGGAAAATTTCTATAAAATGCATTATAACTCCTTTTGAGGTGAACCAAATTTCCTTGGATTCATAAAAATTTCTATTTAATTTTATAAATAAAATATGAGAACTTCTGTAGGATTTTTCTCCAAAAATGAAAATACCTTTTTATATCTCTTTATAACCTAGAAGTTTATAAATTTGTAGAAAATTCATCCTAACTGCTAAAAATATGAAACCACTTTTGTTTAACTCAGAAAATTGTAACCTTTACTGTGGACAATTTGTATTTGACAAAACTACCTCTCAAAATAGACCTAAGTATTTTCTAACCCCTCTTTTTGATAAATTTGTAAAATTCACAACTAAATCATTTTAAATCAAATTTCAGTGAACCAAATTTTGTTGGAACCAGTAGGTTATGATCTTTTATATAAAAATGCATGCCTTTATGAAATCTTAATAGAAAATGTCAGTTAACTATAATAACTTAAGGTTACAATATAAATAATTACAAAACTGCCATTTTCAGCCCTTCTACCTTGTTATTTTTGTATCTCCCAATCCAGAGATGCAAATGACTTGGTTCTTTCTCCTAAAATCTTGTTAGGACATACCCTACCTACTGTATTTATCTGATAATTAATTGATCATTTTTGCATAGTCATGTTTATTGGATTCTTATTTACATATTCGCTGTTTATCGGTAGATTCAGATAATTCGGAGTACGTGGAGCAAGAACCAGGATTTGAGTGTGAACCATCGCAGCAGCAAGGCAAGCATCTAAACAAGCTACTAAGCAAGCATCTAAGCATATTGAATCCATATTTTCAATAAATTGATTTGTTTGCGAAGGAAATATCTATATGCATGTTTCGGTCTTGTTAAAATGGGAAAAACGGGTAGAGTTTACATTACCCAATTATATGCATTTTCATTCCTTGGTTATTGATTCCATGTTTATACCTTGTCACCCCTGGTTAATTGATTCCATGTTTATACCTTGTCACCCCTGGTTAAGGACTTTGGGATACTTTTATTTTACCGAACGCTTAGCCATGCTTATTTCTAGACTTAGAGAAATCCGATAGATGGAGCTATCAGTTTAGAACTAGTTTAAAGCGAATGGATGGGTTAAAATCTGACAAGAATAACTTTTGATTAATAATTGAGAAAATGTTTGACTTGGACGGATGATAGGGCGATGAAGGGATGGTGTTTCCCCGATGCACGTAACTCCGTCTGGGTCGTTAAGGACCGAACATGTTGACGTCTATTCAAGCACCCTACGTACTTCCACACACTGGGAATGGGACGGCTTAACTCAGTAGCACGGGAGGCTGTGGCCATCTACGCCCGTCCGTCAGTCGTGAGGGGAGACCTTTGGAGGACCTCATTGCGAGCCTGCACTTGGCGGGAGGTGCCTCCCGCGATGGTGAGCCCGCCTTAGTTGCCACACACGCACGCGACTAAGTCGTCGGGGGCCCAGACGTGGTTTAGGTGGTTGGGGCTAAGCGTGCAAAAGGTTCTGTTGTGACCTCTAGTCCGCACTCAAAGTGTAGAGTGTGGGTACCGACGGGTACGGATCAAACTAGAGTGTAGCCGTTTGGCTTCTATCACATCGTGTGGGTAAAGATGTACACCTCTGATCAGAGTAAGAACTATTCGAATAACCGTGTCCACGGTTACGGACGACCGCTTGATGTGTTCCTCAATGATGTTAGCATCCAACTTAGGATAGTCAAGAATGGATGGGTTTATATAAAAGGTTTTAATGATAAATATGACTTGGTTTTAGTCATGGATAATGATATGCTTGTGTAGCATAATTGTTTGGGCGATGGTGACCCATGGATGATGATTAGAGCATGGTTTGTGCTCACTTTTAATTACATTTCAGAACTATAATCTTGCTGTCCTAAAATTTTAGATTGCTATATTTTGCAAATGCTTATGTTTTAAATGTAGTACTTGCTCAATAAAATCAGCTTTATTTAAAATCAGATCGAGCTAGCCATACTCCTTGATGTAGAGACTAGCATTATTCCTTTGAACTATTATTATTGTATAAGTCTAGCTGAGTACTTGTGTACTCACGCTGCATCTTTCAGGTGAGGACAATGACGACGTTGATGTGGTCTACTGTTATCCCACCGAGGGTGGCGAGGATAATATGTAGTCGAAGTTAAGTTCTATCCCCAGTCGGTTGACCTGTAGTTGGGTATCGCACCACTGGTCTTATCCTTTATGTTGATATTCCGCTGCTATCTTTTGCGCTACTCTATGATGTATCAGGGTGTGTAAACCCTCTATGTAATATTTATAACCCTACTGCTCATTTATCCATATTTAGAGTACTTGTGATGTTTATCAATTGCTTGCGATGAAAGTGTGAGGCTAGTCGCTTTCCTGGGGACTAGCTGAACATGAGTATGAGTTGTGTAGAACTGAGATGGTTGGGGGATAGCTATTGTGGTTCAAGTCCTCTGGGGTACGTACATGTTTGGTCGCCACCATCGAGTGGTTTGATGGGCGTATGACGGGGAGGACTGGCAAGCTATCCTTATGATTATCTCTTTTGTACACTTCTCGGCATTTTGAATTTCTATTATGAACGGGTAAATATTATGGCAAGGCTGCGATGAGGATGGATGGTTATTGCACTTAATTGGTTTTTATTCAAGATCCCATCCATCTAGATATTTCGCGTTGTCATACTAGTTACTCTCCATAATGCACTTCCGGGGTGGCCACAAGTACATCACCACGATGTCCCGTGAGAGGCTGTGACACCCCTCCCTAATCATCCACACCACGCTGAGGTTGCACTTGCCGACAGGGCACGCCATATTGGCCAGGCTACCCCCCTTGCGCCACGATGAATCTGAAAGCTGATCAACCCTACCCTGGGCTGACCCAACTCCATCCCGCTCACCCTCTTCTTCGGTGCCTAGGAGAGGGACAAGAAACACTTCAAGCCCAGCCTTGCCCACGCTGGCTTGTGGAAAGTACGGTGGTTGCCCAGGTGGTTCCCGTGAACTGGTCCTTAATTGCCATGGGTGTGACAAGCAGAACCACACATCCACAGCCCACCATTTAGTTCAAATTTTAATAATTTAACATCAACCTATCTAAAATTCCAATTTTTGCAACATTGAGTCGAATCATATGAAAAGATAATATTTAATTCCCATGTGAGCTATGTTGCTAAGCATGGCTAAGCATTCCTAAGAATAGTAACCTAATCATATTATTACCCAGGTGACAAGGATTCAGGTTTCAAAGCTAAGGCCAAGTCCTAACATTGCATAGGTTATAACTCACCCACATGAAATATAGAAATAATGCAATTTATTTAAGTAAACAAGGCAATTTAGCGAAAAATGGGTACAAAGTGATCAAGGTAATAGTGCGACTTGCCTTGCTCCAGCTCAACGTACTCGGCAACGACCTCGTAATACACAAGAGAATTACCGGCGTCGGTTCCTACAACAAACAATGCATAAACAATTAAAACAGTACATGTGGGCAAACAAACATGGGCTGAAAGTATTTTTAATGAATTCTTGGCATTTTTCGGGATTTAATGAAATTTGAATGGACTTAATCAGAGTTCGTATGAATTAGTTATGATTTCTTGAAGTTTTACTGTGTTTTCAGTACAAATATAATTAACAAGCGATTTAATGCGCAATTATCCGATTTATGACGTCACTCGAGGGAGAGGCGGCGCCGACCAGCGGGCCCCACCCGGTAGGGACTCAAAAGCGCCGGCGCACGGTGGACACGGTCCACCGAGCCGGAAACGGGTGCGCCACATGGCGCACACGTGGCGCCAATGCGGCGGCCACGCGGGCAGCCGACAGATGGCCCCGACCTGCCGAGTGGCAGATCGGACGGCACGGAGATGCGCCAGCCACACGCCAGCCATCTCGAGCGGGAGGCGGCGGCGTGCACGTGACTCGATGGTTGCCGGCAGCGACCACCCGGCGTGGCGGCCGGCACGCGGAGGGGCGGAATGGAACGGGAAGATGGGGAGGATTCTCACCAGTGCCTCGCGGCGGCGAGCAACGGCGCAAAGACGACGGCAGCGACAAAGAAGCTGCGGTGGCTTCGGGACTACGTCGGCAACAGAGCTCCGACGGCGGTGGACGAGCGAGAGCTGGCGGCCTAGGTGTCCTAGAAGATGAGGAGGACGGGAAAGGAGTTAGGGCGGAGAACGGAGACGCGACGCGGTGGAAATTGCTGGCCGGAGAGGAGACAGAGGGCCGGAACTCACCGTGCGCGAGGGCGGGGCGTGCCGGCGAGCTTCGGTTTCCACGGAGTGGCGGCTGAGGTGCAACGTGGCACGGCGGAGATGATGGTGGTGGCGGTGTGGCTTGGTGACGTCCGGAACGGCGGCGAGCGACGGCCGGAGTCAGCGAAAAGCGACAGAGGCTCAGGTGCGCTGTGGCGATGGGGTTTTAGGGCACGAGAAGACTCAGCGTGTTGGGGAAAAGGCGAAGGAGAGGACGGGGAGGCTTTTTATGCACGCGGGCGAGAGAGATCGAGGCTGAACGGCCCCAATCGGGCACAGGAGAGAGGGCGGCGGCGTGGGGATTGTGCACGTGATTCGTGAGAGAGAGGGGACGAGGACGCCGGAGAACGTGGGGAGTGTGCACGGACTCGGTCCCGCTTCGTTTGAACCGGAGGCAGGCGAGGGAGGAGGCAGGCGCGGCTGCCAATCGGACGGCGGAGGGGATTTTTCCCCTCCGCCCGATTTGGACGCAGGTAGAAGATGGGGCTGACAGGCGGGCCCGGCCTGTCAGCGGGAGGCACGTGGGCGAGCGGCGAGAGGCGGCCTGATGCGCAGGGTCTAGCGCACAGAGAGAGAGCGAGCGGGAGCAGCGGCTGACGGCTGGGGCCAGCGGGGAAGTAGGCGTGCGCAGGCCGTGCGGAGAGGCGTCGGCACAGTGCTGGGCTGGCGGCCCAGCGAGAGAAAAGAAAGAAAGGAAAGAGTAACTGAAGGAAAAGAAACAAGAAAATGATTTCCAGGGCGATTTTAATTGCAGTAAATGTTTTTGATTTATTAAAAATAGTTCCTATGCTCTGAAAATTCCAATAAAAATCCAGTTAATGTATTTTGGCACAGGGAACATAAGAAAAATATTCCTGGCCACAATAATTTATTATTTTGTATTTTACACCTTTAATTAATTCCTCTGGCCTTTTTAAATTTATTTTTCTAGGGTATTTTTCTCAGGTATTATTTAGTGTGGCTAATATCAGGGTGTGATAATACCCCACCCCAGGAAGAGCAGATTTGAGGATGATCAATTTAGAGGATATGCTCGCCGTCTTCCTTCCCGTCCTTTGCTTAGGGCAGTGGAAAGCATTTTTCCTTTTATTTTAGGAATTTTGGGAACATTTCAACAAAGGAGGTCTTTCACAGGTCAAACGAGACCTAAGATTTAATCTAAAAGAAATTACTAAATTGAATCTATTTCTATTAAAAAATTGCATTAAAAACTTATCATAAAAGGCGAGCAAAGTAAGTGATCAAAAAACTTTGTTCTTTGTTTGTCCTATCTATAAGAGGAGAGCATATGAAAAATGTAAACCATTCTTTCGTTTTTTTAGCTCACTGGCCATCCGCTGGGAGGTTTGGGCTTAATACCGATATTTTCGCAACAAATCTAATAAATCTAACTGTAGTGGTTGGTGTATTGATGTTTTTCGGAAAGGGAGTGTGTGCGAGTTCTCTATTTCAAGAATAGATTGGATCTATCCGGCTGCGCTTTAGAATATTTTTTAGTATTTTTGAATAAATTAAGAAAAGGGTGCATGATCTCGATGAATTACTTCTGAATAAATTCAGAAATCATATGGAAGAACCATAGCATTTTGCGACCTATTGTTAAATCAACTTTGATTCTCTATAAACCAATAATATGAGACCATTAACATGGTTAAAGCTAAACTGCTTGAAGTCTAGGCAAAAGGGGGTACTCTTTCTACAACTATATTAGTATCAGTACCGAAATGCTTTAAAGAGAAAATAGCTAATGTAGAATTTATCTGATATAGAACACTCTTATCGATAAAATGGTTTGAACTACTTACTAGAAGGGGCACCCTGCCCTTTTTTATCCAATGCCGAATCAACGACCTATGTATAAAAAAAGGAGAAAGTTTTTGGATTTGAAAAAAAATAGAAATTCTATCCATTTTCATTTTCCATTTTTCTATTTAGTTTTTCTTAATTAAATTGAAAATTTTAACTAAAGGGCAAATACAAATAAAAAACCAACTTTGCTGCCCATGATAGATTTTTATCTAGGCATAAAAGTCCTCTTAATATTTATCTAGTCTTATATGCGTTTCAGTATATTGAAATATAAACAGAAAAGAGAGGGTAGAGATAGCTCATTACATTAAAAAAAGATATGGAAGTAGCCATAGCAAAAAAAGAAAAAAAGGAGCGTGAGAGCCAAATGAATGGAAAGATTCATGTTTGGTTCAGGAAGAGATCATAAAAGTTGTAAACTTAATAGCAGGTAATCTACTTTCATTAAAAGTTTTATTAGATAATCGAAAACAGAGGATCTTGAGTACTATTTAAAATTCAGAAGAATTGCGTAGAGGGACCATTGAGCAGCTCGAAAAAGCTCGAATTTGATTACAAAAAGTCAAACTAGAAGCAGATGAGTATCGAATGAATGGATACTCTGAGATCGAACGAGAAAAAGCAAATTTGATTAATGCCACTTCTATTAGTTTGGAACAATTAGAAAAGTGTAAAAATGAAACCCTTTATTTTGAAAAACAAAGGGCGATGAATCAGGTCCGACAACGGGTTTTCTAACAAGCCGTACAAGGAGCTCTAGGAACTCTGAATAGTTGTTTGAATACCGAGTTACATTTTCGTACGATTCATGCTAATATTGGCATTCTCGGGGCCATGAAATGGAAGAGATAATTAAATTAATTAGGCCTTGAACTTCTACTTTCCTTTAGAATTTAGGCATTATTTTTCCCCTTGCTTCCAGAAAAAATAGTAAAGAAACACTAATGGCAACCCTTCGGGTCAACAAAATTCATAAAATTCTCCGCGAACGTATTGAACAATATAATAGGAAAGTAGGGATTGAGAATATCGGTCACGTAGTTCAGGTGGGGGATGGGATTGCTCGTATTATAGGTCTTGGTGAAATAATGTCAGGCGAATTAGTCGAATTTGCAGAAGGGACTAGGGGTATTGCTCTGAATTTGGAATCCAAAAATGTTGGGATTGTATTAATGGGTGATGGGTTGATGATACAAGAGGGCAGTTTTGTAAAAGCAATAGGAAGAATTGCTCAGATACCCGTGAGCGAGGCTTACTTGGGTCGTGTTATAAATGCTCTGGCTAAACCTATTGATGGGAGAGGCGAAATTGTAGCTTCAGAATCTCGCTTAATTGAATCTCCTACTGCGGGTATAATTTCCAAGCATTCTATATATGAACCCCTTCAAACGGGGCTTATTGCTATCGATTCGATGATCCCCATAGGGCGTGGTCAGCGAGAGTTAATTATTGGGGATAGACAAACTGGCAAAACAGTAGTAGCTACAGATACAATTCTCAATCAAAAAGGGCAAGATGTAATATGTGTTTATGTAGCTATCGGTCAAAGAGAATCCTCCGTAGCTCAAGTAGTAACTACTTTCCATGAAGAGGGGGCCATGGAATACACTATTGTAGTAGCTGAAATGGCGGATTCCCCTGCTACATTACAATACCTCGCTCCCTTTATGGAAGCAGCCCTGGCTGAGTATTTTATGTACCGTGAATGGCATACTTTAATAAATTATGATGATCTCTCCAAACAGGCACAAGCTTATCGCCAAATGTCCCTTCTATTAAGAAGACCCCCCGGCCGCGAAGCTTACCTAGGGGATGTTTTTTATTTGCATTCACGCCTTTTAGAAAGAGCTGCTAAATTAAATTCTCTTTTAGGGGAAGGAAGTATGACCATTTTACCAATAGTTGAGACTCAATCTGGAGACGTTTCCGCCTATATTCCTACTAATGTAATTTCCATTACAGATGGACAAATATTCTTATCCGTAGATCTATTCAATGCCGGAATTCGACCTGCTATTAATGTGGGTTTTTCTGTGTCCAGAGTAGGATCCGCGGCTCAAATTAAAGCCATGAAACAAGTAGCTGGCAAATCAAAATTGGAATTAGCTCAATTTGCAGAGTTACAAGCCTTTGCACAATTCGCCTCTGCTCTCGATAAAACAAGTCAGAATCAATTAGCAAGGGGCCAGCGATTACGAGAATTGCTTAAACAATCCCAATCAAATCCTCTTCCAGTGGAAGAGCAGATAGCTACAATTTATACTGGAACGAGAGGATATCTTGATTCCTTAGAAATTGGACAGGTAAAGAAATTTCTGGATGAGTTACGTAAACACCTAAAAGATACTAAACCTCAATTCCAAGAAATTATATCTTCTAGCAAGACATTCACCGAGGAAGCGGAAATCCTTTTGAAGGAAGCTATTCAGGAACAACTCGAACGGTTTTCCCTTCAGGAACAAACATAAATTTTGCACGTCTACTCTTGTTAGTAGAAGTAGTAAAGGGGAAATCATTGAGAAAGGTTTTTCATTTGAATCATGCAAAAAAGTTTTCTTAGTTTTTAGTATAGTTATTTAAAGAATAGATAGAAATAAGATTGCGTCCAATAGGATTTGAACCTATACCAATGGTTTAGAAGACCTCTGTTGTGGGTGCCATGGGCCCCGGGTACCTCATGACAAGCATATGGGCCACTCGGATAGAGGATGGGCCTAGCCTTGTAATTAGAGATATAGCTAGATTCGGCAGACTTCGCCTTGTATAGAAAGGAATATACAGTCCTAGTCGGGTACGTTATATCTCTAAGGGGAGATCTCCTAGTCGTAATCCGATGGGGACTCCTACCTTGTAACCTTGTCCCCCAGTATATAAGGGGAGCAGGCGCCCCATGAGGCAGAAGAGCTCATAGAAGCACACGGCCATACAGTTCATCAGAACTACCACCGTATATCCTCAAAGAATACATACAAACTGGACGTAGGGTATTACCTCACATCGAGGGCCTGAACCAGTATAAAATCTCCTTGTGTTCCTTTGCAATCCACCGATTTCCATCCGCCGAGTAGCCCCATATATTTATTGCCGGGGTAAAACATCGACAGTTGGCGCGCCAGGTAGGGCTTCGGCGCGATCTACATCTACAAGCTCGATGGATCCAGCAACCGAAGTCGACGGCGGCAAACTCCCCCCCGGAGAACAATCGCATTCAGAAGCCTTGACTTCGTCGCCGACCAGATCGGCAATCTCACCCCGGCCGACACGGACCCGATCCAACCGCCGAGGAACCAGCTGACTCCGCGCCAGTCGGCCCACACATGCCTGCGGCAATCTTCGACGACATGCTGCGGCGATCTCCAATACGCCCGAGTCCAGGACAACTCTTCCTTTCAGTGTTCGACTCGACTCGGTTCTGAGCCGGCCGAGATCGGGCCGAGAAGGAAGAGATCGTCAACTTCCCGTTCGGACTCAGCGACGCCGCGATATCTACAATCTACATCCGACACGGCAAACCCGATCCCCTGGAGTTCGACTCGGATACGGCTCCGAGCCCGCTCGAGATCGGATCTAGGAGGTCGGAGTTGTAATCACCCCCATCAACTATTCCGACTACGACTCTCAGTCGACTACGACTCCCAGTCGGATTCCGACTCCAAGTCGGATACCAGCTCGGCAAGCTTCACTCCGCCGCGAGAAATTTTCATGCATCCAGAGCTCTACTCCTATTCAGGAATCATGCCGACGACACGAGCCACAAGAGGAGGCCTGCCGACTGCAAGAACAACAGGAGGAAGAAGCAAGACGCCTGCACGCCCGCAACGACGATCTACGCAAGGCTGAGCAAACCGCTCAGCAGCAAATCCTCCAAACCCGAGTCGCGACCACGATGTCTTCGTTACTCCCCAACAGAACATCGTGGCCGCTGCAACCCTACTGGACACAGTCCAACTTGGGCCTGATCACCAGGCCACCCCGACGATCGCAAGGATAAAAAGCCATGCTTACCGCTGCTGCATGTCAGCAGCACCAACAGTCGGGCGATACCCTCATACCGACAACGCGGTCGCATCCCCAATGGCAGTCTCGTCTACCTCAAAGCGACGCCGAGCGGCCGGCTCTAGTCGGCCTGCACACGGAGTCACGCCAAACGTCACTCGGCAACCCAAACAACAACCGGCAACGTCGAAAGTGACCGTCGGGACAACTGGGAATCTCCGAGGCCAACTATGGCGTGATCTTCGGCAGGACACCAATGCTCGGCGCCGCAAACGAGAAGAAGACGAGCAACGCCAACTGGAAGACGAGAACGAGCATTTCGGCCTCCACCACGAGCGGTTTCGCCGCCGTAGTCGGGGTCGGAGTCCACATGAAGACGGAGGCATACCAGCCTTCACCCAGGAGCTACAAACAGGTCGACTGGCCGCCGGTTTCAAGCCTACAGGCATCGACAAATACGACGGCAAGACCAATCCCGAGTCCTGGCTCACGGTCTACACTCTGGCGATCCGAGCAGCTGGAGGAAATCACAAAGTCATGGCTAACTACCTCCCAGTCGCTTTAGCCGACCCAGCGAGACATGGCTAACAGGACTCCCAAAGCGATCAATCGGCTCTTGGGGAGAACTCCGGGAACGATTCATCACCAACTTCCAGGGAGCATACGAGAACCATCTTCCGAGTATGACCTATATCAGTGCGCCAAAGGAAAGAACGAGTCTCTTCGTGACTTCATCAAGAGGTTTTCTGAGAGGAGAAACTCAATCCCGAAGATCAAGGACGAGGTCATCATCGCCGCCTTTCGAAAAGGAGTCAGAACACCTCGTTCATCGATAAATTCACGCGGAAGCCTCCAACTCTGTCAAGGCCCTATTCGACATGGCAAACAAGTACGCCGACTCGCCCACGCTGTTGCTGAGGCCCTCGATGACAACAAGTCACCCTGACAGAAGAAGCGGGACACACCGATGACGCGGTCCTGACTAAAGCTGGAATCGCAAACGCAAGTCGACGGCTTCATTGTGGCAGTCGGTCACAATCGTCTTCGACTTTCAACAACTGAAGATTATCAGAACAACAAGTGACATGCTCGGGGCTCACAAGCTCAGACGCAAGGATGGCATCCCCACTCCGAAATACCGAACAGCTAAGTCGCTTCCTGATAAATATTTCTTCACTCGGCCTTGCCAATGCCGCTTACACCTAATAGGTGCACAAGCTGCACTCTTCTCTGTTTTGCTCTTAAATGATTACAAAAGTACTCGAGTAGCATAAATCTCGATCCGTGAAACTCTGCTCCATGTAAGACGAACTCAAGTCACCCAAAAACGCTGCCTGGAAAGAGCCATGAGCCAACTCCCGACGCTAGGGCTATGACTAGCGGGCAGAGTGCTTAAACGTAAGGGGGTCAACTACTCGAGGAAATTAATATCAAAAAAGAAGAACACGTATTTACATATATGTAAAATACATTTACTCGGGTGATTATTTCCATCATCAGATGCTACTCATCCGATATCTTTATATTGCAGGCCCAGCTCCGATACGCTGACAGGAACTCAGGGTGCGAGCCTATCTCCTACGCTCGGGGCTAGACAAGTCTGCCAAAATACACTCGGGATGCTCCATGAGGCTACTTACCGAGTTACTTGCGCCAGTCGGACGTCATCTTCCTCGGCTACGCTCCATGCGAGCTAATAACCGGCCTCCGGCGCCAGTCGGTGCTGTGTACTACTCGGCTAAGTAGGTACGCCCATGAGGGTCGCCAGCCGAATCCTACGCTAATGCTAGATTCGGGTACCTTATCCGGCTTTACCGAAGTCAGAGAAGACCTATGTCGTCAAAGCACATCGGAGTTCCATGCACCGTGTCACACCTGGGAGAGCGAGCAGATTCTGCAATATACCTACTCAGGCGTCTGTGGCAACCAGGATGCATCCGAGCATAAGTCGGAAAGACTGCAGACGAATTCCTCTGGCTGATTGCGGTTACCAACGCCGCCATACTCATCCTGACATGCGATGATGCTACTTCTATAGAGCTATGCTGGGTAGGTTGGTTCAGGCCGGCTTACTTGGTAATAGCACCAAGACATGAGTTCCACAGTAGCATGCTCCATGTGGCCCGCCCGCAGGCTGAGTTGAAATTATAGCGCTGGTGCTACCACAGGAACCGATGAGGTAAACAGATATGCTTCATGAGAGCCTTATTGCTAAACATATATGTTGGTATCTGTCTTATCCACCAGGTCTCGAGGATACATCCTTACAAGGATCACAAGCTGGTCTTCATTAAAATTGGAGATGCAGGTATCTCTCTCGAGTACACCTAACCACGTAATGATTTATTTTTCATACAGTGGTACTCGCCTACATGCGTGGCCACCAGTTGCCATGAGCAGCATTATTCCCGCTGACATGACGCGGATGAGTCTAACTTTCGAGTAGTACACTACTCGAGAGACTATAAAATTCTCATTCCCGCTACATGACGCGGATGAGTCTAACCTTCGAGTAGTACACTACCGGGAGAGACTATAAAATTCTCATTCCGCTGACATGACGCGGATGAGTCTAACCTCCGAGTAGTAGCACTACTCGGGAAAGACTATAAACATTCTTCCAGCTGACGAGCTGAAGAGATCTAACTTCCGAAAGGACGCCGCTCGGGAAAGACTATAAACACCTTTTCCAGCTGACATGAAGCTGACGAGTCTAATTTCGAGTAATATATTACTTGGGAAAGACTATAAATAATTATCCCGGCTGACATGATGCCGATGAGTCTGATTTTCGAGTAATATACTACTCGGAAAACTATAAACACCCCCTTTCCAGCTGACATGACGCTGAAGAGTCTCATATACGAGTAGCATCCTACTCGGCAAGACTATAAACATACATCCCGACTGACATGAAGTCGAAGAGTCCTACATACGAGTAGTTCCCTGCTCGCAAGACTATAAATTATATTCCGGTTGACATGATACCGAAGAGTCTCGTGTACCAGTAGTAATCTACTCGGAAAGACTACAAGGTTAAAGATCTTTGACTTCATGTTTAATTTTTTCACAATTAAGCACAAAGTCGGGGCTACACCTAATAGGTGCGCCTATTCGCGCACACTATTCCAAATCTACATCGAGCCCTTCATAGCCTCGCTGCCAGCTGACATGAGCAGACTCGGGAGAAGCAGCACTCAGACAAAGAGTACCTCGGGAGCAATGCACTCGGAAGACTTCACCGTGGAGGATGAGCACTCGCATCAGCTGTGACTCAACTATGAAGGTCTCGGGGCTACTGTGGGTGCCATGGGCCCCGGGTACCTCATGACAAGCATATGGGCCACTCGGATAGAGATGGCCTAGCCTTGTAATTAGAGATATAGCTAGATTCGGCAGACTTCGCCTGTATAGAAAGGAATATACAGTCCTAGTCGGGTACGTTAATCTCTAAGGAGATCTCCTATCGTAATCCGATGGACTCCTACCTTGTAACCTTGTCCCCCAGTATATAAGGGGCAGGCGCCCCATGAGGCAAAGAGCTCATAAAGCACACGCCATACAGTTCATCAAACTACCACCGTATACCTTCAAAGAATACATACAAACTGGACGTAGGGTATTACCTCACATCGAGGGCCTGAACCAGTATAAAATCTCCTTGTTCCTTTCAATCCACCGAGTTTCCATCCGCCGAGTAGCCCATATATTTATTGCCGTGTAAAACATCGACATCTCCTATCCATTAGACAATGGATGCTTTTTTTGATATTTCTTCTTTCTTTTCATTTTTATCGGACAAGAGAAAAAACTGTTAAACCTAAGCTCTTTAGAAAGAAAAAACCAAATGCATATACAAATGTATGATGCAAAATTCATAAAGAAGGAAATGAGCGTAGTGGGAATTGAATCCGCAGCCCCATGGTTATGAGCCTGTTAGCCTAACCAAACGTTCTATCCTGTTAAACTAAAGAGCGGGAACTAGTGGATAAAAGGGGGGTTGAATATGCCCCTCTACCATATCTATACAAATAGAATAGTCCATTTATACAGAATGGTAAAGAGGGCTCTTCTACGATCATCAATTCCAGAAATCCATACAAATACAAAAGGGTATTTTATCCTTACCAACTGGATCTTGCACCTGGTAACAAACATGCATAAACCATTTCTGGAAGTATGTGTCCGGATAGCCCAAAGTCCCAATAGTTAGCTCTAGGTCTTCCGGTCAAAAAACAACGTCGATGAAGGCGTGTCGGTGCACTATTATGTGGCAGGGATTGCAATTTTTCTCGCATTTTTGTTTTTTTCACTCAAACTCAAAGGGTAAACTTGCTTCTTATCTTTTTTTTGAAGATCGATGAATCAAATGATATTTCTATTCTAATTTCTACCGCTTCTCTCTCTAAATCAAACTTTTTTTTGCCATAATGTGCCGTTCCTACTATCTACCAAGTATACGGTTCTAATCCTAGATGGAAAAAAAATAGAAAAAAATCTAAGAAGGCGTATCCTCCCCCTCCATCAAGAGTAATGAACTAGGTGTTGATACAGTACAAAAAAAATTAATTAAATTAACCAAACTTGCCTGATGTTGAGGCAATCAAGAAAGCGACATAAGTGAATATATAACCCACAGAAAAGTGAGCTAATCCCACCAATCTTGCTTGCACAATGGAAAGAGCCACGGGCATATCTCTCGAGCGAATTAAATTAGCCAAAGGTGTCCGTTCATGAGCCCATGCTAAAGTCTCAATTAATTCCTGCCAATATCCATGCTAGGAAATTAAGAACATAAATCCAGTTGCCCAAACAAGATGTCCAAATAAGAACATCCATGCCCCATACGATAAACTATTCGTCCCAAAAGGACTATATCCATTGATAAGTTGTGAAGAGTTTAACCATAGGTAATCTCTTAACCATCCCATCAAATAAGTGGAGGATTCATTAAATTGTGAAACGTTGCCCTATCATAATGTGATGTGTTTCCAATGCCAATAAAAAGCAACCCATCCAATGGTATTTAACATCCAGAAAACTGCCAAATAAAACGTGTCCCAAGCAGAAATATCACAAGTACCACCGCGACCTAGGCCGTCGCAAGGAAAACTATATCCAAAATCTTTTTTGTCCGAATTAATTTGGAACCACGTGCATCTAAAGCACCCTTTACTAAAATCAATGTAGTTGTATGCAAACCTAGAGCAATAGCATGATGAATGAAGAAATCTCCAGGTCCTATTGTTAAGAAAAGCGAATTACTATTCTCGTTAACAGCATTCAACCATCCAGGTAACCATAGGGTTCGACCCACATTGAAAGTGGGACCACTCGTTGAAGATAAGAGTATATCGAACCCATATGTCGTCTTACCATGAGCCGATTGTATCCATAGGGCAAATATAGGTTCGATCAAGATTTGCTTTTCTGGAGTACCAAAAGCAACCATGACGTCATTATGAACATAAAGGCCCAAGGTATGGAATCCTAGGAAGAGACTAGCCCAACTTAAATGAGATATGATAGCTTCTTTATGGTCTAACAATCTTGCCAATACATTAACTTCATTCTGTTCCGGATTGTAATCCCTAATGAAAAAAATAGCTCCATGAGCAAAAGCCCCTGTCATGATGAACCCTGCAATGTATTGGTGATGAGTATATAAAGCTGCTTGAGTAGTAAAGTCTCGTGCTATGAATGCATAAGAAGGTAAAGAGTACATATGTTGAGCTACTAAGGAAGTAATAACCCCCAAAGAAGCTAGAGCAAGACCTAATTGAAAATGAATTGAATTATTTATTGTGTCGTAAAGGCCCTTATTCCCACACCCTAATCGACCCCGCAGAGGAGTATGTGCTTCTAAAAGATCTTTGATACTGTGCCCAATTCCGAAGTTAGTTCGATACATATGATTAGCAATGAGAAAAATAAATGCAATAGCTAAATGATGATGAGCAATATCGGTCAGCCACAAACTTTGTGTTTGTGGATGGAATCCCCCAAGAAGAGTTAAAATAGCAGTTCCCGCTCTTGAGTGGTACCAAATAAATGATTGCTCGAATCGGGGTTTTGGGCATAAAGATTCCACTGACCCGTCAGAAGGGGTCCCAACCCCTGGGGATAGGGTAATACGTCTAAGAAATTATTCCATCGAACGTACTCTCCCTGAGATGCTGGAATAGCGACATGAACTAAATGTTCTGTCCAAGCCAAAGAACTTACCTCGAAAAGTCCTGACAAATGATGATTGAGACAAGATTCTGTGTTTCTGAACCACGAAAGGCTTGGTTTCCATTTGGGTTGTAGATGTAACCAACCCCTATTAAGGATAGCATAGAAAGAAATAATAGAAAAAGAGCTCCTGTATAAAGATCTTCTTTGGTCCGTAATCCAATTGTATACCACCACTGATAAACCCCAGAATAGGCAATATTCACTGGACCGGCAGCCCCTCCTCGAGTAAAGGCTTCCACAGCAGGTTGACCAAAATAAGGATCCCAAATCGCATGAGCAATAGGTCTTACGTGTAAAGGATCCTGTATCCATGATTCAAAATTTCCTTGCCAAGCGACATGAAACAGATTTCCAGACGTCCATAGAAAGATTATTGCTAATTGCCCAAAGTGAGAAGCAAAAATGTTCTGATAAAGACATTCCTCAGTAATATCATCATGACTTTCGAAATCATGTGCGGTAGCAATACCAAACCAAATACGAGTAGTGGGGTCCTGAGCTAAGCCTTGGCTAAACCTAGGAAATCTTAATTCCATAATGCCTTTCAAATCCTCCTAGCCACTATCCTACTGCAATAATTCTCGCTAAGAAGAATGCCCATGTTGTGGCAATTCCACCTAGAAGGTAATGGGTTACTCCTACAGCACGTCCTTGTATAATGCTCAAGGCTCTAGGCTGAGTAGCAGGAGCAACTTTTAATTTGTTATGAGCCCAAATGATAGATTCAATGAGCTCTTGCCAATAACCACGGCCGCTGAATAAAAATATTAAACTGAAGGCTCAGACAAAATGCGCACCTAAGAAAAAAAGACCACATGCGGATAATGAAGAACCATAAGAATGAATTACTTGGGATGCCTGTGCCCACAAGAAATCGTGGAGCCACCCATTAATCGTAATGGAACTCTATGCAAAGTTTCCCCCTGTGATATGAGTTACCACCCCTTGATCACTTATAGTACCCCAAACATCCGACTGCATTTTCCAACTAAAATGGAAAATGACTACCGAAATGAAATTGTACATCTAGAATAGACCTAAGAAAACATGATCCCAGGCGGATACTTGACATGTTCCCCCTCGCCCAGGCCAATCGCAAGGGAAGCGAAAACCAAGATTTGCTTTATCGTGTATCAAATGGGAACTGCGAGCAAATAAAACACCTTTCAAATGTATTAATACAGTCACATGGATTGTAAATGCGTGAATGTGATGGACTAAAAAAATCTGCGGTTCCTAGTGGAATAGATAACAAAGCAACTTTGCCGCCTACTGCTACTAACTCGCCATGTCCCCGCATTAAGCTGGTACTTATTGTTGCACCAGGAGTTGTTACACCAGGCGCGGCAGCATGGAGATTTTGTACCCATTGAGCAAAGATCGGTTGTAATTGTATGGCGGTATCCGAAAACATATCTTGGGGACGACCTAAAGCACTCATGGTATCATTATGAATGTACAAACCAAAATTGTGAAAACCTAGAAATATACATACCCAGTTAAGGTGGGATATGATTGCATCACGGTGTCTAAGGACGTGATCTAATAGATCATTGTATCGAGTCGTTGGATCATAGTCTCTTACCATAAAAATGGCTGCATGTGCAGCAGCACCAACTATTAGAAATCCGCCAATCCACATGTGGTGTGTGAACAAGGAAAGTTGTGTACCATAGTCAGTAGCTAGGTATGGATAGGGGGGCATAGAGTACATATGATGAGCTACAACAATGGTTGTAGAGCCTAGCATAGCTAGGTTAAGAGATAATTGAGCATGCCATGATGTTATTAGGATTTCATACAGACCTTTATGGCCCTATCCTATAAATGGGCCTTCATGAGCCTCCAAAATATCTTTCAGGCCATGACCAATACCCTAGTTGGTCCTATACAGATGACCTGCCATCAAGAAAAGAATAGCAATAGCTAAATGATGGTGCGCAATATCGCTCAACCATAGACCACCAGTTATTAGATCTAGCCCTCCGCGAAAACTAAGAAATTCTGCGTATTTGGACCAATTCAAGGTGACAAAGGGGGTTGCTCCTTCGGAAAAACTAGGATAAAGTTGAGCCAAAAGGTCGCGATTCAAGATAAATTCATGAGGAAGTGGTATCTCCTTAGGATCAACCCTAGCGTCAAGAAATTGGTTAATCGGTAAAGATCCATGGATTTGGTGCCCCGCCCAAGAAAGAGACCCAAGTCCTAATAACCGTGCTAAGTGATGATTCAACATGGATTCTACGTCTTGGAACCAGGCTAATTTGGGAGCGGCTTTGTGATAATGGAACCACCCAGCAAAAAGCATTAACGATGCAAAAATCAATGCACCGATTGCGGTACAATAGAGTTGTAATTCACTAGTTATTCCAGTTGCTCACCAAATCTGAAAAAATTTAGAGGTTATTTGGATTCCTCGGAAACCCCCGCCTACATCACCATTCAATATTTCTTGCCCTACGATTGGCCAAACTACCTGAGCACTGGGTCCAATGTGAGTAGGATCACTTAGCCATGCTTCATAATTGGAAAAAGGGCACCATGGAAGTACATGCCACTCAACCAAATAAAGATAATGGAGAGTTGACCGACATGAGCACTAAAGACTTTTCGAGAGATCTCCTCCAAATCACCGGTATGACTATCGAAATCGTGAGCATTAGCATGTAGGTTCTAGATCCAAGTGGTAGTATCAGGCCCTTTGCTATTGTTCTTGAGAAATGGCCAGGTCAGGCCCATTCCTCAAAAGATGTTTTTACAGGATCCCTATCCACAACTCATTTATTTTGAGACCGACCCACTTCCTATCTAGGATCTTTTTTACTAGTCCTTTATATTGCAATGTGTCAATCGTCAAATGCTTTGCCAATTTCCCCGGGTTGGATGAAGCAATAGAATTTTGAACCAGACGTTTTGATCTTTGGTTATCCTTCGTAGTAATAATATCTCAAGGTTTGCAACGAAAACTTGGTATATCGACTATACGACCATTAACTAAAATATGTCTATGGTTAACTAATTGCTGGGCCTCAGGAATGGTTGAAGCCATACCTAATCGAAAAAGGATATTATCCAAACGCATTTCAAGTAATTGTAGTAAAACCTGACCTATTGAACTTTTTGCTTTTCCAGCGATATGTACATATCTAAGTAATTGTCGTTCTGTCAGACCATAATGAAAACACAATTTCTGTTTTTCTTGAAGATGAATACGATATTGTTCTTTTTTCCCAGAATGGAATTTCTTTTTCAGATTACTTTCGGATTTAGGTGTTTTTCTAATGAGTTCCTGTAAAGCTCCCAGACGGTGTATTTTTTTAAAACGAGGTCCTCGATAATGGGACATGAAGATTCCTTTTTTATTTTATTGAAATTTCATTTTACATAATTAATTTCATTGTATTTACATTACAAAATACATCGAAATTAAAACTGAATTAAAGTAAAGGATAAACAGAGTAAAATCTACTTAAAATCTACTAAAGTACCACAAAAAAAATGGAATTTCATCAACATCTGGATTTATATATTATTTATTTTATTGTTTTGTATCTAGCAAAATTGTAGGGTAGAACGACATAATAGATCATGTATTCTCCATTTAATTCTGAGAAAAAGAGGTATTTTTATTCCTTGAACATTGATAGAGAAAAAAGCTGACATCGGATTTGAACTGATGACCCTCGCATTACAAATGCGATGCTCTAACCTCTGAGCTAAGTGGGCTTACATAACAGAAATAGTGTAAGAAATAGAAATATGTATAGTATAGGAAATCGGTAAAATGTCAGATCTTAATTATTAATCTTAGCTATTAACTAGTTCTAAATTGGAAGTTCTACTTACAAAAAAAATACTAGAACTTCATAAAGTTAGATAGATTTTTTTGAACTTTCTTTTTTTCTCTAATTCACAAATCTATTTTTCTAATAGAATAGAATCTATTCCAATTTCTATATTGAATTTGATTTTAGATATTTTCAATTTGATATGGCTTAGCGAATAATCTAATACATGGAAAAGAATAATATATATATGAAAGACATAATAAAGAGAACACGCGAATTTCTTGGTATTTTTAGTCCATCATTATAGACATTTTTGAGATATTTTGTTTTCTGTTATTTGTTAATAATTTAATGATTAATATTTCACTAAGGAGAACATAGAATCACAGCAAATGAAATTGCTAATTCTGATTAGCAAAAAAAAGAATGAATATCAAGCATTATAGTATGATTTTGAATACTCTAAAAATGGAACGCGGTAGGTGGGGTAGAGAAAAACCTTGGGATATATTGATTCACATTGAATTGCAAATACATCAACGATAGAATCAATTCAATACTGAATTTCAATAAGCGGAGTCTCTCAACTAGAGACGAACCGCTAGACTACATCGAGTAATGAATTCAACGATTCTAAAAAAACAAATAGATGGAGGAAATTGCACAAGGAATCCTGGTCTCAAAGAAAAAGAAAATGGGGATATGGCAAAATGAGTAGACGCTACGGATTTGATTGTATTGAGCCTTGGTATGGAAACCTGCTAAGTGGTAACTTCCAAATTCAGAGAAACCCTGGAATTAAAAAAGGGGCAATGCTGAGCCAAAACCGTGTTTTGAGAAAACAAGCGGTTCTCGAACTAGAATCCAAAGGAAAAGGATAGGTTCAGAGACTCAATGGAAGCTATTCTAACGAATCGAGTTAATTACGTTGTGTTGGTAGTGGAATTCCCTTCTAAATTAGAGAAAAAAGGGCTTTCGAAACCTAATACACACGTATAGATACTGGCATAGCAAACGATTAATCATAAAACTCATATCATAATATAGGTTCTTTAATTCTTTTTTAGAATGAAAATAGGAATGATTATGAAATAGAAAATTCATATTTTTTTAGAATTGTTGTGAATCCATTCCAATCGAATATTGAGTAATCAAATCCTTCAATTCATAGTTTTCGAAATCTTTTAAAAAGTGGATTAATCGGACGAGGATAAAGAGAGAGTCCCATTCTACTACATGTCAATACTGACAACAATGAAATTTCTAGTAAAAGGAAAATCCATCGACTTTCTAAGTCGTGAGGGTTCACGTCCCTCTATCCCCAAACCCTCTTTTATTCCCTAACTCTAGTATTTATCCTGTTTTTTTATTAATAGGTTTAAGATTCATTAGCTTTATCATTCTACTCTTTCAAAAAGGAGTGCCAAGAGAACTCAACGGATCTTATGTTTTTCATTGAATACATTTTTTTATTATAGTATCAGCAAGGAATGTCGATTATTAACTTGATTTTTAAGTATTATTAAATAAGCTTTGTACAATGCATAGGACTGCCTGTCACAGCCCTAGATTTAATTCCAGGAGATAATTTACAAGAAACAGAAAATGTAATTTGACTAAATATGTATAGATAAAAGTTTGACATAAAAATATAGGGATAAATAAATTAATTACCATTTCATGTGCAGGCTTTCTTTTGAATTGTTTTTGGATCTTAAAGTGCACTTTCATAATAGGATGCATATGCATTTGTATAGCCTAAGGAATTTCTAAAAATGATTGGTCAAACATAAAATCATGGAAAAATTCCTGTAAACACTATCCCACATAATTAATCTACTGTAAATTTTACATGATTTTATCACTTCAGTAAGTACCCCAATAAAATCCCTCAAATCAGCTAGACTAGGGAGTTAGCTAAAAATGAATAGGTATGATTCTAAAATTCACCAAATGAAAATGTGGACTAATTAGACAGAGCCCCTTTTCCAAAGTGTGTACCAACATGAACCCTACCACCAGTAATTTTGGCTCAATTTAATTCCCAAAGAAGTCACATAAAATAATAGGAGCAAAGCCCTAGGGACATAAATCACACTGCAGAAAAACTGGATCAGTATGCCTACTTTGCTTTTTCACCAAAGATGAACCAGACCACTTCTAACCCTGAAATTTGGTCAGCAGGTTAAAGACATCTTTCTCTACCTCCAATAATTTTTCCATGAATTATACCCCTTGGTAACCTGCTGAGATCACAGATGCAAGACAGCTATCTAGCACACTTTTCCAGACAGTCTCTAGAGATTTCTCCTCTCTTTTGTCACTTCCATGTGGGACCCACAAGACCCTGGCCCACTTGTAAGCCTCACTGCAGCATGGGACAGAGTGTTTCACCCAAAATCCTAACCATCCTCCTCACTGCTTCCTAGGATTTCACTTCAAGGGCCCACAAGTCATAGTCACAATCTAGCCAAAAATGTGTAGAACATTGTTTCCTTACATGTGGGACCCACCCTGGGTACTGTAGAGCTGGAGCCACCTCAATTTGCATGAGCCAACGTGTCAGCACCTCCTTTCTCTCCCTCACTCAGTACATAGAGCAGCCTGGGCAAGCACACCTCTAGGAAGCCTCGACCATTTCGCTCCAAATCTCGCCAACAGTGCCTCTCTCCCATCCTCTTCATGTTCCTACCGAGAAAACCCCCAAAGATCACCGCCGGCAAGCCCCTCTTCTCCTCTGCCGAAGGTGTTCGGTTGAGCCCGAGCTAGATCCGGTGAGTTCCATCCCTTCTTGACCCTGGGAACGTGATCTACAAGTTTTAATTGTTCCATTTTTGTACTTGGCCGCCCTAGGATCGCTGGCCAAAGTTGCTGTGCCGCCGCCGTCCCTGCTCTCTACGCTGCTGAACAGCCGCCGCTTGGGTTGTCGCTGTTCCGGCAAGCTCCAGCGATCCCAGCCCGAAGCATCGCGCCTCTAGTGTGGCCTCAATATCAGGACCCCAAAGCCCAAAGGAATCGGACTGCGAAGCCCCGAGCGAGGAGATCGGCCGTCGTCTTCTTCCTCTCTGGCCGTCCATCGCCGCCGTCAATTTGTCCTCTCTGGTTAGCCTCCATCCGATTCCTCACGCTGAGACCATCTCTACGAGGCCTCTAACCTTTTCGGCAACTCGGCTTCGTCGCAGAACCCCAAGAGAAGGCCGGTGACATAGTCCCGAAGCACGCCGCCGCTGCCGGACCTCTCCTAGAGCAACCGCCGCCGTTCCAGCACCGCTGAGTAACCTAGGACCTTTGGTGAGCCTCTCTGGTCCCTCAGACATCGCATGCCTGCATCGTTTCAGTCTGTAACGTGACATCCATATGCAACCCGAGCTGACTTACCGCCTCTGCCGTCATCGCCATTGATTCCGGCCACCGCTTGCGATGAGAAGAACACTAATGTGTTCGCCTCGTCTCCCTCTTTCTTTTCTCTTTTGGATGCGACCCCAGCCGCGCCGCCGTTCGCCGCCGGCGCCGGCGAACAGAGCCGGCAGCCCGATCTGTAACATCCCCAATCTAATAGAGGTAATTATTTAAGTTTCCTAGAACCATCAATGTCTTCTAATTAAAATGTTGAATCATCTTTTCATGTAACTCAAATTAAATTAAGCCCTAGCTAATCCTTTGCTTTGTGCTAGTTTTTACTTCCCAAGTTCTGTATATCTAAAAATCCTAGAAAAATTCCTAAACATGTCAGGTGATGTGAGTAAGCCCCTGTAAAGATTTCATAATTTTATCCCTTCTGGGAGCACCTCAATTAAATAGATCAGTACCAGTTTGTTCTAGATGAATAGTAAAACCCTAATCAGCAAAAACAAAATACTACCAAATAGTGCATCAAATTGAACAGAAGTATATGTGGGAAATAATTTATTCAAATACTAGCTTATTTATCATGAATCAATATAATTTTTCCAGAATTTATTTCGTTAGTTTAGACCTCTTAAAGATTCAAACAAGTTTCAGCCTAGATCCTTTTCCTTGACCTATGCATTTGTATAGTCTAAGGATTTTCTAAAGATGTTTGGTTGCACATAAAATCATGGAAAAATTCCTGTTAGCACTTTCCCACATAATTGATCTACTGTAAATTTTACATGATTTTTTCACTTTAATAAATACTTCAATAAAATCACTCAAATCAGCAGAACTAGGAAGCTAGCTGAAATGAATTGGTTTACTTCTAAAATTCACCAAATAAAAATGAAGACCAATTAGGCAGTGTAATTCTACCAACAAGTGTGTCAACAAGAACCCTACCACCAGTATTTTTGGCTCAATTTATGCCCCAAAGAAAACACATAAAATGATAAGTTCAAGGCACTGGAGAAATAAATCAAACTGCAGAAAAACTGGATCAGTAACCCCAATTTGCAATTTCACCAAAGATGAACCAGACCACTTCTAACCCTGAATTTTGGTCAGCAGGTTAAACACATCTTACCTCCAATAATTTTCCCCTAATTTATGCCCCTCATTAACTTAGTGAAACAGTAATTTAAAGACAGCATGTTTTGGACAGCTCACAAGACAGTCTCTAGAGATTTCTCCTCTCTCAAGTCATTGACCAGTGGGACCCACAAGACCCTGGCCCACTTGTCAGCCTTACTATAGCATGTGACAATGTGATGCACCAGGAAATTCACCCATACTCCTCTCTTCTCCCTAGGAACTAACTTCAAGGACCCACAAGTCATAGACTAAAGCTAACCAAAAATGTGTAGAAAAATATCCTCTTACATTTGGGACCCACCAAGGGCACTGTAGAACTGAGGCAGCTCAGCAGTGCATGTCAAACGTGTCAGCCCCCTGTTCTTCTTCTCCCTCATAGCATACAAAGGCACAGAGATAAGCATAGCACTGGGAAACCTCGACCTTTTCACCCTAGACTTCACCAGCCGAGTCTCCTTCCTTTCCTCTCCATGGTCCCACCGAGAAAGCCGACGGAATCCCCAAAGATCACTGGAGACAGAGCCATTTTCCCTGCTGTCAAAGGTGTTCGGTTGAGCTTGAGCTTGCTCTGGTGAGCTCCATCCTTTCCCAACCATCGGAACACGATCCACCACTCCTAACCATTCCATTTTTGCACTTGGTTGCCCTAGGTTCGTCGGCCGAAGTCGCCGTGTTGCCGCCGTGCCTTGTCTCGGCTCTGCAGAACCGCCGCCGGTGTCGCCTCGCCGTTCCGGCCGGTCCAAAACACCGCTGACCGAGCCAGCTCGCCAGTGTCATTGCCTTGCTCCCAGAAGACAACCGGCAGAAGGAATCGGGAGATGGTGCAGTGAAGTTTGAGATTGAGGCCATCTTCTTCCTCTCCAGCCAACTGCCGCCGCCGTCGATTCCTCCCTACCCGGTGAGAGTTAGACCATTTCCTCACACTGGTAGCATCCTCGTGACCTTCTTAACCTCTTGCATGGGTTGTTTCCACCGTGCAAACAGCGAGTCGAGCCAACCATGTGAACCCGAAGGTTTCTGCCGCCGCCGGGAGTACTTCACCGTCGTCGGACCTCGCGCGAGCTTGCCCAGCCGATCTCAAAGCACGGTGAGCCTCCTCATGACCCCTAGCGCCTGTTCTATTATTTTCCTGGATTAGTTTGTGGCTGTTTTGGCACGTCCATATGCAACCCGAGCTAGTCTGCCGCCTCCACCGTCGTTACCGTCGATTCCGGCCACCGTCGGCGATGAGAAGACCACCTACAGCTTTGCCCGAGACTCCTCTTCATTTTCTCTTTTGGCTGCGCCGTCTGAAACGCCGCCGTTCACCGTCACCGCCGCCGAGAAGATCGCCGCCTCCGCTCTGCCTGCGCTTGCCCTGCTCTGTGCCATTGGCATGTGGGCCCGAGCTGTAGGAATAGAGAAAAGAAGAAAGAAATAGGAAAATGATTAAGGGATTTAATTCCCAACAGAAAAATGCTTGAACTTGGTAAATCCATAACTTGGCCAATTTAACTTCTTTTTGAGTGAAACCAATTTTGTTAGTTCTGTAATTTTGTGAACTTCAATGCTGTGAAATAAAATATGACCACTTCTGAACAGGAACTATCCATAAAATAAAATGAAGCAAAAGAAACTTATTTTGTGCTTAGAAACTTGGAATATTTCTATAAAATCTATTATAACTCCTTTTGAGGAAAACCAAATTTCTGTGGATTCATAAAATTGTGCTCTTTAATTTGGTAAAATAAAAAGTGAGACTTTCTGTGTAGGAATTTTCTCTAAAAATAGAAATATCTTTTATATACCTCGTTATACCCTAGAACTTTATAAATTCCTAGAAAATTCATCCTAGTTGCTAAAAAAAAATGTGAAACCACTTTTGTTTAACTCAGAAAATTGTAATCTTTACTGTGGATAATTTGTATTTGACAAAACTACCTCCCAAAATAGGCCTAAGTGATTTCTAACTTTCCTTTTTGATAAACTTGTAAAATTCACAACTAAATCATTTTAAATCAAAATCCAGTGAACCAAATTTTGTTAGAACCAGTAGGTTATGCTCTTTTTATATAAAAATACATGCCTTCTTGAATCTTAATAGAAAATGTCAGTTAACTATAATAACTTGAGGTTACAATATAAATAATTACAAAACTGCCATTTTCAGCCTTCCTACATTGTTATTTTTGTATCTCCCAATCCAGAGATGCAAATGACTTGGTTCTTTCTCCTAAAATCTTGCTAGGACATGCCCTACCTACTGTATTTATCTCAGATTTTATTGATCATTTTTGCATCAGCATATTTAATTGATTCTTATTTGCATATTCGCTTTTATCGGTAGATTCAGACAATTCGGAGTACGTGGAGCAAGAACTAGAAGTTGAGTGTGACCACTCACTGCAGCAAGGCAAGCATCTAGAGCAAGTATCTAAGTATATTGAACCTATATTTTCAATAAATTGTTTTGTTTGCGAAAGCAATATCTATATGCATGTTTCGGTCTTTTTAAAATGGGAAAACGGGTAGAGTCAATATTACCTAATTGTATGCATTTCCAATCCTTGACTGTTGATTCCATATTTATACCTTGTCACCCCTGGTTAAGGACTTTGGGATAATTTTATTTTATCGAATGCTTAGCCATGCTTATTTCTAGACATAGAAAAATCCGATAGATGGAGCTATCGGTTCAAAACTAGTTTAATCTGAATGGATGGGTTAAAATCTGAAAAGAATAACTTCTGATTTATAATTAAGAATATGTTTGACTTGGACGGATAATAGGGCAATGAAGGGATGGTGTTTCCCCGATGCACGTAGCTCCGTCTGGGTCGTTAAGGACCAAACATGTTGACATCTATTCAAGCACCCTACGTACTACCACACGCCGGTATGGGACGGCTTAACTCAGTAGCATGGGAGGCTGTGGCCATCTACACCTGTCCATCAGTCATGAGGGGAGACCTTTGGAGGACCTCGTGCGAGCTTGGCTTTAGCCAGAGGTGCCTCCCGCAACGGTGAGCCCGCCTTTGTTACCACGCACGCACGTGACTAGGTCGTCGGGGGCCCAGACGTGGTTTAGGTGGTTGGGGCTAAGCGAGCAAAAGGTTCTGTTGTGACCTCTAGTCCGCACTCAATGTGTAGAGTGTGGGTACCGACGGGTACGGATCAAACTAGAGTGTAGCCGTTTGGCTTCTATCACATCGTGTGGGTAAAGATGTACACCTCTGATCAGAGTAAGAACTATTCGAATAGCAGTGTCCACGGTCACAGGACGACCGCTTGATGTGTTAGTCACTCATGTTAGCATCCAACTTGGGATATGTGGAGGTGGAATTATGTTGTTATATCATAAAAGGTTTTAATGATAAATATGACTTGGTTTTAGTCATGGATAATGATATGCTTGTGTAGCATAATTGTTTGGGCAATGGTGGCCCATGGATGATGATTAGAGCATGGTTTGTGCTCACTTTTAATTACATTTCAGAACTATAAGCTTGATGTCCTAAATTTTCAGATTGCTATATTTTGCAAATGCTTATGTTTTAAATGTAGTACTTGCTCAATAAAATCAGCTTTATGTAAAATCAGATCGACATAGCCATACTCCTTGATGTAGAGACTAGCATTACTCCTTTGAACTATTATTATTGTATAAGTCTAGCTGAGTACTTGTGTACTCACGCTGCATCTTTCAGGTGAGGACAACGACGACACTGGTGTGGTCTACTATTATCCCGCTGAGGATGGCGAGGATAATATGTAGTCGAGGTTATGCTCTATCCCCAGTCGGTTGCCCTGTGGTTTGGTTTGGCATCACTGGTTTTTATCCTTTATGTTTATATATATTCCGCTGCTACTCAGTGATGAATTAGGGTGTGAGCCCTCTATGTAATATTTATAACTCTGCTGCTCGTTTATCCATATTTAGAGTACTTGTGATGTTTATCAATTGCTTACGATGAAAGTGTGAAGGTAGTCGCTTTCCTAGGGACTAGCTGAACATGAGTATGAATTTAGAAATGATGAGATGCATGGGCGTTGATTCAACCGTAGACCATGTCCCCAGAAGTGTGTATCGTGTTTGGTCACCACCTTCGTATGGTTTGACGGGCATACTTCGTCGTTTGGGACTGGTGAATCAACTCTTCAAATATCTCTTTATTTCTGAATTCGGCGCGTTGGATTTGTATTGTGAGTGGATAAAGATTATGGCAAGGCTGCGATGAGGATGGATGATTACCGCATTTATTCGGTTTTTATTCGAAACTCTATCCATCTAGATATTTCGCGTTGTCATAATAATTACTCTCCATAATGCACTTCCGGGGTGCCCACACGATCTGCCTGCGCCTCCCCTGTTCTGGGCCACCGACAGGTGGGCCCAGGCTGGACGAGAAATAAGAAAAGAAGAAAGAATTAGAAAAATGAGAAACTGAATTATTTTCCAACAGAAAATTATGCAAACTTCAGAAATCCATAACTTTGCCATTTTAACTCCTTTTTGAGTGAAACCAATTTTGTTAGTTCTATAAATTTGTAAACTTTAATACTGTCAAATAAAATATGACCACTTCTGTACAGAATATATATATAAAATAATATGAAGCTATAATAACTTATTTTGTGCCTAGAAACTTAGAATATTTCTATAAAATCCATTATAACTCCTTTTGAGGTGAACCAAATTTCTCTGGATTCAGAAGAATATTCTCTTTAATGTTATAAAATAAAAAGTGAGAACTTCTGTGTAAGATTTTTTTCTCTAAAAATGGAAATATCTATTATATACCTCTTTATAACCTAGAAATTTATCAATTTCTAGAAAATTCATCCTAACTGCTAAAAATATGAAACCACTTTTGTTTAACTCAGAAAATTGTAACCTTTGCTGTAGATAAATTGTTTTTGACGAAACTACCTCCCAAAATAGGCCTAAGTGATTTCTAACTTTTCTTTTTGATAAACTTGTAAAATTCACAACTAAATCAATTTAAATCAAAATCCAGTGAACCTACTTTTGTTGGAACCAGTAGGTTATGCTCTTTTATATAAAAATACATGCCTTCTTGACATCTTAATAGAACATGTCAGTCAAATATAATAACTTAAAGTTATAATATAAATAATTACAAAACTGCCATTTTCAGTCTTTTCATCTTGTTATTTTTGTAACTCATAAACCGTAAAAGATTTTGAAATGATTCTTTCACTAAAATTCACTTTAGAATATGGCCTAACTACTGTATTTATCTCAGCATTTATTGATCATTTTTGCATAGGCATATTTAATTGATTCTTATTTGCATACTCTCTTTTTATCAGTAGATTCAGACAACTCGGAGTACATGGAGCAAGAACCAGAAGTTGAGTGTGACCACTCGCAGTAGTAAGGCAAGCATCTAAGCATATTGAACCTATATTTTTAATAAATTGATTTGTTTGCAAAAGCAATACCTATATGCATGTCTTGGTCTATTTAAAATGGGAAAACGGGTAGAGTCGATATTGCCTAATTGTATGCATTTCCAATCCTTGATTGTTGATACCATGCTTTTACCTTTTCACCCCTGGTTAAGGACTTTGGGATACTTTTATTTTATCGAATGCTTAGCCATGCTTATTTCTAGACCTAGAAAAATCCGATAGATGGAGCTATCGGTTCAAAACTAGTTTAATCCGAATGGATGGGTTAAAATCTGAAAAGAATAACTTCTGATTTATAATTAAGAATATGTTTGACTTGGACGGATGATAGGGCGATGACGGGATGGTGTTTCCCCGATGCACGTAGCTCCGTCTGGGTCGTTGAGGACCGAACATGCTGACGTCTATTCAAGCACCCTACGTACTTCCACACGCTGGGAATGGGACGGCTTAACTAAGTAGCACAGGAGGCTGTGGCCATCTACGCCCGTCCGTCAGTCGTGAGGATGGTTTTTCCTTTGGAGGGCCTCGAGCGCACCTGGTTTTGGCCGGAGGTGCCTCCCACGACGGTGAGCCCGCCTTAGTCACCACACACGCACGACTAAGTCGTCAGGGGCCCAGACGTGGTTTAGGTGGTTGGGGCTAAGCGTGCAAACGGTTGTGTTGTGACCTCTAGTCCGCACTCAATGTGTAGAGTGTGGGTACCGGTAGGTACGGATGAAACTAGAGTGTAGCCGTTTGGCTTCTATCACATCGTGTGGGTAAAGATGTACACCTCTAATCAGAGTAAGAACTATTCGAATAGCCGTGTCCACGGTTACAGGACGACCGCTTGATGTGTTAGTCAGTCTATGTTAGCATCCAACTTGGGATTATTGTGGTGATACCATGAATTAGGATAGTCATGGATGGATGGGTTTCTAAAAAAGGGCTTTGATGTTAAATATGACTTGGTTTAGTCATGAAAAGTGGTATGCTTGTGTAGCATGTATAATTGGGCAATGGTGACCCATGGATGATGATTAGAGCATGGTTTGTGCTCATTTTTACTTCCATTTCAGAACTATAAGCTTGCTGTCCTAAATTTTCAGATTAAGCTATTTCACAAATGCTTATGTTTTAAATGTATTACTTGCTCAATAAAATCAGCTTTATGCAAAATCAGATCGACATAGCCATACTCCTTGATGTAGAGACTAGCATTACTCCTTTGTTCTATTATTATTGTATAAGTCTAGCTGAGTACTTATTGTACTCACGCTGCATATCTTTCAGGTGAGGATATCGACGACACTGATATGATCTACTATTATTCTGCCGAGGGTGGCGAGGATAATGTGTAGTTGAAGTTATGCTCTTTCACCAATCGGTTGCCCTGTGGTTTGGTAATGGCACCACTGGTTTTATCTTTTATGTTTATATTTTCTGCTGCTATCTTTTGGGTTACTTTATGATGAATTAGGTTGTGAGCCCTCTATGTAATATATATAACCCTACTGCTCGTTTATTCATATTTAGAGTACTTGTGATGTTTATCAATTGCTTGCGATGAAATTGTGAAGTTAGTCACTTTCCTGGGGACTAGCTGAACATGAGTATGAATTTAGAAATGATGAGATGCATGGACATTGGTTCAACAGTAGACCATGTCCCCAGAAGTGTGTATCGTGTTTGGTCGCCATCTTCATATGGTTTGACGGGCACACTTCGCTGTTTGGGACTGGTGAATCAACTCTCCAAATATCTCTTTATTTCTGAATTCGGCACGTTGGATTTGTATTGTGAGTGGGTAAAGATTATGGCAAGGCTGCGATGAGGATGGATGGTTACCGCATTTATTCGGTTTTTATTCGAGACCCCATCCATCTCGATATTTCGCGTTGTCGTAATAATTACTCTCCACAATGCACTTCCGGGGTGCTCACACTGCTCCCCCCCCCCATTTCCAAATTTAGAATTTGGAATACTTTATTATTTTTTAGCCCCTTTAATTGACATAAATACAAATACTCTACTAGGATGATGCACAAGAAAAGGTCAAGATAGCTCAGTTGGTAGAGCAGAGGACTGAAAATCCTCATGTCACCAGTTCAAATCTGGTTCCTGGCAAAGAAAAAAAGGGATCCACTGAATAGGTATTGATACAAATACCTCGAGATGGGTTGTGATACATATTCGTTAATAATATAGATAGAGTATGATTTTTTTCATCTAAGTAGATAAATCTCTAAATAAAGGCACTTCTTTTTCTTCATTTTTGCATTTCTTAATTTTGTATTCCGCTATTCCAACAAATATTTTTTTATTCTTGCTTATCTTATCTTACTTTCCTAGTTGTTCTAAGTAATGCACGCGGTACAAAGTTCGTGGAAGGGAACTTCTTTGAGTCATTGTATTTTTCTGTTCATATGAAGGAAATGAATATGTGATTTTCCAAATTGGAGAATCGACATGAAGCCCTTTTTTGCTTAGTCTATCTGAACCTTTTTGTATAATCAGAATTAATTAGAATGTAATAGGTATTCTGTTTCATCTAGGAACTGAGCGTAAAAATATTCCTTGAATTGCATAAAATCTGGCGTTGTGTTGTATAAGTGAGCATGAATTTCTTATCATTCAATGAGCATCTTGTATTTCATAGAAATTGGGGTTATATAATCCTTACGTAAGGGCCAGCCTATCCAACTTTCAGGCATTAGGATACGTTTAAGGCGTGGATGATTATCATAAGAGATTCCCACCATATCAAAAGATTCGCGTTCTTGAAAATCAGAACTGCTCCAAATCCAGAATACAGATGGGATTCTAGAATTATCCTTTTGGACAAAGACATTTATGCATAATTCTTCTAGGTTATCTATACCATACTGTATTCTCGTAAGATGATACACGCTAGCTAAAGATCTGCCGGGTGCAACGCCATAAGCACATTGGGAACGTAAATAATTGTAACCATATACATATAAAATGACAGCAATGGAATCCCAATCCTCTGCTTTTATTTGTAAAGTCTCTATTCCTCGATGATTGAAGCCCAAAGATCTATGAACCACCTCATGTTTGACTAGCCAATTAGATAACCAACCCTGCTGCATTATCTTGATCTCTCCTCCTTTGTACAAATATTTCACAGTTCGAATGCAAGTTTGAAATATTGCCCTGCTCTTTCTTTTTCTGCACAAAGAGCTCCTCCTAATTCACTAATTTGTAGGAAGATACGGGACTTTTGGATTTGAAAAAAGTTTCAGAAGATATGTCTAAAGTAGATGGTGATTGATAGAGCAATTCTTGCTCGTAAGATCTAGTATGAGTACTGCACCAAACATAAAGCTTGTGACTGGTAGTAAAACATTGATTTTTATTTTGAGATAGAGTTCAATCCTCAACTATTTCTCGTGATATCTTCTTACGAAGTTTTGTTAGGGCATCTATAACAGCCTCTGGTTTAGGTGGGCAACCCGGCAAGTAGACATCCATAGGAATTAACTTATCAACTCCCCGAACAGTACTATAGGAATCCGTACTGAACGTTCCCCCAGTAATAGCACAGGCTCCCATAGCAATGACGTATTTTGGTTTTGCTCATATAATCTCACTAAAGAGGGAGCCATTTTCATTGTTACTGTACCGACTGATAAAATTAGGTCCACTTGCCTAGGACTTGATCTTGGTACCAATCCATAACAATCAAAGTTGAATCGTGAGCCTATTAATGAAGCAAATTCAATGAAACAACAACTGGTACATATAGAAGGGGCATAAAGTGGAGAGTCTTGACCAATTCGAAAGATTCCTGGTGTAGTTTGAAATAACGGAATTGGAACTTATTTGGTCAAGTAGGGGAAACTCAATCAAACTCATAACTGTCTTAATGGAATCTTTTCCTTCTTTTTTTTTTGTCTGAATATTCAGTTAAGACCATTCCAAAGCTCCTTTTCGCCATGCATAAACTAAACCAACAACTAGGATAAGCACGAAAATGAAATCTTCGATAAAAATGGATATACCCAATACGTCGAAAACTCATTGCCAAGGGTAGAGAAGACGTTTCCACATCAAAAACAAAAACTAGTGCAAACATGTAATAGCGTATTCAGAATTATAACAAGCCCTCCCATGGGTCTATACTTCGATTCATAACTAGAAAGCTTCTCTGGTCCTTCATGAACCAGAGCTAAAAGTGCTGAAATTCAAAATGCTAAAATAGGAATAAGGCTTGCTATTATTAGAAATGCCCAAAAAATAGCATATTCGTGAAGCAGAAACATAAATGTACTTCCATTAATGTGGAATAGGCGGAACTGAATTAGTCAATTCAAGTCAGCATTGTCAAATTATACAGAACTTCTCTCTTTTCCTCGGTGAAACAAGAATCGGTTTTGCTCAAACCAAAGCGCTTAGTTTAGCCTTTGTTTCCTCTTTGCGATGTCTTCTTTAAAGATTCATCCATTGGAATCCCGACCCCCTTTCTTTTTTTTTATTTCCATTCTATTTAGATATGGTGGAGACATAATTCTTATAGAAACAAAATTCTCTCGCTTCACTTTGTCTCATTTTCTTTGGAATCTCTAGAAAAAGGAATAAAAAAGAAAATACTACGAATTAGCCTAATTAAGATCGGATGACTAATGTATGCAACCTAATGAGGAGTAATTCTATAAAAATAAAGAACTCTATTTCAGAACGTAGATCCATTTAGATTTAGATAATCTATAGATAAGCAAAGTAATATACTTCAAACAAAGTAGGAATTCACAAGATGGAGAACATCGTTGCAGTTATTATAGGGAAGTCTAGGGACGTAGAGTATATCCTATTTGAAGGAGGGTGGAATTCAAATCTAGTAAAGGATCTTTCCTTCTATTGATTTGATAGAAATTTGTTTTTTCTTTTCCTGTCTCTATAATTTTCAATGAATGAGCCTGTGGTAATCCTTTTATCTCTATTTTATGGTGCAGGTGACTGTCTAGTCTATAAACAAGTACTAATAGGGTAATGAAAACTATACTATTGAAAGAGAGATTGAGAGGGATCAAGAATCCTAATTCTCGCTATTTGGAATGGATCCAATTCTATTGAGTCTGACTCATAGTGATCATTTCTCTTTAGCAAAGAATGACCTTGGTTATCAAAGGATTGAACAACCGGGATCCATTTACTTATGATACCTAGTTGACATTGATAACAAGGATCTAATGAATTATGAGTTTAATAGATCCTCTTTAGCAGAAAGACGTATATTCCTTGCTCATCACTTATTCCCAAACCTCGTATGGGGCTAATCGTTTTCATTTACCATCTTAGGGAAAATCCTTTTCGTTCCACTTAGCCCTATCGGGTATTTTAGTGATTGGTTCATACCTAACGAAAAATTCCTATTTTCCTTTCATTAAGGTACGAGGGCTTCTTATTCCACAAGAAAAGAACGAAAGCACCTTTTCATCCTTTCATATACTGGAGGTTTTTACATGGAAAAAATAATGTTCCATACTAAAGGATTCGGGTCCATAACCACGAGTTCCAGTGCACTAGATCTTGTAGCACTTAGCAATGAGGCCCTATGAATAGACATATAGAATTTTTGGTCGGGAAATTTGAATGAATCATTGAGTGAACAAGGAGCAAAGAATGACAAAAGACGAGACTCTACTAGTCTTCACTCTTGTGGTTTCCTCGGTTTCTGTTTTCTTATTCAGGATCTTGCTTTTCATGGTTCTCATCTCTGCAACTCGTGATTTTCACGAGAGAACCAAATCCAAGTTGGTGAAGATCATGATTTGGGCTGGCATAGTAGTGATTACCTTTGCAATTGGAGTTCAAATCTATCCGATCTTTATCTTTTTCCTCAAAGAACGAATAAAACCCCTTGTCAAAGCCCTTTATGATAAGTTTCCCTGGATCTAGGAAGTTTCTCTTTCATGGTATTGGGATCGTTTGATCGATTTCCTTGATCGCTACTTATGGGCGTGCGTTCAAAGGATACAAACAGGGATTCGCAAACAAAAAGGGGAATTCGTAGTCACTTTTTCCTGTCGTGTAAAAAAAAGGCTTTACGCGAGAGCAATAGAGGTTGGGATACATCTATCTCTTTTGAGCAACCTCTTTTGGATTCTTAAGACCACCCTTGCAGTAGGATACTGTCTACTTTGGGTTCTTTATTATATTATCTCCTTCAAGGGATTTTTAGGATCGTTCAGGCTATATTTAGTCTATTTTGGCTTTTACTGTCTCCTTTTCTCAGGGGGGTGGTTAAGGACCTCAGAAGATAGAGGAGAGCGCCAGGCGCAGATTTCTAGAATACTTCTATGGGGAATGCTCATTGAATGCGCATTCTCCATATTATGCCTTGAAGAGGACTCGAACCTCCACGCTCTTTAGCACGAGATTTTGAGTCTCGCATGTCTACCATTTCACCATCAAGGCATCTTGAAAGTGAATCATATTCCATGAATATGATATCTATCTAATGTGATATCTTGAAAGTAAATCGTATTCCATGAATATGATATCTATCTAATGTGATATATGGAATATATGACAAAGGTGGAGTCTTGGAGTATTTCGATCGATCGGTCATATAGGCCTGAGTCAGACATCAAATAGCTTCGATTTGCATTATCTGTAGGACACCTTATATGTATCAAAATAAAAAAGATGTACAATCCAATTTCTCGATTCAATAGAAGCCCAAAGAGGTGCATATGGGTACCCAAATAAGGATAGGATAGATATGTCAAAAGCAGGTCTGATTACACCTATTCCTAATACTAAATAGAATGTAAGGAGGTGGGGATTTCTATGTAAACAGAGTATCCTATTTCCATAGGCTCGAATGACCCCTTCTCATAATAAGAATGTGCACGGTCTGGTCCGGTATGGAATGAACTTATAATCTGATGATCGAGTTGATTCCATGATTATAAGTTCATAACCCTAGCGCCCATTCCCATTTTGGGTGGAACAAATCTACTAATTCTTTTATTCTAGTTAGTAAGAGGGATCTTGAACTAAGAAATAGATCTAGCAACTAAAAGAGGGTATCCTGAGCAATTGCAAGAATGGGGTTCATTGATATTCCTAGTATAGTAGATGCTATCACACATGCAGTCATACTCAATTCGATGGAATTGTTTGATCTTAAAGGGGATCTTCTATAATTTTGCACATAAGGGGTTATTTCTTGGTTTCGTCTAGTCATTAATAACTTGACTATTTTTAGATAATAGTAGATAGAAAGAATGCTCGTAAGGAGTTCTATTGAAACCAAGAAATATAGGCCTACTTGCCATCCACACCAGAATAGATAGTGTTTTCTGAAGAAACCTGCTAGTGGAGAAAGGCCTCCTAGGGATAAGAGACATAGGGCTAATGTCACGCCCAGAATTTCCATCCAAAATTCTAGAGTTTATTGTGTGAAAACCCTCGTCCAGGAATCAACCAAGGCACACATGACAAAATTGATAATCAAAGTAATTGTTTACATAGCGTAAGCATTTATTACAGAGGCGAATGGTACCTCTCAAAACAATAAGGTTCTAATAGCGGATAAATAAATAACAGCGTGACGATTCCCACTCCACGCACTTGACCGGGCTCCCTCTCAGTCCTCCAAGTAGTCCTCTTCACTGTAGTCCTCCTCTGAATGATTGTTGATTGCAAGGTGAGCATATGACATACTCTGCAAGCCACACAGCAAATATGCAAGTGCACGGGATAACAGAGGATGGCATAATATGGCTCAAGTTTGCATAAAGGCAAAAACTAAAACATTTGAGAGAGTAATAAAACATTAGTTAAATGGCAGTATTAATCAACACTATACCGCTCACCAAAATGGTATAGGCCCCACCACTCCAACCTGGAGCTACACATGTTCCACTGTTCAACCATTAAGTTTAAATAGTATGGGACTAATCATAGAAACATTGCTAGGCCGCCCTTAACCATGGGCACGGCTATTCGAATAATTTTACTCTAGCCAGAGATGTACCAATTTACCCACAAGACACAACTCCACAGCACATCACTATACCCCTTGATACCACCACAGTACCTCAGAAAGGAATTGTGATAGGACCCTCCATGTAATCCGCACAAGGAAGCCACCCGCTGGACCACCAGTTTCTGGCCAGAACTAATCAGGTTCTGAGTCTGGGAAATGATCTAACACCCAAGTCATGGACTTATTGACGTAGCCATGGTGGTCTTATTGACGCAGCCACAACACACCATGGTGGACCCCGTTGAATGTACTACACATTGGATCCTACCATTACCCATGCTGGCTTGTGGTTAGCACGAGTGTTGCTTCGCAACAAGTAGTCTGCGAACCAGTCCTTAACTGTCATGAGCACCGCTAGCAACATTCTCAACCCTGGTACTCACAACCCACCATTTATTCAAGTTTTAGTGAACCATTAAAATGTCCTCGTACGACCACTGCCGTAAATGGAACATCATTTCATGTGACTAAATAGTAGTATAGAAATTATTGTGACAACCCATAAGTTATTCTATTATTTGCTAGACATGGCTAAGCAGGGTCCTAGAGTTATTCTAGCTAACCAATAAATAAAGGTAGCTAGTCAAAATTATCCCATAGGTACAATGTCAAGTGATCAAATCAAAGGGGCCATAAACAAAGGTTAGGGTTTCCCTGTCCCGATGACATTCCAAAATAAATGCAGCGTTGAAGGAAAACATAGCTTTAATCATAGGAACAACATGTTCAATGAGAAAGAGAAATCTGTGTGAGTTGCCTTGCAGCTCCACACAGTCTTCAACACCTGCCTCGACAAACTACATCACTTCCTGAACGTCGGTAGCTATAGGCAATAAACAAAACAAGCAAAAACAGTACGTCAACACACATGAACAGTACAATATTATATTTTTAGTGGATAGTTCATGATTTTTAGAGAAATTATAGACTTGAACGACCTCAATCTGAGTTCGTATGAATTAGTTATGATTTTTAGAAGTTTTAACCCTTTTATAGCCTATTTAAAAGAATTAACTGATTTATTGCATCATAATTGAATTAATTTTATTGAGGAAAAGGGATTTATGATGTCATAGGAGAGAGGAGGCTCTCGGCTGACCAGTGGGGCCCACTGTCGGCGAGAGAGAGGAGTCGGGTCCATGGTGGGCCGAGTCCACTGTGGTCCACGAGGGGAATCCGACGGCTAGGGTTCTTGGGTTTGGATCGAACGGCCGAGATCTAGTCACGTGTCAAGGTCAAACATCACTACGATCGGATAGCCACGATCTAACCGAGGAGATCCAACGGCTACGGTTGATCCCGATCGGATTGGCTGACGGCGCTAAGGTGGTGCCGAGCTGGCGCACACACGGCGACCACGTCGGCGGCGACGGTGGCTACAGCGACGGCGATGGCACTGGATCCGATGGTTGATGGCGATCGGTGGTGTGGTGACGCACGGGGAGACCGGGAGACGCTAGAGGGGATCGAGGCGGTCCTTACCGAGGGCGAAACCATGAAGAACAACGACGGAGACGGTCGGCGGCGAGCTTGAGGCGGCGGAGGGCTTCGGGTCTTCATCAACGGCGGCGTTCCGGCGACTCCCAAGGGCTAAGAGGTGGCGGCCTGACTTCAGCGGGGTCCGGCGAACCTAACCGAGGCCGCGGCGGGCTTGAACAGCGGCTGGAACGACGGCGGCGCGCGGCCGAAGCTTGGCAATGGCGGCGGAGCAAGCGCGAGAAGCGGAGAGGCGGCTAGGGCTAGCTAGAGCTCGATCTAAAGGGCAAAAACGACCCTAGGGGTTCTGGGATCACTATTTAAGGCGGAGAGAGGCGGAGTTCGGCTCGGTCCCGACGGATTTTGCGGCGGCGACGAGATAGGGAGAGAGGACCAACTCGGGAAGCTTCGGGTTTCCGTTCCACGCGTGATTCGGCACCTGATTCTTGGGGATTAGGTAGAGGGAGATAGGGGCTCGGTTTTCCCTCAACCGATTTGGAGAGACCGAGTCCGAGACGAGCGGATTCGGTGAGATTTGCGGCGGCGGCGCTTGGGTGCTACAGTGCCACTCGGCTAGAGGTAGGCGACGACCTGACAGGCGGGCCCACCTATCGGTGGCTGCAGGCGACGCGAGTGGCCGCGGGCCAACGCGCGCGCGAGCGAGGGAGGTGGGCTGCGCACAGTAATGGGCCGGAATTGGTCCAGAGATTGTGGAGAGGTTTTTAAAACCTTTTTCTTTTTGTTTTAATGCTGTGAGTTTATTTATTTTGCCAAAAATACTTCCCCTAATCAATAATTCCCAGAAAATTCCAGAAATTAAATAATTAAGGAAAGAATTTTATAAAATTATTTTCAGCCCATTTTTCTTTAGAATTTCCTCTGATTTTATTCTTTTCACTCCTTGAGACTTTTAATTTAATTTCTAAAAATTCCTTTTTCCACAATATTTTATATAGGGATAATTTCAGGGTGTTACAGCTAAAGAGAGAGCCAAAAAAGGATCTTTCGTGTATAATGCTGCATAATCTCGAATGTTATCAGTTCTGGTACGTAGACCAATTAATACAATGCAAGCAAAAGTTCCTAGATTCATGGAGATATAGAAAAGCATATAAGTTATCATTCTTGCATATCCATCATTTGAGTCTCCAACAATTATTCCAATAATTACATATCCGATTTGCCCTATGGACGAATATGCAAGCATACGTTTCATGCTTGTTTGAGTAATAGCAAGGAGATTCCCCAATATCATGCTAAGAATAGCTAGGATTTCCAGAAGAAGATGCCATTCGTTTGATGAGAAATAAAGGCGAGTTTCTCTCTGCCCCGAGAGATCTTCATGGCTTCAACCCCTCCACCGGAGGTGCACCGACTACAAGAGGAGCAACAAGAGGAGGCACGCCGACTATGGCAACAAGAGGAGGCTGATCGCGAGGCTCGCAACGATGAGCTACGCAGGGCTGGGCGAACCGCTCAGCAACAGATCCTCCAGACTAAAGTCAGCAACCACGACATTTTTGTCACGCCTCAATAGAACGTCGTGGCCACTGCAACCCTGCTGGACACACTCTAGCTCGGGCCTGATCATCAGGCCACCCCGACTATCGCCAAGATGAAAGCCATGATTATAGTTGCTGCATGTTAGCAGCACCCGCAGTCAGGCGACACACTTGTACCGACCAACCGGTCGGACTCTCCAGCGGTAGTCTCGTTGGCATCGGCACAACGCTAGGCGGCTGGCTCAAGTCAGCCGCACGCGGAGTCATGCCAGACATCACTCGGCAACACCAACAACAACAATTGGCGGTGTCCCCAGAACGATCATAGGTTCAACCAAGACCTCCGAGTCCGTCTACAATGCGATCTCCGCCAAGACACTAATGCTCGGTGCCGTCAACGCAAAGGCGACAAACGACACCAGCTGGAGGACGAGCACGAGCGTTTCGGTCTTCACCACGAACGGTTTAACCATCGCGGTCAGAGTCGAAGCCCTCACAAAGATGAAGGCGTACCAGCCTTCACCCAGGAGCTACAAGATGTCAACTGGCCGTCAGGCTTTAAGCCTACAGAAATCGAGAAATACGATAGCAAGACTAACCCCAAGTCCTGGCTCACCGTATATACTCTAGCAATCCAAGCCACCAGAGGTGATCATAAAGCCATGGCTAACTACCTCCCGGTCACCCTAGCTGACTCAGCGAGGACATGGCTAACAGGGATCCCAAGGTGATCAATCGGCTTTTGGGGGGAACTCTGGGAACGCTTTATAGCCAACTTCTAGGGGACATATGAGCGGCCGTCTTCCGAGCAAGATCTCTATCAGCTGCACCAGAGGAAGAACGAGTCTCTCCGTAAGTTTATCAAAAGGTTCTCTGAGAAGCGCAATTTGATCTCGATGATCAAAGATGAGGTCGTCATCACCACCTTCCGCAAGGGAGTCAAGGATGCCCCGTTCGTCGCAAAATTCACTCAGAAGCCACCAACTTCTGTCAGGGCCCTCTTCGATACGGCAAATAAATACTCCAACTTGGCCGAGGCAGTCGTAGAAACCCTCGACGAGAAGAAAGAATCCCCGTAGAAGGACCAAAAGGCCAAAGCCGACAATGAGCCATCACAGAACAAATCCGGCAGCCGCAAGCGGAAGTCGGACAACGAGGTGGCCAACATGGAGCGGACCTGGTCGTGACCCCCAAGGAACAACGAGTACTAGAAGGTTATGAACAGGCCTTGCCGCTTCCACCCCAAGGGCAAGCACGCGGCCAAGGACTGCTTCATGATCAAGAAGTTTGCTTCCAAGTAGGCTTCATCATCTGGTGCCAACAAGGACAAAGACAAGCTAGATTCGGGCCCGGCCGACGATTTTCAAGACCCCCAGGCCGAGCTCAACCACATCTTCGGAGGGCCATCTGCGTATGAGTCCAAGAGAAAGCAGAAGCTTACGGCACGTGACGTCAATGTGGTCTCTACAGCAGACGCCCCCCAGTATTTGCGCTGGTTAGAGATGTCCATCAAATTCAATCGCGCAGATCATCCAGATCGAGTTTCACACCCCGGACGCTACCCACTCGTCCTGGACCCGGTCGTCAAAAATATCAAGCTGAAAAAGGTCCTTATAGATGGAGGCAGTGCGCTCAACATTCTGTTCGCCAAGACTCTAGATGAGATGAAGATTCCTCGTTCAAAATTGCGGCCGAGTACGGCGCCCTTCCACGGGATAATTCCCGGCCTGTCTTCAATCCCCCTCGGACAAATAACTTTGCTAGCCACCTTCGGCATGGAGGATAACTTCCACACAGAAAACATCTGCTTTGAGGTCACCGACTTCGAGACCACGTACCACACGATACTCGGACGACCGGCGCTCGCCAAATTCATGGTGATACGACACTATACCTACATGGTGCTCAAGATGCCCGGGCCAGCCAGAGTTCTCTCCCTCCATAGCGACGTCAAGCAAGCCTTCACCTGCGACAAGGAGAGCTATGAGTTGGCTCAATTGCAAGAGGCAGCAGTCGAACGCAACAGCATTTGGCAAGCCGTCATAACTAAAGTCGAGGATGACCAAATTTTGGCCAAAAAAGTAGCAAAGTCGGGAATTTCAGCGGACTCTGACATGAAGAAGATCCCCTTGGACCCTCCCGACCCCTCTAAGACTGCTCTAGTCAGTACCGGACTCGACCCCAAATAGGAAGACGCGCTCGTCACCTTCCTCCAAGCCAACAAAGATATCTTCGCATGGAAACCGTTTGACATGCCGGTCGTACCAAGGGAGGTGATCGAGCACGCCCTCAAAGTCAAGACAGACACCAAGCCAGTCAAGCAACGGCTACGGTGCTTCGTACAAGACTAGAAATTTGCTATTCAGGAGGAGATAACCAAGCTCCTTGCAGCCGGGTTCATCAAAGAGGTCTACCACCCAGACTCGCTGGCAAATCCAGTTCTGGTTCGGAAGAAAAACGGTAAATGGCGCATGTGCGTCGACTACACTGATCTAAACAAGGCGTGCCCCAAGAATCCGTTCGGTTTACCAAGAATAGATCAGGTGGTGGATTCAACCGCGGGGTGCAAACTTCTCAGCTTTCTCAACTGTTACTTGGGATACCACCAAATCAGCCTGAAGGAGGAGGACTGCCTAAAGATGTCTTTCATCATGCCGTTTGGCGCATACTGCTACATCACCATGCCGTTCGGTTTGAAAAACGTTGGAGCAACGTATCAATGAGCAATTCAGCGGTGTCTACACACTCAGATCGGGTGCAACATGGAGTCCTACATCAATGACGTGGTGATCAAGACCAAGTCCAAAGAAGACCTCATCACTGACCTGGAGGAAACCTTTCAAAATCTTCGAAGATTCAAGATGAAGTTGAACCCAGAAAAGTGCACCTTCAGTGTGCCATCCGGCAAGCTACTCGGCTTCATCATCTCGCATCACGGCATCAAGGCCATCTAACCTGGAGGAAACCTTTCAAAATCTTCGAAGATTCAAGATGAAGACTAGGCGAACAGGGCATGCCCTTTTTCATGTTACTGAAGAAAGCAGACAATTTCCAATGAACTCCTAAAGCCTAGCAAGACTTCGAAGACTTTAGTAAATTTCTCACATCACCACCCGTGTTGGCGTCACCTATGCCCAAAGAGCCATTAATGCTATATCTGGCGGCAACCACTCAGGTAGTCAGCACGGTGTTGGTGGTCGAGCGATCCGAACCGGGTCACATACAGAAGACACAATGACCAGTCTACTTTATCAGCGAGGTCCTTGCCGACTCCAAAATAAGATATCCGCAGGTCCAAAAGCTACTCTATGGCCTACTCATTACTGTTCGGAAGCTGGTGCACTATTTCCAATTGCATCAAGTCACGGTGGTCACATTGTATCCACTCGGGAATGTCCTACATAACAGCGAGGCCACCGGCCAAATCGCTAAATGGGCGCTTGAGTTGATGGCGTTCGACATCACCTTTCAGCCATCGACATCAATCAAATCACAAGCTCTAGCCGACTTCGTGGCCGAGTGGACAGAAGTTCAGATGCCTACATCAACAGTGAAGCTAGAGTACTGGACAATGTACTTCGACGGTTCTCTAAGGATCGATGGCGCCGGGGCTGGCGTCATACTGGCATCCCCCACTGGTGAAAAACTCAAGTATGTTCTCTAGATCCACTTCCCAGCTTCCCACAATGTCGCTGAGTACGAGGCACTCATCCACGGCCTCCGCATTGCTATATCACTCGGCATCCGTCAACTGGTTGTGTGTGGAGATTCCCAACTCGTGGTCAACCAAGTCATGAAAGACTAGACATGTCTTGACGATACCATGGCGGCGTACTGTCAGGAGGTCTAAAAGCTAGATAACACATGTCCTACGACAATACAATGATGCTGCAAACGAATTGGCAAACATGGGATCCAAGCGAGAAGTGGTCCCGACTAGGATCTTTGTCAAACAACTCATGGAGCCATCAGTCCAGAAGAAACCAGTGCCAGAGCAGTCGGGAGGTAAACCTACCCTGGCAATAGATGAAGTACTGATCATATCCAACGATTGGCGGACTCCTGTTCTCAAATTCCTCTTCGACGATGAACTCCCAGAAGATCGCAGCAAAGCCGAACAAAGCAAACGTCGAAGCAAAAGTTTCCTAGTAGTCAGAGAGAAGACCTATACCGAAGAAGTGCATCCGGTGTCCTCATGTGCTGCGTCACAACCGAGGGGGGCAAGCAAATTCTGCAATCGATCCACTCGGGCATATGTGGCAACCACGCCATATCCAGGACGTTAGTCGGAAAGGCTTACAGGTAGGGATTTTTCTGGCCAACAGCAGTAACAGACGCTAAAGATATTGTTCGCACATGTGAGGGTTGTCAATTCTACGCAAGCGAACAAATCTCCTAGCCCAAGAACTCCAAACAATCCCAATCTCTTGGCCCTTTGCAGTATGGGGGCTTGACATGGTCGGGCCTTTCAAGAAAGCGCTAGGAGGGTTCACACACTTGTTCGTCGTAGTGGATAAATTCATGAAGTGGATTGAGGCAAAACCCGTTGCTACCATAACAGCGGCACGGGCAAAGGACTTTATCATGAGTATATTATATCGATTCGGGGTTCCTAACCGCATCATAATGGACAGCGGTACTCAGTTCACGGGCGGTGTCTTTCAAGATTTCTGTGACGAATTCAGCATCAAGATCTGTTATACTTCTGTGGCACATCCGCGGAGCAATGGGCAGGTTGATCGTGCCAATGGCATGGTCTTACAAGGCATCAAGACAAGGATATTCGACCGACTACAACCATACGTGGGCCGGTGGGTACAAGAACTCCCATCCGTTCTCTAGTCTCTTAGAACCATGGTTAGTCAGGCAACAGGGCAATCCCCTTTCTTTCTAGTCTATGGTGCCGAGGCCGTGCTACCAACCGAGTTAGAGTTCGGCTCTCCACGAGTTCGGGCTTACTCAGAAGACACATCCACGGCATAGAATTTTGTACAACTGCATGATCCTGTTCCTGACATTGAATTGGGTTATGGAGCATTTCCTTATATTAGTGACTAGGCCCGAAGCCTCACCATACACCCTTAGAATTTCCTTGACTAGCTCAAACTCCTCCACCCGCGGTTGTAAGAAAAGCACAACATCATCAGCATATAAGGAGACTCGCTGTCCATTTCGGTGCCTTAGAAGAGGTCGTAACAAACCTTGACTACTAGCTCACATGATGAGAGAATTCATCACATCCATAACTATGATAAACAGCATTGGTGATAAAGGATCGCCCTGCCGCAGCCCACGCTGATGGACAATCAAGTCCCCTGGTATTCACAAGAACTCGGGTGGAGGTGGAGCAAAATAATTTGGAGAGAATGGAGCACCAAGCAGGTCCAAAACCCAAATGTCTCAACACTTCTAAAAGAAAAGGCCATGACACTGTGTCAAAGGCTTTGCTGATGTCCAACTTGACAAGGACTCTCGGATCCTTCTGCTTATGAAGAGCTTTAGCCATTTGTTGAACCAACATAAAATTATCATGAATACACCGCCCCTTCACAAAAGCACTTTGATTAGGGGACACCATACTTGATAACCTTGCTGGAACTCCTAGTGAAGTATCTTGGGTTGCCGTTGTTAGTTAACAAGCTAGCTAAAAGGGACTTTTATGCCTTGATTGATAAGATTGCGAGCCGTTTACCCGGATGGAAGGCGGCAATGATGCACCCGGCTAGAAGGGCAACTTTGGTTAAGTCGGTCCTCACTGCGATTCCTATTCATCAGTTCATAGCTTTGCAATGCCCTAAGTGGGTGATCAAAACAATTGACAAAATTAGGAGAGGCTTTCTGTGGAAGGGGCGAAAGGATATCAAAGGTGGACACTGTTTGGTTGGCTAGGAACGTGTTTGTCAGCCTCCTGATCTAGGAGGGCTAGGAGTACACAATTTGGAAAAGCTTGGATGGGCTTTGCAGATGAGGTGGTTGTGGTTACAATGAACACAGCCGGATCGGCCATGGACGGAGTTTGATATTCAGGTGCACACTAATGTTAGGGCCATGTTCAAAATCTCTATGATCTCAATAGTGGGAGACGGTATGTGAACATACTTCTGGACCAATCGCTGGATACATGGGCAATCAATCCAAGACATGGCGCCTGCTATTTTTCTCTTGGTCCTGCAGCGAGTCCGTAAATGGAGGACAGTGCATGAGGCCTTGACAGATCGCAGTTGGGTTGTGGACATCAGGGGTGGGCTATCTGACCAAGCCCTCTATGAATACCTCCTACTCTAGGATGTCTTGGATGGCCTCGAGCTTTCACCGAGTGTTGATGATCAGCATCGTTGGATGCCATCGGCCTCAGGTAGCTATTCGTCCAAATCAGCATACAAGCGGTTCTTCGTTGGTGCGATTCAGTTTGAACCGGCCAAACGGGTTTGGAAGACATGGGCTCCGCCAAGATGCAAGTTCTTTATCTGGTTGGCATCCCTCAATCGGTGTTGGACAGCGGACAGATTGGCACGGCATGGGCTGGATCATCCTGAGACATGTCCTTTTTGTGAGTAGGAGGACGAGACGGTACAACATATTTTGTCTGGCTGCGTTTTTGCTAGGGAGGTTTGGTGTAGAGTGTTGACCTTGGTTGGTATTTCACAGCTCACTCTAGGGCGCAGCGATGTGGTGTTCCAGGACTGGTGGCGCCACGCTCTTACGGTAGTACCTAAACCTGTTGACGCCGAAAACCGCCGGGTGTGCCAAAAGCTTGCTGACGATCTGGTTCGGCGCCTAGAGACACGTGAAGGCCTGGGAGATCTGCTTAGCTCCAGTGCAGGTCCTAAAGTCTTGAGGTTCGTAGGCGTGCCAGTCAATTTGACCCCGCAATTGACAAGGAGATGAAGAAATTAGATTACTGATCCAATCGGCCAGCAAGCCGATACGGATTCCTTCCAGCCGATCGCCGCTATGCTCGTGCCCGGGCCCTCGCCTGTACTCGCACCCGGGTCTCGTGCTCGGGTTCTCGCTCCCGAGTCCTTGCTTGTGCTCGTGCCCGGGTTAGCAGCAACCGCACATCGGCTATCGGCCGATACGGACTGATATAGACTCCTCGTAGCCGATAGCCGATGGCACCTGTGTATCGGCTAGGAAACCGATAGCGCTATAAACAAATGGATAAGCTGTCAGTATAACATGTGCATCGGCTAGAAGCCGATGATAAAATAGATAGGCAAAATAGTAAACTAGCCGACTGCCAAGGAAACACATGTGCATCGGCTAGAAAACCGATGATAATGTAGATGACCAAAACAGTAAGGATAATACAGTCGGCTTTATAAGAAGATAACCTATCGGCTAAGCACTCCGATAGAACGTCGCATATACATCGATCGGCCCGACAAGGATAAATCTATTATTATCGATCTAGTAGTTCAGACCTAACTGATGCAGCACAGATCGATAATAGTAAAGGAACCTCAACAAACCGATAAACCTAATGCAACTGTGATGTAATAAGATAACTTACCGGCTATACATTCCGATAAGACGCTTGTGCAAAAAACATCAACCTAGCAGGAACAACTTATCGCGACAGTTTAGTAGGTCGGACCCAACCGATGCAGCACAAACTGACGATAAGCTACTCCCAGTAAGCTGATAAGATCTACGCACGCGTGATGTGATATACCTGATGGGCCTAAGAGATCGAACCGAACCGATGCAGCCGTAGACAAAGCAGATATATCGTGGTAAGCCGGCTACCATATACCGACTAGAATATCGGACCTAACCGAGGAAGTCCTAGCCGATTGGTAGCCGGGGTAACGAGACTTACCCTCTCGCCGGAGTTCGGACCTAACCGATGCAGCCCGGCTCGAGAAGCAAGAACCCGTTAGTAAAGGGTGGCGATGCGCCGAATTTGTATTGATCGTTGTGATAGTTTACAAGGTCCCCGGGCATACGTATATATACCCCGAGTTACAAGAGTCCTTATAGGACACGGAACATGACTTTCCTAACTAGAAAAGGAAAACTAACAGACCTGATCGGACAAGAGATCAGGTTTCCTAAAAGATAAAACTATCTAATAGATAAGATAAATAACTGCCATAACGTGGTCTTCACGATTCCTTCCCAAGCTCGGACTCTTCTGGATTAGTTTCCAATGGCTGATATCGCTTCTTTCCTTAACCGAACATGGTAACGACCCGTACCAAATTTTGGCGTTAACACATGCCCCCCAATTTCGGAGTTTGTTATCAAACTTCGAAATTCTTCTGTTCGGGCCTCATCATTCCTTCCTGGCCTCCTGAAATCGGCTTTCATGAACCGATACCTTCTGTACTAGGTGTGCTAGGCTCTCAAAGTCTTCTAATGAAAATCTTTCCTTGATCGGAGCCAACAAACCTTGGAATGCTAACTCGGCCAGCTGTGCATCATCCAGACTTAAACTATAACATCGGCTTCTAACATTACGAAACCGCTGGATATATTCTGCGACTGATTCCTCCGGCTTCTGTATTACCGATGTTAAGTCTATCAAACTCATCTCTTGACTTCCCATAAAGAAATACTTGTGGAATTGCTTTTCCAGATCGGCCCAACCTCGAACTGAGTTAGGTGGCAATGAAGAAAACCATGTAAAGGCCGATCCGGATAATGATAACGGGAAGAGTCTAACTCTCAAAGCTTCTACAGCCGATGCCTCTCCACATTGAGCCAAGAATCGGCTGACATGTTCCACTGTAGATACATCATCTTGCCCTGAGAATTTGGAGAAGTCTGGTACTCTGTATCGGCATGGCAATGGAACTCTATCAAACCAATCTGGATATGGATGCCGATACATAAATGTTTCCTCTTTCGGTCTTAAACCGAATTGTTCTCTTATCACCTCTGTGATTCTTGCTGTCAAACCTTTTTCTCCTGGATTTTCGACGTGATAATGCAGAGGTGGAGTTGGTAGCCGATTCTGATTCTGATATTCCCTCTGATAATTGTACTCAGGAACAGCTTCTGGATAACTCTGTTGATGTCCCCCATAGTACGCAGTTTGATATCCTTGAGGAATCCCATCTTGTTGCCCCCCGGGTATTTGAATCGGCTCTACTGCCTTCTTGATCAAGCTCTGTAATGTGTTCACCAATATCCCAGATTGATCGGTCAACGCGTGATGAACTGCCTCATTAACCATGTCTTGAAGTTGCTTCTGTGAACTTGCAGGTGATGTATGGCTCGATTCATCAATCAAAACAGACTTTGGAAATTGCGACTTCTGAATCGGCCCTTGATCTGTCATACCGAAGGATTCTAAACAAAGCTTCCGAAAATCATCAATGTTCTGCTCCACTTGTTGTCTCTGTTCTTCGGTCAAATCTTCCATTGTAACTGGGATTGTATCATCTTTGTTGACCTCTTTTCCAGCCATGTCGAAGTTCTGTGTCCCACCAGGCGTGCCAAAAACGTGTTGACGCCGAAAACCGCCGGGTGTGCCAAAAGCTTGCTGACGATCTGGTTCGGCGTTTGGTGACACGCGAAGGCCTGGGAGATCTGCTTAGCTCCAGTGCAGGTCCTAAAATCTTGAGGTTCGCAGGCGTGCCAGTCAATTTGACCCCGCAATTGACAAGGAGATGAAGAAATTTGATTACTAATCCAATCGGCCAGTAAGCCGATACGGATTCCTTCCAGCCGATCGCCGCTATGCTCGTGCCCAGGCCCTCGCCTGTACTCGCGCCCGGGTCTCGTGCTCGGGTTCTCGCTCCCGGGTCCTCGCTTGTGCTCGCGCCCGGATCAGCAGCAATTGCACATCGGCTATCGGCCAATACGGTCTGATGTAGGCTCCTTGTAGCCGATGGCCGATGGCACCTGTGTATCGGCTAGGAAACCGATAACGCTATAGATAAATGGATAAGCTGTCAGTATAACATGTGCATCGGCTAGAAGCCGATGATAAAATAGATAGGCAGAATAGTGAACTAGCCGACTGCCAAGGAAACACATGTGCACCGGCTAGAGAACCGATGATAATATAGATGACCAAAATAGTAAAGATAATACAGTCGGCTTTATAAAAAGATAACCTATCGGCTAAGCACTCCGATAGAACGTCGCATACACACCGATCGGCTCGACAAGGATAAATCTATTATTATCGATCTAGTAGTTCAAACCTAACTGATGCAGCACAGATCGATAATAGTAAAGGAACCTCAACAAACCGATAGATCTAATGCAACTGTGATGTAATAAGATAACTTATCGGCTATACATTTCGATAAAACACTTGCGCAAAAAACATCAACCTAGCAGGAACAACTTATCGCGACAGTTTAGTAGGTCGGACCCAACCGATGCAGCACAAACTGATGATAAGCTACTCCCAGTAAGCTGATAAGATCTACGCACGCGTGATGTGATATACCTGATGGGCCTAAGAGATCGAACCGAACCGATGCAGCCGTAGACAAAGCAGATATATCGTGGTAAGCCGGCTACCATATACCGACTAGAATATCGGACCTAACCGAGGAAGTCTAGCTGATTGGTAAGCCGGGGGTAACGAGACTTACCCTCTCGCCGGAGTTCGGACCTAACTGATGCAGCCCGGCTCGAGAAGCAAGAACCCGTTAGTAAAGGGTGGCGATGCGCCGAATTTGTATTGATCGTTGTGATAGTTTACAAGGTCCCCGGGCATACGTATATATACCCCGAGTTACAAGAGTCCTTATAGGACACGGAACAGGACTTTCCTAACTAGAAAAGGAAAACTAATAGACCTGATCGGACAAGAGATCAGGTTTCCTAAAAGATAAAACTATCTAATAGATAAGATAAATAACTGCCATAACGTGGTCTTCACGATTCCTTCCCAAGCTCGGACTCTTCTGGATTAGTTTTCAATGGCTGATATCGCTTCTTTCCTTAACCGAAGATGGTAACGACCCGTACCAAATTTTGGCGTTAACAAAACCACACAAGAAGGGATTTTGTTCTCTAGTGATTCTGGTGGCCTGGTGGTTGTGGAAGCATTGGAACGATTGTGTGTTTGAGGGTGCCTCTCCTAGTGTTCCTAAGCTTCTTCAAGTAATTAAGGATGAGGCAAAGTTGTGGGGATTTGCTGGTGCAACAGGGTTGTCTAGTATCTGGCCGTAAAGTGTTGGTCGTGTGTGTGTGGTCATTGTGTCCTGTTAGGTTGTAAACTTTGTTGTACTGATCCATTTTGAATCCTTTCTCTTCTTCTTAATATAAAGATGCGCAGTTCTCCTGCGCGTTCAAGAAAAAAAAGACACATCCAACAATACCTGATTGGTCGAGCTAGATCAGTTGGAAGAAGCGAGGGACATCGCAATAATCCAGTCGGCAAGGTATCTTCAAGGTCTGTGTCGTTATCACAGTCGCAATGTCCGTGGCCGTGCCTTTTTGGTTGGGGATCTCATCTTGAGAAAAATACAAACCACCAAAAATAGGCATAAACTATCCCCAATATGGGAAGGGCCATTCATTATCAAAGAAGTTACACGGCCAGGCGCCTACCAACTGAAGACTGAAGACGGTGCCCCCATCAGCAACTCATGGAATATAGAACAGCTACATCCTTTCTATACCTGAGTTTTATATTTTCCCATGTGTACAGTTTTTCTCTGACTCACTACGCCGCTTGTTCCAACTGAGTAGTGAGTCGGGGGCTGCATGTATTATATGTGCTTCGTCAATAACATACAAGCCTGTTTTGCTTAAGTTATGAAGTTTTGCAATGACTTTGTTATGTCTGCCCGAGTACAGCTTTCTGCGGTGAATGATTTTATTAAGTTCCTATAGACTAACTCGGCGTAGACTATATAGTCGGGTAAAGCTAATGATAACTAAGTCAGAACTTAAAGCTTGGCAACATTGCACATATATTTACACATGTCCTTACAAAAAGTTATATACACCGACTGCAAGATGGATTGTTCTTACATACCTAGCTCTCGGGTGATCATCTCTGCAGTCGGCCTCGCCTGGGGTATCAACTCCAGCGCCTCCTCAGGTGCCATCTCCTCGGCGAATCCCTCTCCGATGGCTTCAATATCTGCCCTAGGGTAGATAGACTTAGTCATTGCCAGGGTTTGGGCCACGCCAACGACAACACACTCGTCCGAGTATCTCTTCAGGATACTCGGGGCTTTGTTAAGGCACGCTTGCACCTGGGAGATTGTGTTGGACCTGGTTCCCACGTAGTGAGGGTCCATTACGTCAAGAAGCCCTTTCACGGACTCGGGAAGGATCTCCCATGACTCCTTGATGACCCTTATCTCCTCTGCAAAAGCTTGAAACTGGATTTGGGCATTGGCTCTAGCAGCTACCTAGGTTCATCGACAAGTAAACTTGTTAGGCAAAACTGCAGACAGAGTACCTAGGGGACTGGTCAAGATCATTGTCAGAGCGGAGACTTACTTTCGTAGTCAGCCTCCCATTTGGCTTTGGCCTTCTCCAGTTCAACCTTCTCTCTCTCGAGCTTGGCGTTGGCCTTCTCCAAGTCAGCCTTGTCCTTCTCGAGCTCAGCTTTGGCCTCCTCGGCCTCCTTTAGCTTGGATTCCCCCTCTGTTCAGGTCTTCACCTCAGCTTCGAGGGCTGCACATCAGAATGGTCAAGAACCCGAGATTGCAGTTAGGACACAACTGGGCAGTCGGGAAACAACAAAGTTGGAGAAATATGCATGGGATTTAGTCAGGAAGACAAATACGGAAGACTTACTTCTAATCTTCTTGGCCAAAGCCCAGTTCTCATCCCTGAGCTGATCAACGGCTCCCCTCAACCAAGTCTCCCTCTCCTGGCTCAACCGCTCCAATTCGGCCTTCAAGGTCTAGAGCTGGCCTAATTGATGGAGTTGGGGGCAAGCTGGGTCAGGACCTCATTCATCTTCTCCGAGCAGTCGACAATCTTCTGCTCGGAGCAAAGCAGAGCAAGGCAAAGTCAAGCGCCATGATACTCATACAAAGAAGACTAACAAGAACTCAGCAGGGCGGAAATTATACGTAGACCCCTCGGGACGCGGCGATTGCGGTGCGAAGCAAGACTTCACGTCCCCCTCCACTGCCACTTCATCGTGCTCATAACTCTTCGCAGTTCCATCAGGGGCTACCCAGCGGAACATCCTCAGGTATCTGCGGGGTGGAACCTCAAGCCTAGGGAGGTTCGGCCCTTCTGAAGACGACGACGATGACAAGGATGGCGACGAGGTCCTGGCTCCCAGCTCGGCAGCTGCTGGGGCTTCAGTGATATGCTCAGGGGCTAGGGAGACAACCTCAACATTAGCCCCTTGGTCGGCCAATGTTGGCGGCTCTGCAGTTGGGATGACATCAGTTTCTGCAACTGAGACGGTGTGGTTCGGCTGGGGCCGGCTCGACAACAGGAGCAGCTGGTGTGGTCTCCTTGAGATCAATATTGGCCCATTTCCTGCATGAAGAGCTAAGTATCAACACATCACAATGCTAAACAGGACCTTCAAAAGACTCAAAATCGCATACCTCTTGGAGAATTTGAACCTCCACCCGGGGGCTCTTGGTGTTGGCATTGGAGGACTGCCGGCTATCGGGTTGGATGGCTCGGTAGTCGGCGGTGGCGTTTCAGTCCTGGTTGGCCCAGCTCTCAGTGTGGCCGGCTGGGGCGCTAGGGTACTCGGCACCGCCATCCTTGGGCTCGATGTTGCTGATCCCGGTGGCACTTGACCCGACCTTGTACTCGGCGGTGCTCTTCTTGGGCTTGATGTTGCTGAGCCTGACTGTGCTGGTCCCGATCTGGGACTCGGTGGCCTGGGAGCTATGCTGGTGGTGTCGTTGATTTTCAGACTCCCAGTTGCGGCACTTGGCCTCATTATTTTCTTCTTGCCCTGGTCTTCAACAGGCTTCTTCCCTGCTCTCTGGGAGTCGGGCTAGGTAGCAGAAGGACTTAATGGCCTCTTCTTCTTTGACTTCATGGCCGATAAAGTTCGGGAGTCATCATCGAACTCCTCACATGACAACAAGTAGTTCAACAACACATGTTACATATTGCGGAGCAATCCTCGGCATACATCTACAAACATTCATCACAGATGGACAACAAGTTAACATCAGTGAGAGTTACCTTTGGACGCAGCCTCTTATGGCTGTAAGCTGCCACAGACCGCTCTGAGTCTTCAGTTTTGACCACCCCACTGGCGAAGTAATCCAGCAGGATGTCGGTCACCTTGTGCTTGTCCAACAGGTCGGCATACTCCCGGTTGGGATCACCTCTACCCTTGTAGTCCTAGCCGAAGTGACACCTCAACTTCAGCGGCCACCCATGGACCAGTCATGGACCAGTCAAGAAACATCTGGCCACCCATGGACCAGTCAGCCCGGCGCTCTTCAGCTTGTCAATCTTGTCCATCAGTATATGAACTTGGCCCATTTCTTCAAAGCTAGGCAAAGATGACCAGTTGGGCACAACCGTCGGGGGCAAACCCATAAAAGGGGGGAGGCTTGGTTCAAGATCAGAACAGTAAAACCACTCCCTATGCCAGCCTTTGAGGGAAGACTTCAGGGGAATATTGATATAAATCTTCTTCATCTCACCCCTGAGCTAGATACGGGCCCCCCAATCACTTGGATCTTGCTCTTGGAGGGCTGGCGTTTGATGTGGAACAAATGTCTAAATAGATTCAAATAGGGTTCCACACCTAGCAAACACTCACACAGAGTCACAAAGATAAAAATTTGCAAGATTGAGTTGGGATTCAGATTCACCAACTCAAGTTCATAGAAGGCAAGAAGCTGGTAGAGAAAGTTGGAAGATGGAAGAGAAAGACCCCGGTCAAAAAAAGAGGCGAAAACGACGGTCTCACTGGCTTGGGGCTCTGGAACCAATTCACCTTCAGCCGGACACCAACTGATGACATCATGGCTCTGTAGTCACAACAATCTCTCTAGATGCTTCAGCTTTGTCAGCCCACAATCTGAAGTCGGTCAGATCTCATCCGACACATCCAAGAAATCTGAGGCCCTCGGCATCGTTAAGGGTGAGAAGATTTGGGAGAAAAGTCGCTAGGGGCTTGGAATGGACGAAGAGGAGCGGGATCGCTCAAGTTTCAATGGGAAAGAGCAAGCAATGGCGAACCTTAGCAAAGCGGGAGGCAAAATTTCAGCACGGAAGCTGGAAGACAAAATGATTGGAGGATTGGAGAAGATGAGGGAATCTTTTCTCTCTCTCCCCGCCTTTATATAGTCTGTACCGATTCGTGAGCTTAGGCTTACAAAGTCAGTACTAGGCCGCCAAGATATGAGTTCCTACAGTAGCATGCTCAATGTGGGCCGCTCGCTGGCTGTGTTAAAATCACAGTGCTGGTGCTACCAATAGGAACCGATGAGGTAAACAGATATGCTTCATGAAGACCTAATTGCTGAACACATGTGTTTGGGTATCTGTATTATCCACTAGGTATTGAGGATATATCCTTACAAGGATCACGAGTTGGTTTTCATCAAAATTGGGGATGCAGGTCTCTCTCAAGTACACTGACCAATATGGATTAAATTTCATTAAAGTGATACTCGCCTACATGCTTGGCCAACATTTGCCATGAGCAAATATTCTTCCAGCCGATATGACGCTGAAGAGTCTAACTTCCGAGTAGTAAACTACTCGGGAAAGACTATAAATTTCTTCCAGCTGACATGAAGCTGAGGGGATCCTAACTTCCAAGGGATGCCACTCGGGAAAGACTATAAACACCCTTTTCTCATATACGAGTGGCATGCTACTCGGCAAAGCTATAAATTATTCCGTTCACACGATACCGAAGAGTCCTCATATACAGTAGTATACTACTCGTGAAAAGACTACAAGGTTAAATCTTTGACTTTATATTTAATTGTTTTCATAATTAAGCACAAAGTTGGGGTTACACCTAATAGGTGCGCCTATTCGGCGCACACTACTCATACTTCTACATGGAGCCCTTCATAGCCTCACTGCCAGCTAACATGAAGCAGGACTCGGGAAGAAGAACACTCGGACAAAGAGTACTCAGGAGCAATGTACTTCGGGCAATCTTCTCCCTAGAGATGAGCACTCGGCATCAGCTGTGACTCAACTATGAAGGTCTCAGGGCTGCCTATTGAAGGCCATGGGCCTAGGTAGTTACCTCATCATAAGCATAGGGCCACTGGACAGAGGATGGGCCTAGCCTTGTAATTAGAGATATGATAGAACCCAGCAGACTTTAGCCTTTACGATAAGGAATATATAGTCCTAGTCGGGTAGATTATATCTCTAATGAGGAGATCCCTTGGCATAATCCGGTTGGACTCCTACCTTTGTACCCCTGTCCCCTAGTATATAAGGGAGCAGGGGCCCCTGAGGCATACAGAGATTCATCAGAACCACCATAACATCCTCAAAGGAAAATACACCACAACTTGACGTAGGGATAACCTCACATTCGAGGACTAGAACTAGTATAAACTCCTTGTGTTCTCCTTGCAGTTTCCACCGAGTTTCAATCCAAACGAGTAGCCCTATATTCATGATTGCCGAGTGTAAAACATCGACAGTACCCTACTCCAGTCCCCTTACAAACTTTTGTTATTGGGTTAGCCATACCACTTCACATGTTCTTCTAGCGATTCACATGGCATCAATCAAATGACAAAGTCGTTGGTGGATAAGAAGTACTATGCACTAGAATGCCCTTGTTGACAATTCTTTAGACTACGACAGCATCTAGGCTCCTCGAATAATGTGATATCTCACCACCTGGTAAATCCTAACCCTTCCTCTCTCTTACTAATACTATAGAATTTCTTGTAAATTATGGCCAATACCAGCTATATAAGCAGTGTTTCAAATCCAGAGTAATCGTGACTCTGCAACTTACCGTAAGCAAGAGTTGGGTTTTTTGGGGGATTGATAGTGGAAAAGTCGACATATAAGTCAACCCCTTCCTTGCCCCTACAGAACCGTACATGAGATTTTGCACCTCATACGGCTCCTCTCAATGCTTTCGAAGGGATCCTTTCCTTGTTCGAGAGTCTCCCCCTTCTTCCACATCTCCCGAATACTAACTAAAACCAATGAGTCACGTTTCATGTTCTAATTGAACACTTTCCATTTATGATTAAAGGCGAATATTGTTCTTTTTACCAAACATATGCAGATCAAATCACGTCTTAAATAAGAAGAAAATCTTTCTCGTATCAAATCCCCCTGCCCCTCATCTTTGAGAATGTAGAAGGTCCTTTCGACTATCCATTCTCATTTAGAATCTGGCTCTTCTATCTCTGGATATTTTCTGGCTTTATTCTTTATTTAATTCATTTCAATTTTTCCCCTCTTCCGTCTATGCCTACCCTCTAGTACAAAGTTTGCATCAATACGAGAACCTTTTCTCTATATGAATCTATATTATTCCATTCAATTCTTCCCGAACTTCCAAGAAAAATCCCGAATTGGATCCAAAATTATGGGTTAATGTGAGCATTATCACACACGGTTAGGCACTCTTCAAATAGGATCCATTTTCTAACTGGCATTCGTGCTTTGTGAGTCGTTCAAATCCTTTTTGCTACCTATTTGTGTTTGAAGCAATCTATATGATCCGAATTGATTGCAAATACCCGCCTACGTAGCAATAGAACGGGGAAAGTATACAGAAAGACAGTTCTTTTCAATTCGATTATCTATATATTAGTTTGTTTCTATTCTAGATATCTATTTTCTATATATTCAGTATTAGTTAGTATACTATTCTATTAGTTAGCGATCCCAGCTCTGTGATTTCTTTCTTCTGTGATGAACTGATGCACCAGAGTCCTTACATTTCTTCCTGTGGCGAGGAGAAAGGGGCTCAGCAGAAGATGATTACATGAAGAGAAGCACAGAGTCAACACCTCTTCAAATATAACACATGGATTTTGGCAATGCACGTAGTGGATCCTCAATTGATCCAAATGAATCAAGTCTTTCTACAGCGCAGGCTCAATCTTTGCCTATTAGGCAAGAGGATAGACAAGTTCAAAATTCTGTCTTGTAGGACATGGATTTCTATTACGATAAATTCATTACGTGAAAAATGAAGTAGTTAATGGAGGCTACCATTATCCTTTTTCTTGTATGTGTTCCTAAGGGATAGGATTTGTCCATTTTCATGTCAATGTTGAGGTCTCAAAAAAAGTGTGGAGGAAACAGATTGATGCGACTGGTTGCACAATCTTACGTTAGGTAAAGATAACTCCGATTGGGTGGAGAACAACACTCCACGATCCAGCTTCTGATCACCAAACCCGAACCTTGCAATCGCAGTACCACGTTCCTCTTGTTCATCAACCGCGCTGCCTGGTTGACCTCGCCTACAAAGCTAATTCCCTGCATGCGATCAAGAACACAAGCAAAAACAAAGATTGCAACTCAACTTGCAAATGAATGATATACAAAAATTACCTATTTCGGAAGTTGGGGTCTTACAAACCGATACACGACGAAACTGTTCAAGACAGAATAATCTAAGCAAACCTACCTCTAAACAAACGACGCTACAGTATATATATATGAGTTGGGATGTCCTAGGGTTAATCCTAGGGCTCACTACCACTTGGGTTTAGCCCACGACACCGTCTACAGGCCCAAGGCCCAAAACAGACTGGACAGGAAGAGGTACAGTTTTTGTTTATTGATATCCCAGACAGCCCAGGAGAATTTTGATTGGACCAAAACCATCGAAGTAGACTCCATAAGCTTTCCAAAAAGACTCATGGCCCAAGAGTTGTCGATGCTTTGCACCCGGCAATAAAACTATGGGCTACTCGGCGAAGGTGAATTCGGTGGACTGCAAGGAACACAGAGAATTATACTAGTTCAGCCCTCGAGGAGGTAATCACCCTATGTCCAGTTGAGGTGTATATCTCTGATGTATATGTGGCGATCGATGATGCTTGTTGTTCTTGCTTGAGGGCGCCCTGCCTCCCTTTATATGCTAGGGACAGGGTACCATGATAGACCCAGCCGATATGGCCAAGGATTTCCTTCTAAGAATAGAGCTCTATCGGACTAAGACTAGTCCTTACTGTATAAGGCCAAAGCCTGCCGGAGCATGCTATTCTTATCTCTAATTATTGGTTCAGCCATCCTCTATCGAAAAGTGCCCATAGTCTAATGAGGTACCCGGGCCCATGGCCTCACAATAGCCCTGAAACCTTCATATTGATGTCACCACAGCTGAGCCCGAGGCTCGTCCTCCATGGTGAAGGTTGCCCGAGTGCATACTCCTGAGTAACTCTTTGTCCGAGTAAGTCTTCTCCCGAGTCCTGCTTCATGTCAGCTGGCAGCGAGGCTATGAAGGGCTTCATAAACATATGAATACTGTGCGCAATAGGCGCACCTATTAGGTGTAGCCCCCACTTTGATGCTATAATTGTGGACGACAATTAAACATAAAGTCAAAGATCTTTAACCTGAATCTTTCCTGAGTAGAATTACTACTGGTATATGAGACTCTTCGGTATCATGTCAACCGGAATAAACTTTATAGTTTTCTTGCCGAGTAGAAGACTACTCGTTATGTTGGACTCTCTCGACTTCATGTCAGTCGAATACTTAGTTTATAGTCTTGCCGAGTAGAATGCTACTCGTATATGGGATGCAGACGTCATGTCAGCTGGAAAAAAAGGGTTAAGTCTTTTCCGAGTGGCGTCCCACTCAAAAAGTAGACTCTTCCGCATCATGTCAGCGGGGTAAAGATATTTATAGTCTCTCCCGAGTAGCACTACTCGAAAGTTAGACTCGTCCGCATCAATGTCAGCGGGTAAAAGTTGCTCGTGACAACGATGGCCACCGCATGTAGGCCGATCAGTACCATTTATGAAAATAAATCCATAACTGTAGGTGAGTCAAGAGATACCTGCATCTCAAGTTTGTAATGAAGACCAGCTATGTGATCCTTGTCAGATATATCTCGGACCTGGTAGATAAAAAAGATACCCAAACTATATATTTTTAGCATAAGGCTTTCAAGAAGCATATCGGTTATTCTCATCGGCTCCGGTTTAGTAGCACCAGCACTATAATTCAACTTCAGCCTCAGCGCGGCCCACAGGAGCATGCTACTGTAGGAACTCAATATCTGGTGTTGCCCAGTGCTGACTGTGTAGCCAGGCTCCATCTAGTTAGCATCGGCTCTATAAAAAAATAGGGAGAAGAAAAAGATTTCCTCATACTTCCCCAAATCTCATCAGGCAACCGCGTCGTCTTCACCTTCGCGCGCCAACTTTTCGGCCGCCTGCTCGGCTAGGTTAGCTAGCGCCATTCCCCACCCAGAAAGTTTGACTCATCCGCGTCATGTCAGCGGAAATGAAGGTTATTGTCTCTCTCGGAGTAGGGCACTACTCGAAAGTTAGACTCTTCAGCGTCATGCGGCTGGAATAATGTTACTCATGGCAAACTGCGTGACCACGCATGGTAGGCCAAGGACCACTTTATGAAAATAAATCCCATGGTGGTTAGGTTGTACCCGAGAAAGATACTTCATCCCCAATTTAATGAAGACCAGCTGTCGATCCTTGTAAGGATATATCCTCGAGAACCTGTGGATAAACAGATACCAAACATATAGGTTTAGCAATAAGGCTTTCATGAAGCATATCTGTTTACCTCATCGGTTCTGTGGGTAGCACCAGCGCTATAATTTCAACTTAAAGCCTGCGGCGGCCACAATCGAGCATGCTTACGCAGGAACACCCTCATATCCTTTGGGCTCGACTACCAAATAAGCCAGCCTGAGCCGACCTATCCAGCATAGGCTCTATAGATGGTATCATCCACGCATGTCAGGCATAGGTTTTTGGTGCCAATAACCGCAATCAGCCAGCAGAAATCCTTACTCGCAGCCCTTTCGACTTGATGTTTGGATGCAGCCTGGTTGCCACAGTGCCCCCGAGCAGGTATGTCGCAAGATCTGCTGCCCCTCCTCAGTGTGACACGGTGCATGAGAACTCCGGGGTGCGCTTACGATGTAAAAAGTCTTCTCGACTTCAGGAGGCGAGCAGGGTACCCGAAATTGCATTATAGGATTCGGCTAGCGACCCTAGGGGCATACCCTACCCAACAGAGTTATGGCCAAGCGAGGTACCCGACCTTGCATTAGCATAGGATTCGGCTAGTGACCCTCATGGCGTACCTCACCCAGTCCGAGTGATATACGACCCCCGACTAGTGCCGGAAGTCGGTAACCTCCATTGTCAGCTCACATGGAGCGTACCGAGGAAGATATCGTCATCGACTAGCGTAAGTACTACGAAGTAGCCCTCATGGAACATCCGAGTGTATTTGGCAGACTTGTCCAGCCCCCAGAGCGTAGGAAGATAGGCTCGCAGCCTCTGAATTCCTGTCACGCGTATCCGGAGCTGGCTGCCTGCAATATAAAAGATATCGGATGAGTAGCATCTGATGATGGAAATAATCACCAGTAAAACTGTATTACAATATATGTAAACGTGTTCTCCCTCTTTTTGATATTAATTTCCTCGAGTAGTTGACCCCGTACTTAGCCACTCTGCCCGACGACTAGTCATAGCCCCCCTAGCATCGGGAGAAGAGTGGCTCATGGCTCTTTCCCAGACACGTTTTGGGTGACTTGAGTTCGTCTTCATGGAGCAAAGTTTCACGGATCAGGGTTTATGCTACTCAAGTACTTTTGCAATCATTTAAGGGCAAAAAACAGAGAAAGAGATGCAGCTTGTGCACCTATCAGGTGTAAGCTGCATGCAAGGCCGAGTGAAGAAATATTATCAGGAAGCGACTTAAGCGTCGTTCGTATTCGGAGTGGGATGCCATCTTGCGTTTGAGTGCTTGTGAGCCCCCGAGCATGTCACTGTGTTGTTCTGATAATCTTCAGTTGTTGAAAGTCGAAGACGATTGGGCCGACTGCCACAATAGAAGCCGTCTGACTTGCGTTTGCGATTTCCGGCTTTAGTCGGGACGCGTCGTTGGTCCCCTCCCGCTCTTCTTGTCAGATGCCTTTTATCTTCAAGGCCTCAGCAACAGCGGTGGCTGAGTCGGCGTATTTAGTTCGCCATGTAGAATAGGGCCTTGACAGAGTTGGAGGCTTCCGCCACCTGTGAATTTGTCGATGAACGAGATGTCTTGACTCCTTTTCGAAAGGCAGCGATGACGACCTCGTCCTTGAGCTTCGAGATGAGTCCTTTTCATTTCAGAAACCTCTTGATGAAGTCACGAAAAAGACTCGTTCTTCTTTGACGCAATGATATAGTCCTACTCGGAAGATGCCTCTCGTATGTTCCCTGGAAGTTGTGATAAACGTCCCGGAGTTCTCCCCAGGAGCTGATTGATGCTTGGAATCCTGTACCATGTCCTCGCTTGAGTCGGCTAAAGCGACTGGGAGGTAGTTAGCCTGACTTGTGATTTCCTCCAGCGCTTGGATTGCCATAAGTATAGACTGTGACCAAGACTCGGATTGCGTCTTGCGTCGTATTTTTCGATTCCTGTAGGCTTGAAACCGACGCCAGTCGACCTGTGTCTCCTGGGTGAAAGGCCGTGTTGCTTCCTCTTCATGAGGGCTCCGACTCCAAATACGGCGGTGAAAACCGCTCGTGGTGGAGGCCGAAACGCTTTTCTGTCTTCCAGCGCGTGCTCGACTTCTTCTCGTTGCAGCGCCGCAGCATTGACGTCTTCCTCAAGTCGCGCCGTAGACCTGTCTCGGGAGGTCCTGGTTGTCCCGACGTCGCTTTGACGTTGCCGGTCTCGTTTGGGCTCCGAATGAGTCTGAACGTGCCTCCGTATGCAAGCTGACTAGAGCCAGCCGCCCTGCGTCGCTTTGAGGTAGACGAGACTGCCGTTCGAATGTCACCGTTGTGTCGGTATGAGGATTCACCGAATGTGTGCCGCTGAACATGCAGCGCGTATTGCAGGGCTTTCCTTGCGATGGTTCGGTGTCCTGTGTGATCAGACCCAAGCGTGATGGTCCAATAGGGTCGTGGCACGATTTTGTTGGTATCGCGAAGACGTCGTGAGTCCCGACTTTTGTTTGGGTTTGTTGCTGAGCGGTTCGGCCAGCCCTGCGTCACGTCGTTGCAACTGCACGTCTTGCTTCTCCTCCTGTGTTCTCCGTCGCAGGATCCTCCTTTGATGTTCCATGTGTCGGCGTGTTACATTTCTAATTAGGAGTTAAGAGCCTTTGGACCATGAGTTTCGTGGCTGGAAGAAGCTTGCCGAGCTGCTAGTGTTCGACCTGGAGCGGAATCGGACTCGGAGTCGATATCCACTGAGAGTCATAGTCGGAATATCGAGGGGTTATTACAACTCCGACCTCCCTAGTCCGATTCTCAGCGCCAGGGGCCGTTTCCGAGTCGAACCTCCAGAGGATTGGTCTCCCGTCATGGATGTAAAGATTTAGAAGCCGCAGCTGTCGCCGATACCGTAACAGGAAAATTACGATCTCTTCCTTTTGGCCCACCTCGACCGGCTCAAACCAGAGCCCGAGTCGAACACTGAAGAAGTTGTCCTGGCTCGCATTATAGAGATCGCCGCAGCATGTCGTCGAAAGATTGCCGCAGCGTGGTGGGACACCGACTAGCGCTGAGAATCGCTGTTCCCTGGCAATCGATCTAGTCCCGAGCGCCAAGGGTGACCATGCGAATCTGGTCAGGCTACGAATCGAGCTCTGAATGCAATTGTCTCTGCGGAAAGTTTGCCCCTCGACTTAGTGCGATGTGGATCCAGCGAGTGTAGATGTACGATCGCGGCCCGATCCCCTAGCTGGCGCGCAACTGTCTGTTTTACACGCAATAATATGGCTAAGTGGCGGATGTACCTCGGTGGATTGCAAGAACAACAGAATTTTATACTGGTTAGCCCCGATGTGAGGTAATACCCTACGTCCGTTATATATGTTCTTGAGGAATTAACAGTGTTATCTGATGAACTCATGGCACCCTCGAGCTTATGAGCTCTCCCTTCATGGGCGCTGCCTCCCTCTATATACTGGGCGACAGGGTACAAGTAGAATTCCATCGAATAAACTAGAATCTCCCCTTAGACGAATAACGACCCGACTAGGACTGTAACCTTCTAGACAGGGTTCTGACGAATCTAAGCTAATCTTCTAAATTACAAGGCTAGGCCCTCCTCTTCCGAGTGCCATATGCTTTCATGACAGTACCGGGCCCATGCACCACACGAGTCGGCTTTCCCCCAAATCTCAGTGCTTCCCGGTTACATGCGAAGGATTCGATCTCACATGTTCGGCGAGTTCTTCCGTTCCGGACGCGCTCAGTGAACTGAAGGCGGGCTGGAGAAGCTAAGTTGCCCACAAGAAGTGATTCCTGATGCGCTCGGCCAGGATGAGTCGAGTCCAAATCCCCGAAGCCTGGAGAAATGTAGTGTTCGCCCTCCTTTTTTGATCGAAGGCTGTCCTTCCGTCTTCTGATTTCATTCGCCGCATCCTGTGATTTCTAGGGGCGTTAGTGCATTTGAACCCAACTCAATCCTTTCAATCTCTAATTTTTGTCACCTGTGAGTGCTATGTTGGTGTGGAACCCCATTTCCGTTTCTTCAGCAATCTGCTTCCCATTAACCTAGCCCTCCAAATCTAACATCAGTAATGGGGCGGTCTTCAATGACGGTAAGAAAAGTCATATTCGTGATTTCCCTTGAAAATTCCTCCTTGAAAGGTGGCACAAGGAGTGTTCTATGTGCAAATCTGGCACCTCCTATGCGCCATTTACCGCTTGCCCCGGGTTTTGCCCAGGTCGGCGGACCCGACCTTGAGGGATGGGTCAAGTGCACTGTGCTGGCAAAGCTAGATAATGAAATTTCAGAAGCCGCCCGACTGGGTCACCTGGCGGAGCCAGCGCGCTTACCTACCCGGCCTTCCAACCTTAAACTGAAGTGAGCGCGCTTCGCTAGGACTATCAGGAAAAACGACCCTGACGAGTTAGTTCGGGAGTCGGCCTACGACGGAAGTAGGAGACCTTGTTCATACTTCTTCCAGCGAAGTAATTGAAACCGAAGACAAGAATAGACGCATTGCGTCTTTAGCACAACCGGCCCCGGACCGATGTACATCCGTGCCTTCCCTTCGTTAGCTCATGCCCTGCGCTCAAATGTCGAAGTTTTCGGACACGCATATGATTATCTCGCGATTTCTTGTGTGCTGCGTGACGTTGAAGAAGACCCCGTTCCAGTGTCGCCGTCGCGTCGAAATGAAGAGCCGAGGAAGTCCCTCGTGCTGCAACCGATCAAGAGAGCAGGAGAAGCGATTCTTATACGGCGAGGGCATGAGGGCGCGCGTTGAGCGGCAGCTGAAATAAGATCGCTGCCAGCGCCATCCGATCGACCCCAGGTTGAGACCTGCGATTTGAGCCCGACATCTCGACCCAGTCGTACGCGGCGAAGTGGGCGCGATGGAGCAAACATCTGACAGCGACAGATGTTGTCCAAGCCGATCACACCGAATCGGCCAATGCGGCTGATGCGCACCGCCGTATTGTGACCCACCGGGCCAACTGCGACTACGCTCCGCGGCGAGGTGGGTCACACCCAAATCTGAAGTTCTCCAAAAGTGCCTCTCGGTCTCTAAACTTCTTGTGGTCGGTATGTCTTGAGTCTTGTTTTCGTCAGGAGAAGCGCATATCGATCTCAGAGTCAATCGACCGCTCTCTGAGCTCGCCCCGCCGAGCCGTCGGCCAGCAACACACTGCCGGCGGAGGCCAACCTTCATGAAGACGAGTGGTCCCGACTGCAAGGCCGCGCGCACCCAAACCGACGAGGGCAGCCGCTGAGTCGACGGCCTCAGCCCTGAGGTGCCCTTGCAAAGTATCATTGGAGCCTTGAGCAATCCCCGAGCCCGGGACACGCTTGGAGTGGGGCCCATCGCCCCGGGTCATGGTCGTGTCATCGTCTCGCTTGCCCGCCCAAATCCCACCATCTCCTTGGATCGAAGCTCGCTCAGTTTGCCCCGACCTTTACGATGAACAACTCGCACCGTACTGCGCAAAGCATTCAAGCTCATGAAATCATCGAAGAGGAAACACGAAAGCGCTTCAGCGCCTCTATCTGCAGGTCCAAGGATCGCGGTATGGTCTTGTGGTAAGGCTTGCGGTTTTTCTGTTCTGGCATGACTCCTCTTCGAATTTGTTCTCACCCTGAGCAGAACTTGTCCGTCGCACGAGGCTTACAAAATCTGGTCGAGGGTGTAGATCCCCACCTCGCAAATTGGAGCAGCTCCGGCCCTGAAGGCCGAAAGGAGAGACCTCATGCGGGCGAGGAGGCCTGGATGAAGAGGGTGCCGATCAGCTCTAGGCGGTACTTGGGACCAGCCGGAAGATCAGAGGTAAAACTCCCCCCACTATATACTCTGACTAGCCCTTATGTGTAGTCCAGCTGCTTGTTCCCGACACCGTATGTCTTGACTGCACGGGTGAGTCTTGGTTATCTTGTGCAGACCCATCGAAGCAGAGTGTAAGACCCCGAACGAAAGTGAATCGCAGCTGAAGTGAGCGCCGAGATGCCAAGGCCAACTTGAAAGTAGCCCGACTGACAAAGGCCACCCGAGCCTTGAGGGAAAAGACCTAACTTGAGGAGACTGTCGCCCAAGGCTCTGTAAGAGAAAAAAAACCAACTGGAGAGAAGACGTATAAGGAGAATGACATACGAAGTAAGTCTCAACCGGACTGTTCTACGCCAAATCCCAATTATATACTCTGTGATGTAGAACCGAATACTGACAAGTTAACTTACCGGCGACAGGGCAGAATGAGCACTGCCAGTCTAAGCCTCAGCTATACACGTCTCACAGAGAAATAAGAGTGATCGCAGTCACGGGCAGCCCTTTCGGGTCCGTGAAAGGCTCCTTGACCTCATGATCCCGCCCACGGACCAGGTGTAGCAGAATCCCAGATAAGCATGTCTCGAGATGACCGAGTGCCTTGAAAAATACTCGGAAAGCATCGTTGCACCGGCGTCCCAACCCTGGCGGATGACCAGGTCCATATTCTACCAAGGGCAGTTTGAAGCCATCGGGCAGGTTTGCCGAAGAGACGCACGCCGAGGAGGCGCCTGAGAAGCTATGCCGGGCGAAGCGACTGCTGAAAATAATACCAAACCTGGTCTGTCAAGCAACTATTTAGAGTCGGATAATAAACTTGTGAAACATAGCATTTGTAACTATGTCGGCATGCCCACAAGTATATTCAGTTGTCATTAGCGTGACTTGACCGTGTAGTATGCACGATTAATCTATCGAACATAATTAAATCGTTCAAAGTTAGAACTGTAACCGGGGAAACTGGCACTCTAGTAAGCTTCATAACCAAAGTTAAATAAAGGCTCGATATTTGTTGACAGACACGTATATACATGCACCCCGACTCACGCTCTTGTTCAAGCGCGTAGTGGTCACGAAGAACTTTAACATGAAATTTATAGACTCTATATAGAAAGACGTAGCTGTTCTATGTTCCATGAGTTTGCTGAGAACACACGTCTCGGTCTTCAGCGTAAGCTCCTGGCGCGCTAACTCGCTATAGAATGAACGGCCCCCTTCCATTTGGGATAATTTGTGCCTGTCTTTGGTGGTTTGATGTCCTCAAACGAGTTCCCCAACCAAAACCGGCCACGACATTGCGATTGTGGGTAGCGAACGGGCCTGAAGATAACCTGCCGACTGCGAATAATTACGGTGCTCTTCTTCTATTCAACTGATCTAGTTCCATCAGTCGGTATTGTTGAGTATCTTTGAGTAACCCGACTCATAGGAGAGCCAACGTAACTCGTAGTGCATGCCTCAGCACCGAATTTATTTGACCAGAAAAAGGGATGCCTACTCGCCCGACTAACCATAACGGGGTTCTGACGAACCAGAAATCGGATTGACTTCTTGTTTACCACGGCCCGATATGGCTGTAGCTTCGGATCGAATATCCTGGCCTGAGGCCTGAAGACCAGCACGTTGTCGTCAACCTGCCTGCATCCACACGGTCCACAGAGCATAGAAATCTTGATGCCAAATACTTCGCAGAGTCTTGAATACGCCTAGGCACCGAATGTCGAGTCCTGTCGTGATGATGCGTTTAGGACTCAACCGTCTAGAATATACTCATGATAATCTTTGCTCGTGCGCACTTAATTGTTGCAACATGTTTGCCATCGACTATGAACTAGCCACGCGACAATAAAGTGTGAACCCTCCTGGCGCTTCTTGGAAAAGGCCCGACCATTCGAGCCCCCATACTACAAATGTCCAGAAATGGGTGTTTTGGAGTTCCTGGCTGGAGATTGTTGTCTGGTGCTAGAACTAGGCAACCCTCGCACTTGCGAACAATGTCTTTGCGTCTGTTACTGCTGTGGCCAGAAAATCCCTGCGGTAACCTTTTCCGCTAACGTCCTGATGCGCACTTCGTATGGTTCCACAATTCGCCAGAGTGGATGAATGCAGAATCGCTGCCCTCCTCATGTGACGCAGCGCATGAGGACACCTGATCTCCTATCTGGGTACTCCTTCCGACAGTGGAAGCTTTGCTTCGACGGCTTATTCTGCTCGACTGACTGCGATCTTCTAGGAGTCGTCTCTAGGAAGAAATTTGACAACAGAGTCCTCCAGTCTTGACATAGTGCAGCACCTCACGTTGTCAGGGTCGGCTCGCTCCCTGCTCCGTGCCGTCTCTTGGACTGATGGCTCATAAGTTGCTCGACAAGATTCCAGTTGAAACTGCTCTCCTTGGATCCCATGTTTGCCCAACTCGTCTGCTGCTTTGCTGATGTATTGGCGCAAGACATGTGTATTCCAGCCACTCAACTTGTTTTCCGCTTGCAAACCTCCTACAGTATGCTTACCATCGGATCGATCAGACACAATCCAGCTCTTTTCAATAACCTGTTCCACGAGTGTGAATCCCCGCGCACACATCGAGTAGCCGAGTATTTGCGATCGGACCGTGAACAGAGCTGCGTCGTATCCGACATCTAGTGGAAGCCGGAAGGATGGTAAACGTACTTTAGTTTCTTCGCCAGTGGGGACAGTCAATATGACGTCGCCGCGGCGCCACGATCCGTAGAGAAACCATCGAAAGTAGATTCGCTCCAAGATCTACTTTGCTTTGGTCGTTACGCAGTATGGAGTTCCACCGGCCACAAAGTCGCTAGAGCTTGAGACTTGATTGCGTCCTGTGGGCTGAAAGTTGATGGTCGAACCCATTCAACCGAGTACCCATTGACGTCGGTCGGGCCTCACTAATTATGAAGATATCCCCGAGTGGATGCCTTGTGACCACCGTGACTGGTGTCTTGGAAATAATGCACCAGCTTCGGACTGTGATAAGTAGACATGCAGCTTGACCTGCGGATATCTCGTTTGGAGTCGCAAACCTCGCTGACAAGTAGACTGCCGTTATATTTTTTAATAATTGTCCCCTGTTCGGACTCGCTAACTCCCCCCGTGTGGACTACCGTGTTGCCACGAATATAGCACTTCGGTTCTGGCAGAGGTCACGCCAACACGGTGTATGTAGGAATTGTTGAACGTCTCGAAGCTCGTTGGCTCCGTGACCATGGAAATTGTCTTTGTCGTTTGAGTAGCTGAAGAAGGGAACCGTTCCCTAGCGGGAATAACCTTGCTCGCATGTAGCCCGTCAGCTTACTGACGTCTTTGAGATTAGTCGGGTTGGCGCATTATGTCCTCGATGCGTTGATTTCTCCGGAGTTGGCCTCGATGCGCGGAACGAAACGATTAAAGCCGAAGTAAACTTCTGGATGGCAGACACCGGAAGGCATTTTTCCGGGTTCACTGCATCTTGAATCTTCGAAGTTTGAAAGTTTCCTCCAGTCATCATGAGGTCTCTTTTGACTTCTTGATCACCACGCGTCGACGTAGGCTTCCACGTTGTGCCGATCTGAGTGCGACACCGCTGAATAAGCCCTTGATAGTGCACTGTTTCTTCAGACCGAACGCTTGGAATACAACGCTCCAAATGA
>RYFJ01001272.1:0-246781 GCA_003991445.1 Oryza meyeriana var. granulata
TAAGAACGATGGGTGAGATAAGTTCATATTAGTATCAATTTGCCTCACAACCAAAAGAAAAAAATATGAACGATAAACTATAGCTATTTTTATCATACCAAATTCATCTTTAACCTGCTCTCTGTCTACGCGTAGAATGGCTCCAGCGCAACTTATTAGGGTAGCAACAAGCACATGCTCGCCTACCAACTAAGCTAAAAACTAGCCGACGTATGGCAACTCAAGCACCACATTGTTTATAACCTATGCTCAATTCTTTACTGCTAACTCGGAGCATTCACCAAAAATCATATGATGTAAAGTTTTAATAAATATAACTGTCGTCTCACTAAGGGCAATCTAGTATATCTTTTACACCATTATTTGAATTCTCAAGGACGAAAAGGATGGCTACTATACAACAGAAGACATTAACTTTCCACATAGGACAACTTCAAACACACGCCATCCAGTGTATTTCAGAGCACTGCAAATAACTCAAATCGGCATACTACAACCCTTCCTTTCGCAAATACACCCGAATTTAAAGCCAGTAATTCATGAACTATTAGACCGGTGTATATAGAACGATACTTATAGCATAACGCCAATCATGGAAACAAATTAAAATATTATTTTAATTAACTCAGAATTCTTATTCAATTTTCACAAACACATTAATTCTATAATATATATCTACAAAATCGTGTTTTCTGAGCTCCTTTTCATTCTACTCTTTTTAGTATTTTGCTATTGTATCTGAAAAATCTACCAAAATAAACTCATTGACAAACAAGAGTAAAGGTGCTTCACTTTCTGCGTCCACCGTTACCACTCAGCCAGACCTTTTCCAATAACATCTCGAAACACGAATTATATTTATTCTATGCATGACTTGCCGTGGGCAAAGCATCGCAACAAAAGTTTGACCCCATTTGCACAAACCTTAAACAGGCAAAATTACAGACAGCAAAACAGCAGAGTACTTTAAAGATATGAAAGACAATTAAAAAAAAGATCACCCTCACGATACATGATTTAAAAAAACGAAACTTCTATTTTACTTGTTAAACTGTGTTGCAGCATTAATAGAAACCTTCTAAAAGAACCATTATTTACCTGCTTCACCACCCACACAACAACACCCAACCTCTAGCACCGCCGTACAACGGCAGCCAAAACATAGACGGACAGCCGGAACTCAACTTCCGCGGACAACGAATATCGAATAACCAAGTCCAAATGCCACAAGTGTTGGTATCCATGAAAATCAGACATGCATCATTGCTAGAACCTATACAATAATAAATATATGACCTTAAACCTGTGACGTTGCAGACACACAACCCAGATACAACAAGAACAGGCATAGAGGACCAATAAGGCAACCGCCAGCGAACAGCGGACTGAAGTCCCAACCACACAGGCACGGCTGGAACCCAGAACGAAACTCTAATCTTCACTTCATTCAACTCAGCGCTTTAGCTCCCGACAGACTATACAATCACAAGCAAGGGTAACTTAGTACTTAGCAATTCTGGCGAACTTAGGTGCAGTTGTTGCAGGCTTCAAGAGAGGCTGTAATTTGTATAATCCATTAAATATTGGAAATCTTTTTTAAACTTGGCTTCAGTCAGTGTGACTTCTCTAACAATCGCGAACGACGGTAAGTCTGTCCGATCGAGTGAAAGATGCACAATTTTCTACTTCTCTAGTGTTTTCACAATAAATCGAAGAAAATACACAATCATTACGGCTCTGAGAGCCCAAAACATTTCTCCGGACTTCCCGAAGTCCTGCCTGTCCACGACTGCTAAGCCAAATTACCATCGAACCATCCAGCGTCCACTTCCGATGGACACATGTCCTACAGCCCACAAACCACACACGCAATTTTCGCACAACGAGGATAACCAATAACAACTACAGCTAACGGAAATCACACTCAACATCCACGCCCCGACCGTGGGCCTCGGCCTGCTTCAAACAGTTAAAATCTACATGTAGAGGGCAGCGTACACTACCCGACACCGCAACCAGCTGACTCCTGTCTAAATTCACCATACTCACACTGAATCGGAACGAATTATGACCGCTGAAATGAATAAAGAAGGTAATCTCAGACACAGGCAAATTTCTCAGCCCATCTCACGCGGTTACCCCAATTATCCAACTAGAAGGGAGTCCTCGAGACCAACAACAGGTAGGTCCGAAACCATGCTGTCCAGGAACCTAGGAGGGCATCCCCCGACCCCTCCCGGCACGATCCACAGTCCAATGGCATGCAAGGGGTCCTTTAGGCTGTTGCTAGTTACTCAGCCAGGGTTATTCCAATATACACCCATGTGGTTCTACTTCATATGCCGGATGAACATTTCGAAAGAAATCGGTTCTATAAGGTGACCACACAGCGCATCACACACATGGTACTGGCCCTTTGTCGGCGAATCACCATTTTTAAAACTCATTTTCTTTCACAAGGCATCAACCTATGTCGAGACCAAGAAGTTCACAATTTTAATTTGAAGAGGCGACCGTCCACAAAAGTACCTCGCCACAATAGCTGCATGAAATATTGAGGCGCAGCAGCGTGGTTACAAGGGGAACATGGTATTTCAATTCATCAAGAAATGATTTAGACTGCAGCAAGTTAGAAATCTGACCGACATCTGACTACCAACGAGAACGGGACCGCACAGATCAGCTGCAACATGCAACTATCGATGCCAAGTTTCGAGCAATCAAACACAATCTTAAGTTCATCTAAATGGAACTCGAAAATTGAATCAAAAGTGACTTGCCTTGCTCTAGGTCTTCACGAGTCTTCGAGAAAAACTCTCGGAACGAACAAATTCGCAATTCCCGAAAACGACAATTTCCCAAGATGACACTTACTAATGCGAAAACAATTAAATCTATACCAAGTCCAAGAACCAAAGATCCTATTTAGTTACTAATAGTACCAACAGATAAGATCTCAATTTTAGAAAATTACTTGAGTATTAACGAAGTCAATCGGATCAACGGATTAAAGATATGAATTTCGAAGTTTAAATTGAATCTTGGAAAGGAGAAAAATGATTTAAATGGATTTTCCAGATGGATCCATTATCTCAGGATTGTCCTTCGGTCACTAGACAGATGGGGTTCTGGTATACGGGGCCCATGGGTTTGTGCGGGAGAGGGTAGGCAAGGCGGTAGGCCCGGTTGAAGAGGAGGTCTGGGCCCCGGGTAGTGAGGGATACCGGCTTCACGGTAGTGGCTCCCGGTGGACCAAGGCTTTGAGGCCACACACCGGCGGCCAATGGTTTTCCCTGGACGGGCCCGTGGAGCGAATGGTATGCCGATTTTTTTTCTCGGGTAGGAGAACAGTGTTGTGGGTCCAGTTTGTCAGTGAGGGGAGAGGGCCGAGGTGCACGTTGGTCTGTTGGAACCGGAACGGATGGGCCCACTAGCAGCAGCACAACTCCACAGGGGTCGGGTGCATGCCGGGCGTAGGGACAGATGAATCGGCATGCGCGGACCATGCTGTGCCGACGCTGGCGCCTCCGCGGTGTCGTCTTCCTCGGTGTGTTCCCCAACAGGGGGACGAGAGAGGGGGCATAAGTGAAATATTCAAGGATGGCTGAGGGTGGCGGAAGCGAAACGCGAAACAACAGCGAACGGGGCAATCGGACTGGCCAGAGGAGGTCGAGGGAAAACTTTCTAACGGTTCGGATCTTCGCCGAGGCCGGGCGACGAGAGGCCATAAAGACGGCGGGGGAGAGAGAAGAGAGGAGAGTGGGAGGCGGCCATGGCGGCGTCGGGTGCATGTCTGAGGGAACCGAGGCGCGCATGAGGGAAGAGTGGGATGCGGAGGTAACACCCAGAGAAAGGCACACGCGCGAGGGGCCGATGGGAGCTCACCAGCGCGGGTGGTGCCGTGGCGGTGGCCAGGGAGTTGGGGGACGGGAGAGGCCAGACGACAATGAGGGCCGGCGGCGACGCTCCTTGGCGTCTGAAAGTGCACTACCCTAAGTGGGTTTTGGTGGATTAATGACAAAGCAGTTACAGGACTAATGAGTTTATCGAGAATTGTGCAAGAAGACATAGTTCCAGGTTGCTTGGGTGTGGTGCATGGAGACCCCACAAAGACATGACGCAAAATCAGCGAAGCGAACTCGGAGTCTATTTAAATTCTTTTGAATTTTCTTTTGAGTCGAGGAAAAACCGTACTATCAAGAGGGGTGCAAGCAGTTGTTCCACAGACCACTCAATGCTTAAGATCCAATAGCTAAGAGTCCTTCTACTCATTTGACACAACACCTACACTTGGATGGGAATTTTATCAGTGTCAGGGTCAGAGGCTCCGACCAACCAACTCTGCCAGAGACTAGTGTTGGTTGGAGTTCCTACTCCTGGGTCGGAACCTCCTAGCCAAATCCTGTGAGTAACGGCTATAAGTGATGTAAGCAACTGTTCTATTATCTCAATTTTGGTTTCTAGCGTTGGAGGACTACAACACTTATTCCATCACTGTTCCCATAGCCTCTCCTCAGGTCTTTTGACTCTCCCAACTATTCTATTGCACTTGGTGATTCTTTGAAGATCTAGTGGGAAATTGAGTGAATTTTTGAGAGAAGGCTAGGAGGATCTTGTGCACTTGAGGAGGACGCGGATTGGCTGATTGGAGCTTATTTCTCTTGGAAGGAAACCTCCTAGACGGTTAGGCGTCTCCCACGAGCTTCCTCTTGTTGTGGATTATCCCGGAAAAGTTTGTGAAGGTTAATCTCGCCTCCGCAAGGAAAAGAGGTAAATTACCAAGTTGATCTTCGTGGTCGCTTGGTGAGGAAAGGGGTCAATTGAGACCCGGCTCTTTGGAGCTCTCAACGGAGACGTAGGATCTTATGATCCGAACTTCGGGAAAAAAATAATTATCTCCATTGTCTTTTCGTTATTACCTCATATTTGTTATCTTACCTGCTAAGCATTTATCTCTTACTCCATTACTTGCACCATACTTGATCTCTGTCAAAAATATCCATTATTGAGTGTCTTGTAGAGTTAGAACTTCAGGCGGAACCTCCGGCGTTTTTGCCGGAACCTCCGACCAGCCCTCTCGCCAGCCGCGAGAGAGCCGCGTTGAACCTCCTGCCATTTGTCGGAGGTCCTACCAGATTTTTACTGCTGCATTTAGAGAATTTTCAGGATCGCCTATTCACCCCCCTCTAGGCGACATAACGGGCTTTCAATGGTATCAGAGTCTAAACTCCTAAGAAGCTTAACCGCTTGAGTTGATCCGAAGATGTCGACCGAGAAGGTGGGTGATTCTACCGGAGTTCAAGGAGACGGAGATGGCTCGACTAGCAAGTCGGGTGGAAGAAAGGGAGCAGCTTTTGACCTTGATTATAACAAGTTTTTCCCTCCTCCTCAGCAATTCATCTCCGTGCATTCCGGATGCGCTCCCCATTTTGACGGGACCTTCTATAGCGCGTGGAAGCACAAGATGAAATTGCATCTAATCTCGTTGTATCCAAGTGTTTGGAAGAGTGTGTGCACAGGTGTGACGGATGCTCCAGAGGAAGGAGAGGAATCTACACCGGCTCAAGAAGCTCTCATCCACCGCAATGCGCATGCCGCAAGCGTCATCCTCAACTCCTTGAGTCCCAAGGAATTCAACAAGGTGGACCAACTTGAGGAGGCCAAGGAGATTTGGAATACGCTTCAATTGGCACATGAAGGTTCCCCCGGCGTGCGAGAGTCAAAGATTGAGTTGCTTGAGGGGCAACTTGGGCGGTTCGTGATGGAAGACAACGAGATGCCACAAGAGATGTACGATCGTATGATGGTCATTGTCAATAAAATCCGTGGTCTTAGTGGTGATGACATGACCGATCATGTGGTTGTCAAGAGGCTTCTCCGCGCGATCACCCCAAGGAATCCCACCTTGGTGACCCTCATCCGGGAGATGAAGAACTTTAAGAGACTCAGCCCAAGCGATGTTCTCTCAAGGATCATCTCACATGAGTTACTAGAAGAGAAAACCAAGGAGGTGAAGCAACTTGCCAAGAACGCCGCAATCGCCAAAAACAAGGAAGTGGCCTTGAAGGCCAAGAAGGTGCAAGCCTCAAGCGACTCCGAGAATGAAGATGAAGACTTTGCTCTTGTGGTGAGGAAGTTCAAACATTTCCTTCGTCGAGGTGGCTTCGGCAAGGACAAGAAGGAGAATAACAAAGGAAGGAGGCAATCCAAGCGGGCGTGCTACGAATGCAAGGAGTACGGCCATTTCATCGCCGATTGCCCCAAGCTTAAGAACAAGGGTGGCAAGTCCAAGGTGGTCAAGAAGAAGACCGGACGTGCTTACATTGGAGAGGAGTGGTTCTCCAATGATGAGGACGACAACAAGGAAGAAAGCGATGAAGAAGGGGTTGTCACAATTGCCATCAAGTCATCGTCGGGGTTCGAGAAGCGTCTCTTCGACAACTTGAGTGACGACGATCACTATGAGCCCACTTGCCTTATGGCACAAGGGCGAAAGGTAACCTCCCTATCCAAATCTCCTCCAATTGATGATGATGATCTTAGTGATGATGAAAGTGAGGATGATATGGATGAGATGCTTAAGGGTTTTAGCAAACCGGCCATGTTACAATTGGCTAAGCTTATGAAGGCATTGGAGGGTAAAGAAAAGTCTCTCGAAAGGCAAGAGGACTTACTTATCCTTGAGAAGGAGAGAAACCTTGCCCTAGAGGAGGAATTGGCTAAGGAGAAGGAGAGGATAGAGGAATTAACCAAAGAGCTCTCTTTGTTCAATAACTCAATGGCTAATCTAAAGAGTTTGAATGAAACACTTCAAAAGAACCTTGTGAAATTGGACCAAAATCACAAGTCTCTTGAAGTGCAATTTGACACTATTTGGAATAGCGCCTCCACCTCCAATGAGGCCACCAAGATCTCCAATGCCTCCACAAGCAACGGTTGTGCAAAATGCTATAATTATGATTTGGATGCATATGCTACTAACCTTGAAGCTTTGGAGGCGCTTAAAAAGGAGAATGAGCGGTTGGGTACCTTGGTGAAGTTTGGATATTTGAAAACATTTCAATGCAAGGATGCCCTCTACAAAACCATCTCTACCCACTCCAACAAGAACGGCTATGGTTTCGGCTTCTCTCCTCATGAAAGTAGACCATCCAGTAGGGCCATAGTCAATGGGAAGCAATGCCTGATGTTTGTGAAAAAAGGTGGTTCGTTGCAAGCCGAGGAGGTAAAAAGTCCCTCGGTCAGTCTGGTGGCTGGACGCTCCGACCATAGTGGCCGGAGGTTCCGACCAAGTGTCTCGGCCAGGCCGAGAAGGCCGGTCGGAGGTTCCGGCCAGATTTATCAGGCAGACTGAGAGGCCTGGTAGGAGGCTCCGACCGAAGTGGTAGGAGGTTCTGACTAACCAACCCAGATAGACAAAAAAGACTGGTAGGAGGCTCCGACTCAAATGGTAGGAGGTTCTGACTAGAAAAACTGTACTATGAGCCATATGAGATTACCAAGGATCACTGCGGTAAAGTGATTGCTCATTTCATTGGTGATTGCTATGAGGAGTACAGAGCTTGTGTGTGGTTTCCCAAGGCGCTTGTGACTAATATTAAAGGACCCAAACTTAGACAAGTTTAGGTACCTAAATCCCAAGCTTGATTTCTTTTGTAGGCATACTCCTCCGGTGGATCGAGTTGGATTGTTAATAGCGGATGCACCAACCACATGACGGGAGAGAGGAGTATGTTTGCAACTCTTGACGAGAATGGAGGAGATCACGACAATATTGTCTTTGGAGATGATGGTAAAGGAAAGGTAATGGGACTAGGTAAAATTGCCATCTCTAACAATCTATCTCTCTCTAATGTTCTTCTCGTCAAGTCCTTAAGCTACAATCTATTATCGGTGTCTCAATTGTGCAAATTAGGCTATAATTGTTTGTTTACTGACGAGGATGTTACCGTCTTTAGAAGAGATGATAATTCCGTCGCATTCAAGGAAAGGTTAAAGGGAGATCTTTATCTAGTGGACTTTGACCTAGATAAAGTGAACCCGGAGGCTTGCTTGATTGCAAAATCCTCAATGGGGTGGCTTTGGCATCGAAGGCTAGCCCATGCAGGGATGAGGAACTTATCAAATCTTCTAAAGGGGGAACACATCTCGGGCTATCTATTGTCACTTTTGAAAAAGACCGTGTGTGTAGCGCTTGTCAAGCCGGGAAGCAAGTAGGGAACCCACATCCCGTAATAAACATAATAACTACCTCAGGGCCATTGGAACTACTTCACGTGGATCTCTTCGGTCCCGTGGCCTACCTAAGCATCGGAGCTAACAAATATGGGCTCATAATTGTTGATGATTTTTCTCGCTTCACTTGGGTGTTCTTTTTGCAAGATAAGAGTGAAACCGAAGGAATTTTCAAGAAATTCGCAAAGCGAGCCCAAAACGAGTTCGAGCTCAAGATTAAGAAAGTTAGGAGCGACAATGGGGGGAGTTCAAGAATACTCAAGTGGAGAAATTCCTTGATGATGAGGGGATTAAGCACGAGTTCTCCGCTCCATATGATCCACCTCAAAATGGAGTGGTGGAGAGGAAGAACCGGTCTCTTGTCGAGATGGCAAGGACTATGCTAGATGAATACAAGACCCCGAACATTTTTTGGGCGGAGGCGGTGAACACCGCGTGTCACGCGCTAAATCACCACTACCTCCACAAACTTCTCAAAAAGACGGTATATGAACTCCTCATCGGTAACAAACCCAATGTCTCATATTTTCGTGTTTTTAGTTGCAAATGTTTTATTTTGAGTAAGAGACCTCGCTCATCCAAGTTTGCTCCAAAAGTGGATGAAGGATTTCTACTTGGATATGAGTCAAATGCTCACGCCTATCGTGTTTTCAACAAAGTCTCCAGAATTGCTGAAACCACGAGAGATGTGACATTTGATGAAACTAATGACTCCCAAGTGGAGCAAGTTGAGTTTAAGATGCTAGGTGAAGGAGTCATAGGACACAACATCGAGAAAAAGGCAATTGGAGAGGTGAGGCCGCTAGAAGAGTCGGAGGAGCAAAGAGGGACTGAACAAGCTCCTTCCACTCAAGCGGCGCCTTCAAGCACAAGAGTTGATCAAGAGGAAGATCTAGCATGAGTGGATGGGATCGATGCCGAGGGCACTAGTGAGCCAAGAGATACCGTGCGAGCTCAAGTGCCCTCGGTGCACCATCCAAGAATTCACCACACCGTGCAAAGAGATCATCCCGTCGACAATATTCTTGGTGATATCCAAAGAGGGGTAACCACTCGTCCTCGGGTCGCTAACTTTTGTGAAAATTATTCCTTTGTCTCGTCTTTGGAGCCAATTAGGGTGGAGGACGCACTTGGTGATCCGGATTGGGTGATGGCCATGCAAGAAGAGTTGAACAACTTCACTCGCAATCAAGTATGATCATTAGTGGACAGACCCAAACAAAACGTCATCGGCACCAAGTGGGTATTCCGCAACAAGCAAGACGAAAATGGAGTAGTTACTCGCAACAAAGCATGGTTAGTGGCTCAAGGGTTCACTCAAGTCGAGAGCCTCGACTTCGGTAAAACCTTTGCGCCGGTTGCTCGCCTTGAGTCCATTTGAATTCTATTAGCTTATGCCGCTAACCATGATTTTAAGCTTTATCAAATGGACGTCAAGAGTGCGTTTCTCAATGGACCAATCTCCGAGTTGGTGTATGTGGAGCAACCGCCCGGGTTTGAAGATCCCAAACATCCAAATTATGTCTACAAGCTTCATAAGGCGCTCTACGGGCTAAAGCAAGCCCCTAAAGCTTGGTATGAATGTCTTCGTGATTTTCTACTAAAAAATGGCGTTGAAATAGACAAAGCCGACACTACTCTCTTCACTAAGAAATTCAAGAATGATTTATTTTTGTGCCAAATTTATGTTGATGACATAATCTTTGGCTCCACTAATCTCTCTTTTAGTGAAGAATTTAGTAAGATCATGACTAGGAGGTTCGAGATATCGATGATGGGGGAGCTCACTTTCTTCCTCGGGCTTCAAGTCAAGCAACAAAAGGATGGAACCTTCATCTCGCAATCCAAGTATCTCAAGGACATCCTCAAGAAATTCGAGATGGACAGAGCCAAGCCCATCAAGACTCCAATGCTAACAAATGGGCATCTCGACCTCGACAACAACGGCAAACCGGTGGATCAAAAAGTATATTGCTCCATGATTGGGTCTCTTTTTTACCTTTGTGCATTTAGACCGGATATTGTGCTTAGTGTGTGCATGTGTGCTCGCTTTGAAGCGGCGCCTAAAGAATGCCATCTTATTGCCGTTAAGAGAATTCTAAGATATTTGGTGCACACTCCTAATTTCGATTTTTGGTACCCTAAGCGTTGTGATTTTGAGCTAATTGGATATTCCGATTCTGATTATGCCGGGTGTAAGGTTGACCACAAGAGCACAACGGTGACTTGTCAATTCCTTGGATGGTCTCTAGTTTCTTGAGCCTCTAAGAAGCAAAACTCCATTGCTCTATCCACCGCCGAGGCGGAGTACATAGCCGCCTGCTCGTGTTGTGCTCAACTCCTTTGGATGAAACAAACTCTTCAAGAATATGGCTACAAAATCACCAAAATCCCACTCTTTTGTGACAATGAGAGCGCCATCAAAATAGGCAATAATCCCATCCAACACTCAAGAACCAAACATATTGACATACGCCACCACTTCTTGAGAGACCACGAAGCCAAAGGAGATATTGCCATTACCCATGTGAGAACCGAATACCAACTTACCGATATCTTCACCAAGCCCTTAGATGAGAAGATGTTTTGCGAGCTTAGGAATGAGTTTAATATCTTAGATTCTCGAAACATTGCATGACTACGTGCTTGACTAATCAATAGTCAAAATTGGGTCAAAAGGATGTCAATCAAAGTGAGCTCTTATGTTTTTGAGACCTTTTCTTGTGTAGAAAATGGTCTTGACACTAAAAACTGAGCTCCAACATTTCCAAACTCATTTTCCCAAAAATATTGCAAAAATCCTTGTGTGATTGTTTTACATTGCAAAAATTTGGTTCTTTTTATTGTTGATCTTCATTTGTGACTATTGTTATGTGCTTATTGATTGCTGCTAGTCACATATGAGTCAGCGGAAAATCATGTCCACCTCCTTTCAGCCAAAATACCTTGTTTTCCTGTTTCCAGAAAATTCCAGTCGGAGGTTCCGGCCTATAGGCCGGAGGCTCCGACCCAACTTCCTGTTTTATAAAAAATCCGGCCGAAAGCTCCGGGTCCTGAGCCCGGAGGTTCAGGCCCACGATCTGTTTTACCCCCTGTGGGTGGCTAGGAGCTCTTCTCTCTCCTCATTTCATCCTCTCTCAGCCCTAATTCACTCCCTTCCCCATTTGAGCGATTTTCAACTTCAACCATCAAAAATCTTTGGGCATTCACGTTTCCTTCCTCTTTGGTGGTCGAAACCTCCGTCCCGTCGACATTTTTGCGCTTTGTTATCTCAAGGTATTGGTTTCGATCCCTTTCCTTAGGTTTTCATATTTTTGACCCAATCTATTAATATGTGAATCTAGGACTTGTTTCCCTCGGTGGAAAACCTTCCTGTACACCCCTAGAACATCGATCTATAGTTTTGGATAAAATGCATTGGCTAGTTTTGAAGATCAAGTTGCAGCCTTGTGCCGGCCGAGGTTCCAGTCCTCATGGCCGGAGGTTCCGACCAGCAGTCTCGGCCTGGCCGAGAGGGCTGGTCGGAGGCTCCGGCCTCAGGGTCGGACCCTCCGACCAGCTATTACTGCTAGCCTTTGTAACCTTGGATCTTCCAATATATCCTTGACCGCAGTACTTTCTTTGATTCCATGGTTGTATTTCAGTGTCAATGGCTCGAGAGAAGCGTCAAAAGGCAAGATAGGATGTCTCCACCTCCGGTACCCAAAGTGATCAAGAGTCGCCTCCCAGACAGGCTGACAAGGGAAAGGGACCGGCTCGAGCTAGCAGCAGCAGGAGGGCAGGCGGAGGCAAGCGGCCCGCTACACAGCCTCCATCTACAAGACAGACTCGCAGCTCTGCCTTGGTTATTCGGGATTCAGATGCACCACCACCACCGCCACCAAGGCGTGGTGGATCTCGCAGTGGTCGCACTCGTAGCTCTGGCAGTGGAACTATCAATGACCCAATCCGAGTAATCAAGCACACGGCTGTTAACACTATTCCTTTTGGCCACATTGGCAGGCAGCACTTTGATTATCTACACGATATGGCAAGAGGCGGCAGAGACAGGAAGCTGAACCCAGATACCCTTCCTCAGGAGTTATCAGACCCTCGCTTTGTCACTGCCGTGCAGGTAGACTGGTACAACTCCGTCTTCATGAGTCGATCCAAGCCGGTCGTAGAAATGAAGTACATAGACTGGGAGTACATGCAGCGCCAGAAGGGACGACTCTTCAAGGATGTGATCAAGCTCTGCCTGGACAAGGATATTGGTGGTATCATGGCACTTCAGTATGACTGGAGTGAGGAAGTGATCGGTCAGTTTTATGCGACTGTATTCTTTGAGGAGAGCCCACAACATGAGCTTCAGATAAGATGGCGGACTCAGGGTATGGAGTACACAATTACTATCTCTTAGTTCGCAGCCATCTTGGGATTGGATCCTGATGATCTCAACAGGCCAAATCTACACAGTGAGAAGACATTGCCTGTTCAAAGGACCGTATTTCTCTATACCGATGGGGCACCTAGAAACTGCATGGGCACTACCACGGGGCTTTTTCCTCCATACAAGATTCTTCTGAACATGATTAGAGCCACTCTATCTCCTAAGGCTGGCGATGCGACAGCTCTTCCCGCTCGCCACTACACCTTGCTTGCAAGGCTGCGGAGAAATCAACCACCTGTCAGTGTCATGAAATACATTTGGTTTGAGATCTTCAACATTGTGGTGGAGCCCAAAAGAGGATGCGCCTATGCTCCATATATTATGAAGATGATAGAGGAAGTATCTGGACTTGTGTTTGAGAAGGAGGTGAAGCACAAGGCTTACCATCCACCAGCTCCGCCAAAAGTGAAAAGTTTCCTTCGCCACTGCCTCTCGGTCCGGCCCCTTTTCTCGGTCTTCCGAGTCGCCTATCAGGAGGGCACTCAAGGCCATCTTCAACATCTGCACTAAGAACGCCGTGAAGATCAAGAAGATAGAGCGCCGGCAAAAGGAGATGTTGAGGGATGCCGGCAAGACAGTCTCAGATGATTTTTCAGATGAGGTTTTCGAGAACCCCTTTGCTACCTATGAGACTGCTCAGCACATTGCCAGTGGCGCAGTGTAACGCCCTGAAAATCGTCTTAATTAAAAAATTATCGTGGGTAACTGGAAATACAAGAATAGACTAGAAATTTTTGTTTGAGAAAAGAGTCTGAATAAAATTTTGAAATTTCCAATATTAAAAATCCCGAGTTTAAATTTTAAATAAATACTTGGATGCTTTTATATTCCAGGGGTTTTGTCGGAGTATTTTAAGCGTTTGAGTATTTATAATAATAAATTCTTCGTGTTTCGTGGTGGTATTTACTTCTGGTAAATTCCCCGTGATTTAATAAACTCTCTGAAATTTTCTTGGATTTTTCGGAGCTACAGAATTAATTTTAATGCTATAAAGATCACTAAAGTAAATAAATAAATATAAATAAATTCCTTTTCCTTTCCCCTGTTTGGGTCGTTTCTGATTCAGTCCTTTGAAGTCTCCCCGTTCATCGTAAACTCTGACTCCCTTTTTCCTCTAGGGTTTTGTGTCGTTCCCAGAACCCTAAAGTCACCTCAAAAACCTAAATTCGGAGTTACCGGATTTATTCATCTTTGAAATCCTAGAACTCTTTGGACTCCCAATTTGAGATCCTTTGTATTCGAAATATCTATACGTCCCTTTGAGATAAATTCCAGATATTCCCTTAAACTCCTTTTTTGTCAAAATGAATCCAAATCCCCAATCGTCTGAGATTTCTCCAAATTCCAGTCCCAATAAAACACCCTTGTCAATTCCCTAATCCCAAAATATTTTATTCAGAATATTCCATTTTCCAGTTCCCGGGAAAATATTATAATTTCCCGCATCTCCAAAATATCCACATATCTTGGGAAGTTCAATTATGCTCGAATAATCCGAACTATTGATCTCTGCAAAATAATTTCCAATTTTATCGGATTCCCGAATTATTCCGAGATCCGGTTTCCCCAAATACTCCCTGATAAAATACCCTTTGTTTCCCGAATCTCTCAGAGTATATTCCGTTTCCTAATCTCCTCCAAGTGTTCGCCAAATCCCACAATATATTCCGTCTCCCGGATCCCCACTACATATATTCTTTTTCTATTTACTTCCAAATACTGTTCGATTCCCAATATATATATTTATACCTATGTATATATATGTATGAATGTATATACCCTCAATATTCAGAATAGTCGTTTCATCCTAAAACCCCTTGGTCTCCTCAATTCTAAATAAATATTCCGATTCTGAAAATGTCTCGTTAATCCCGAGTTCCAAAAATAGTCTAGAAAACCCCGCTCCTTTTTCCCTTTCCTCTTTTATTCTCCCTTTATCCTTTTTCCCTTTTCCCTGTTTACCTTCTTGCTCCTTGCCTCCTCTTTCTTCTCGTCTCCTTCCTCTGTCTCTCTCTACATCCAGCCCGAGCCGGCCTACTCCAACCCCGAGCCGCCCGGGCCAAGCCCCTCCTCGGCCGAGCTCCTCCAGGGCCGGCCTGCGCTCGGCCTACCACCGCCGCTCCCTTGGCCCGCCGCCACCACCGCCGCCCGGCCCAAGCCAGCCCCTGCACCTCCGCCCCGTAATGGCCACCGCCGAACCTGCCGCCGCCCCTATATATGCCTCAGCCGCCAGCCCTGTGCCCTAGCCGGCTCTGCTCCTCTCCACGCCGCTAGGCCGCCGCCGTCACCCCGTCGCGCCGCCCAGCGCCCTAGCCGCCGCGCCGCCCCAGCCGTGCCGCCGCGCGTCGAGCCCGCCTTGCCGCGTCGCCTCGTCTTGCGCTGCCGCCGCCCCCGTTTGCCCGTGCGTCTAGAGCCGCCAGGAAGCGCCGTCGCCCTGTGTGCCGCCTCGCCAGGCCGCCGTCGCCCCTGCACGCGCCCCTGCCCGCCGTGCCGCCGCCACAGGAAGCCGCCGCCGCCCTGCTCTGCTTTCCCCGAGCCGCTGCCCTGCTTCCAATGCCCCGCCTGCAAGCCGCCCTGCTGTCCAGCGTCACCTTCACCGGGCAGCCGTCGCCATCGTCGCCTCTGTGGCCGAAGCCCGCCGCTGGTGAGCATCCTCGTAGCCACCTCCCTCCTCCTCTGCCTGTTGTCGTCGTCGTCGTCTATCGCCCGTGCGTCGTTCTCTCCAGTACCGTCGTCGCCGCCCTATGTCTTCCCCATCTGCCGCCGTTGCCTCTGCTCGTGCCTCCGCTGACTGCCTTTGCCGCTGCCGCCGAACACCGCCTCCTCCGGTCTCGGTGAGCCCCGAAGCTGCCGCCCCTCTTCCTCATCTCCCTCCACTCCGGCGTCCCTCGGCGTCTGCTGCCGTCCGTCGTCCCGAGGCCGATGCGCCCCTTCCTCGAAGTCATCGCCACCTGCCGCCGAGGAGCCGCCGTCGTCGCGTCGCCTTGCTGCATGCCGCGACGCCATGCCTGAGCCGCCAACCGCTGTGCCTGCTCCACGCGCTGCCCCGTGCTGCCGCCGTTGCCAGACAGTCATCGCCGTCGTCATCTACACCGGCGCCTCGTCTTTTCCCGTGTTCATCGTTGTCGTCACCGTCGGTTCCGCCATCGTCATCTCCTCCCCGGCGCTGCCGCCCGTTGTGCCCTGCCCTAGGTCGCCACCCCTGTTCCCGTGCACCGCTGTCGTCTGGTTGTCGAATTCCGCCGTCCCGAGCCGTCATCGTCTTGCCTGCCGCTGGCGAACCTGCTTGCCGGACTTGCACGCCGCATCCCCTCCTCTCCACTCCAGGCCAACGACACCATTGCATTGCCCCATCTCTCGTCGGTCTCGGCTCGCCAACGCATCGCCGTCGTGGCACTATCAATCGCCCTCATTGTCGAACCCCCCGGCCGTTGCCGGCGTGTCTCCCGTGCTGCGCCTTGGACGGCCAAGCTCGATTGGCTCCACGGCGTGCTACTGCTGCATGGACCCCAGCGAATATATCTTCAAGCCATCCCGGTCGTCTAACCTTTGAGACCTAATTCGGGCCGTCCAATCCACATAAAATTCTAAGCCGATCCCGGCCGTCGGGTTGGATCCATATGTCGCAATCCAGTACCACGTCAGCCCTATCCACCTCAGCATTCCATCGGCCCCTTCTATTCCTAAATCCATGAAGCAAGTCCATCGTATGCCTGGTCACTGACCATGGACCCCACATGTCAGCATTTATCTAAAATAATTATTCTAATCGAAAATTCAGAGAATATTCTTGAGAATATTCTTTTCCAATTCTTTTCGGATTCATTCTGGATTCAATCTTCCAAAAGCCATATCTTTTCCATTTGAAGTCCGAATCGACCCGTTATTCTTCCTAAATTATCTAAAATCATAATTCACTTGTTTATGCATTTTTATGTATTGTTTATTTAGAGTTTCTTAGGATTTATTATCGTTTTACGTGTAGTTGCGTACTATCGTCGATTCGGAAGACTTCAGAGTCTGCGGAAGAGTTCAGAAGAGTATTTAAAGACTTTTGCGATTGCAAGGCAAGTCACACGACAATCTCCTTGAGCATGTTGATCCCATTTGCGAAAGCTATTTTATTTTAAAGTTATTGCATGAAATGCTTTAGAATGACATTATTATGGGTAACTATTTAATAGCCAATATTCCTTGATATTTATGGCCATTTTGATGTTGATATCTATACCTTGATACCCCGGGTAATAATATTGACTAGCCGGGTGTTTAATTATTTATCTGGCTAGATTATTTAGGATTTGCTTAGCCATGCCTAGAAACTATAGTGTCATTTTATGTGGGTAATTAATGACTCATTTATGACTAATTAATAGATAATGGCTATATTTTCACGACCGTGAGTCGTGGTTGATTAATTAAATGTGACAACTAAAACTTGACTGAATGGTGGGTTGTGAGCACCAGGTTGGAATGTTGCTAGCGGTGCTCATGACAGTTAAGGACCGGTTCGCGGACTACTTGTTGCGAAGCAATACTCGTGTTAACCACAAGCCAGCATGGGTAATGGTAGGATCCAATGTGTAGTACGTTCAACCGGGGTCCACCATGGTGTGTTGTGGCTGTGTCAATAAGACCACCATGGCTGCGTCAATAAGTCCATGTCTTGGGTGTTGGATCGTTTCCCTGTTGGGGGCCTGATCAGCTCCTGCCGAAAACTGGTGGTCCAGCGGGTGGCTCCCTTGTTGTGCGGGTTACATGGAGGGTCTTATCACAATCTCTATTCGGGTACTTTCGAGTATCGCGACGCATGGCTGACATGATGTTGAGATTGTGTCTTGTGGGTAAATTGGTACATCTCTGGCTAGAGTAAAACTATTTGAATAGCCGTGCTCGCGGTTAATGAGCGGCCTAGCAATGTTTCTGTGATTAGTCCCACACAATTTAATAATGATGAGAAATGATGGAATATTGATAGCTCCTGGTTGGAGAGATATGGTTTGGGCCTGAACTGCATTGGAGCGCTGTTCAGTGGTTGATTCAATACTGATTAATAATTAAACTATATTGTTTTCAATGGTTTTAAATGCAAATGTTTTAAATGCTGTTTACGCAAATAAGCCATATTATGCCTTTTCCTTTGGTATCCTGTTGCATTACATTGCATTCCCTAGTGTGGCTTGTTGAGTACGGTGGGTGGTACTCAGTCTTGCATTATTGCAATCTTTAGAGTGAAGCTTTGCGTGGAGGAGAAGTGGGTGTTTGGCTTATACCCCAGTTGAGCTGCCTATGGCTTGGAGCTGAAGCTACGCTAGTTGCCGTTCCGCTGCTGTTTTCTTCTGTGTGAGGACTAAGTGCCTTTGTTGTAAGTATTTATCGTTATTTCGTTTTAGTTATGTTTATCAAATTGTCAATTTGTGTACCTCGGCTGATTCCTGGACAAGGATTTATTGCACAAATTAGCTTTGGAAATTCTGGTGAATTTCTAGGCGTGACACGCAGGCCCTTCCACAAAGCATTTTGGAGATTTTGAGTCTGAGGCAGCTTCTGAAAGCGACACAGAGGAGGACTCCTATCATGATGATAACAATGGGAAGGATGATGAGGAGGATGGGGATAGCAGTGAGGAAAATGGGGATGAGGATGATGAGCCTATCGCAGCACCTCCACCAGTACAACCTAACTTTGTGCCAGATGTTCCTCTCTTCCAGCCTGGCTTTACACATGTCGCTCTCTCTTTCCAGCCAGTCTACGACTTTCCTTCTATTATTGAGAGAGATGATGATGCCACCAGTGGCAATACCGAGATTATTACTCCTGATGATGAGACCGGCACAGCAGGTAGTACAGCGTCCGACGACACTGAGATCATCCCCTCCGACGATGACTGAGTCCTTTCTTCCCCTGGTTTTTCTCTTTTTTTGGTGCCTTAATGCCAAAGGGGGAGAAAATTCAGAATGAAGGGGCCTCCTCTCACATTTTTGTTGGTTGCTCTGCAGTGTGGCCGGAACCTCTAACCCTAAGGCCAGAGGTTCCGACCCCCCCACCTATCTTTAGGTTTTCTAGATTTTCTTTTGGCCTTTGGACATGTATTGACCATATCTTGTGATGTAATGAATGCTTAATTATGACTCTAGGTTAATTTCAGCATGTAAATCTATTCTTGTGATGCCATGCAATGAGATGTGATGTTTATTTCTCATGTTTTGTGAGTTTGCAATGTCATATGCATTTGATATTCTATTTATCATGTCACACTTTGCACCCCACGGATGAAAATAGATGAATAAGGCTTTTCATGTTTCACAAAAACTCAATATGCATATATACTTCACTCTCACTAATATATGCATATTTTTAGGGGGAGCCAAATTCATCTTCTTTCATTCAAAATCAAGTTTATATATTTATTCTGTTGTAAGCTTTAACCGTGTTATCATCAATCACCAAAAAGGGGGAGATTGAAAGTGCAACTAACCCCTAAGTGGGTTTTGGTGGATTAATGACAAAGCGGTTAAGGGACTAATGAGTTTATCGAGAATTGTGCAGAGAATTAGTCCTAAGTTGCTTGGTGTGGTGCATGGAAATCCCCACAAAGACATGACGCAAAACAGCGAAGCGACTCGGAGTTTATTTTAAATTCTTTTGAATTTTCTTTTGAGTCGAGGAAAAACCGTACTATCAAGAGGGGTTGCAAGCAGTGTTCCAAGACCACTCAAGTGCTTAAGATCCAAATAGCTGAGAGTCCATCATTTTGGCACAACACATTGTCGGAGGAGGGAACTCTCACCGCGGGGAGTCTGGGGACCCCCCTTTGAGGTTTGGCCAAGGGAGTTGTTCACAGGACGACTGCGGCATCGGGACGATGGCACGTAAGAGAGACAGGAGAAGTAGACAGGTTCGGGCCACGCGGGGGCGTAATACCGTACTCCTGTGTGTATCTGCTATGTGGGAGATGAATGTGGTTTGTTCTTACAAGGTGTTCTTCAGGGGTGCTCAGGAGCTAGCCCTCGCTTGGGGACTAAGTTTCTCTAGAAGCTGAACACCTCCAGAAGCCTCCCTCCGGGAAAAGAGAGAGCGAGAGAGCGAGAGACACCTTCCCGTTGGCATGGATCCTCCTTTCATAGTCCAAGGGGAGTCCACAGTGCCCAGCTCACATGTAAGAGAAAGCTTTTCTAGGTACGATATGTTTTGTCGCACACGTTCGCCTGCTGAGCCATGCCGAAGTTGGTTCGGCACGTCTAGTCGTCACGTTGCTCGGCTGCTGCGGGCGGCTAGGTCGTAAAGATGTGACAGCGCATGCCACCGTTGCCAGAGTGTGGAAAAATGAAGCCCTCTTAGTCAAAAGTTCTCTGACTGCACAGGGAGCCGGCCCACGGGGGGCCATCATGAAAGTCCACGCACGTTCGAGCGGGCGACATGCGCGATACGCCCCGTCGCCTTGCCATTAATGCGGGTAGTTGGAACAGTTGGTCCGCTCGAGTCAAGCTCGGGCCCGGGGCAGAGAGCTCATCGAGCCCTCCACGCGCACAAGGCGCCGAGTTCCTCGGGGACGGAAGTTGTGGGCCCCGGGACCGGGGGGCGAGACCCGGGGCCGAGAAGTCCCAGCAACGTGCCCCGGGGACGCTACCCGGGGCCGAGGAGGTGGGTCCCGGGACCTAGGGCGAGGCCCGGGCTCGAGAAGTCCCAGTAATGTGCCCCGGGGACGCGACCCGAGGCCGAGGAGGTGGGTCCCGAGACCAGGGGCGAGGCCCGGGCCCTGGACGTCCCAGTAATGTGCCCCGGGGAGGCGACCCGGGGCTGAGGCTGTGGGTCCCGGGACCGGGGGGCGAGACCCGGGCCCTGGGAATATCCCAGCAATGTGCCCCGGGAACGCACCCCGGGGCCATGCCCGGGACAAGGGAGCGCCCTTTCCCGAGAATGCCCCTGGGACCGGGGGCCCGAGGTGAATGCGGGCGGTCGTCGCGACGCGCCAGGGAAAGGGGCACCCGGGCCCGGGCAGTGCTCGGGCCCCAGATACTTGGCGGGAAGACGGCCATAGCCGGCCGTCACCGGTGCAGAATGTGGGCCCCGGAGGAGCTGATGTGGCCGAAGATCCACGCATCCCCGGGGTATGTGGGGCCCCAGTCCCATTTCGCCGACACACATACACTTGGGATGGGCTAATTTTCAGTGTCAGGGTTGGAGGCTCCGACCAACCAACTCGGCCAGAGACTAAGTGTTGGCCGGAGGTTCCTACCCCTGGGGTCGGAACCTCCTAGCCAAAATCTGTGAATAACGGCTAAGTGACATAAGCAACTGTCTATAAAGTCCAATTTTGGGTTCTAGCCGTTTGGGGACTACAACACTTCATTCCAACTATTCACTAGCCTCTCCTAAGGTCTTTTGAGCTCTCCCAACTAGTTCTAGTGCATCCTTGGTGATTCTTGTGAAGATCTAGTGGGAAATTGAGTGAATTTTGTTGAGAGAAGGCTAGGAGGATCTTGTGCACTTGAAGAGGACGCGGATAGGCTGCTTGGAGCTTATTTCTCTTGAAGGAAAACCTCCTAGATGGTTAGGCGTCTCCCGCGAGCTTCCTCTTGTTGTGGATTGTCCCGGGAAAGTTTGTGAAGGTTAATCTCGCCTCCGCAAGAAAAAGAGGTAAATTCTAGTGGATACCAAGTTGATCTTCGTGGTCGCTTGGTGAGGAAAGGGGTCAATTGAGACCCGGCTCTTTGGAGCTCCTCAACGGAGACGTAGGATCTTTGTGATCCGAACTTCGAGAAAAAATAATTGTGTCTCCATTGTCTTTTCTCATTATTACCTCATTTTGTATCTTACTATGCTAGCATTTATCTCTTACTCCATTACTAGCACCATACTTGATCTCTGTCAAAATTATCCATTATTGAAGTGTCTTGGTAGAGTCAGAACTCCAAGGTCGGAACCTCCGGCGTTCTTGGCCGGAACCTCCGACCAGCCCTCTCGGCCAGCCCAAGAGAGCCGGTTGGAAGCTCCTACCATTTTGGTCGGAGGTTCCTACCAGAATTTTACCGCTGCATTTGGAGAATTTTTCAGGATCGCCTATTCACCCCCCCTCTAGGCGACATCAACGGGCTTTCAGGGTCGAGCGGGGACCAGGCGAGATAGGGGAACGAAGTCAAAGGAGAGCGGTGCTCGCAGCGCTGGTCTGGGTTAGCGAGGAGGAGGTTGTTCCGAGGTGGCCGAGTGGCGACGACGGCCGAGCTCCGGGAAACAAATAGGACAACCGACGGCCTCCAGAGTCCAGAGCGAGCAAGAGACAGGGGGAAGGAAAAGGGGGTCCTTGGAGGGCTTTTATAGGCGAGGAGGCAGAGCTGCTAGGTCGGTTCGGCCGGGTCTCCAATCATGGAGCTTGATAATGGAGGTGAGAGAGCGGCGCCGTGGCGCGGGATTCTTACGCGGGCGGGGAAAAATTGGCCGACGGTGGCGATCGAGTGGCTGGGCGCGCGTGCGGGTGCACGTGGCACGATCCTACGGCGGCGGCAGCCGAGTGTGTCCCACATAGCGCTGGGCCGAGGAGGGGAAGGAGGCCTAGGGGAACAGTGCTGTTTCTCTATTTCTCTGGGATATTTGGATGAATTTGTGTAGGTCTCAAAGGGGTTTTGAGTTCAAAATTTATTTTTTTGAACTTTAGGAAAATTGGAGGAATCAAAGGGGATCCAGGGTGGCCATTGTTTGGTATTTTTGGGGTACCTTTTTGGTATGTTGACCCTTTGGATTCTTTGAGGGGGATTCAAAGGAGTGATACGTTCAAATTCAAATTGCAATTCAATTTGAATTTGGGGTGCTCAAGGGAATTCAGATATTTTTCAAAGGGTTAAGTATGGGAAGCTGGCACACATATATACACTCGTGTGTATGGTTATATATATATATATATATAGACACACACACACACACACACACATACATACATACATATTGGTGGGAAGAGATTGTCGAGTAGAGGTTGATTCCAGGTTGCATGTCCAAACTTGGGATTTTATCTAGGGATTCCAGGGAGAGAGAAAACAAGGGAATTTACGGAGAGGATTCTAAGGGGTTGTTTAGGGTTCTGATTCGGATTCTCGGAACGGATTTCGAAGTAGGAGTTTTTGAAGGAAAAGATCGGGGAACTCGCCGTTAGGAAAAGAACGGCGATTCGAACTCGGAGGTTGTTTTGGAACAAAGGTTTTTGTGAGAAGGGATTACGAGATCAAGGCAGAGAGACAAACTGAGATCCATGGCACAACATACAACACATCACTCAAGAATCGAAATTTTCACGGTAGATTTTAGCAAAATATCGTTTAACGTCTCGCTGAAAGCGAGGCGTTACATTTAATGATTTTAAATCCCTGAGGAAAATCAGGGCATGACACGCTTTGACTTGGGGGTGTGTCATGCCCAGAAATTCACAACCATAATTCTAGACATTATGTGTATTAAATTCCTATCCAGAAAAGCCAGGGTACACTCATACCATGTTTTCATACAGAGCACGTCTTACAAACATGATAAAATTGTCTTAGATTAATACAGCGAAAACGAATAAAGATAAAGATAGCTAAGCCGCACAGAGGTTCCATTCCACAAGTAGCTTGACGGCAGCACAAGCCTACTCCTTGCGTTTGTCATTAGAGTAGTACTCCATCTTTGTGGGGGAGGGGGGGGGGGCAGGAGAAGGGGAGCAAGACTGAGTACCACCCACAGTACTCAACAAGTCACACTCGTAAATATGCACAATGCACGGGAGACAAAGAAAAGCTTTGGGGCTCATTTGCATAAAGCAATTGTAAATAGTAGAAATTGAGAAACAGGTAAAACAGTTGTTAAATTAGTAGTATTAACATCTCTGGTCAACGCTACACCACGTTGATCGGGCCCAAACCATCCATCCTTCCACTACATAATATTTTAGGTCAAATTTTTATAGTGAGACTAATTACGATGAGTCTTGACCAAATGCCCGTAACTGTGGACATGGCTATTCGAATAGTTTTTAACTCTGGCCAGAGGTGTACAACTGTACCCACAAGATACAGCCCCACGCACGTTCTTGTGCGTCGGCGTGCCACCACGGCACCCTGCGAGAGGCTGTGACAGGACCGTTCACGCAACTCCTCCCCAACCATCTACACCACGCAGAGGTTGCACCTACCGATAGGGCACACCGTATCGGCTAGGCTATCCCCTCTTGCGCCACGATGGATCTGGAAGCTGATCAACCCAACACTCAAGCTGACCCAACTCCATCACGCCTGTCCTCACCAACAGTGCCTAGGAGAGGGAAAAGCTACACTACAAGCCCAGCTATTGCCCACGCTGGCTTGTGGTATGTACAGAAAACTGCTCAAAGAATTCCCGCGAACCAATCCTTAATTGCCATGGGTGCGACCAACAAAACCATGTACCCACACCCCACCATTAGGGTCATATTTTAGTTATATGATTATTCTTGACCAAAGTTCCATCATCTCAACACAAGGTCGTTCACTAATATAAATAATAAGTAATTAATTTCCCAAGATGAGCTCAGGTTATTCTAAGCAAGGCTAAGCAATCATAAGATTATATTTTACTCATATTGTTACCTAGGGTACAAGGGAAAAAAGGGTTTGTCAAGCTATGGGTATCAAACTATTTATGGGTTATATCCCAAACCACATGAAATAATAAAACATGAGGTTTAATTTAAGCAAACAAATAATTTGCATAAATTGGGTACAACATGGTCAAGAACAGTGATGTAACTTGCCTTGCTCCGGCTCTACAACTTCGGCAACGACCTCGTAGTACACTGGAGGTTCGGAAATGTCGGGTTCTAGCGACACACAACGCATAAACAAATTAAACAGTACATGAGACCACTGAAAACAGAGGCTAATACCCTTTTTAATAGATTCTTGGAATTTTTCTAGATTTAATGAAATTTAAATGGAATTAATCGGAGCTTGTATGAATTAGCTATGAATTTTTAAAGTTTCTCTGTGTTTTTACTACATAAAAGAATTGCCTTAACGATTTATTACGCATTTAAAAGTATTTATGGCATCAGTAGATCGGGAGGGGACCGGTACCGACAGGCGGGGCCCACGGGTCAGCGACTCACAGGCGTCAAGCGCACGGTGGACCGGGTCCACCCGTGGCCTGGTGCGGTTAGACCACGTGGCGGCCGACGTGGCCGCCACGGCGGATGAAGGCGCCGACATGGCGAGATGCGGGCGCCGCACAGACAGCCCCAATCTACCGAGGCAGATCGATCGGCCGAGAGCAAAGGGGCTCTGCCGCCTCCCCCCCCTCGACGCAGCCGACCCGCGGCGGAGCGTGCGGCCCTCGCCACCGGTGACCATTCGGCATGGCGAAGGGCGGCAGCGAGCGGAGGAGGAGAAGGGGGATCGATTGGGGGTCTCACCGAGGACTCACGACGACCGGAGGACGGTGAATGGTGGCGATGCAGCTTGGTAAGATGACGACGAAGGCGTTCCGATGGTGATGGAGGGGCGAACATCGACGAGGGGATCCTGGCGGAGGTGTAGGAGGAGTTAGGAGGGAAGAAGGGCCCAATGGTCGACGGGATTTCGTGGCCGAAGGCTGGCGACGGCACACATTGGGAGCTTGACGGCGAAATCAGGGCTTCGGTGGCGAGGGGGCTCGCGAGGATGGCGGCCTAGGCGAGCCAGCGTGCGGCAAACCTAGCGGAGGCAAGAGCGGCGGCCGGTGGTAGCTACAGTGGCGGCAAGGCTCGGCTGGAGACTGTGGAAGGCGTAAAGCTTTGGGTTTGCGATGTGTATGGCGTTAGAGGGCTCGGCGTGTGCGGAAGTTTGAGAGAAAAGATGCAGAGGATGATGGGGGACGGGGTCCCGATCTTCCGTCAGGTAGAGATAACTATCGTTTTGGGTGGAACGCGACACACCGATCCGGCTTCAGATCAACAGACCCGATCCCTGCAACCTTAGCACCACGACTCCTCTGGTTATCAACCGTGTCACAAATCCGGTTGACCTCGCCAAGAAGGCTAATCCCTGCCTGCGAAACGAAGAACACAAGCAAGAACTCGAAAGAACGCAACTCAATTAAAGTGACAATTGCAGATGAATGATTAAGCACTCGAAGTTGGGGTTTCACAACCGATGACGGCGGCTGTTCGACAACAGATTGATCTAAAGCAAAACCCAAACCCTAATGTGGGTAGAGGCTACTGAATATATAGTCTAAGGGTCGTCACACCCCCTGGATGCGCCCTCTAACGGGCCCAAAGACGATACACGGCCCAACGGACCAAAAGACGGTGACGCAGCACCCTGGCAGATTCTGGATGCTGACTTATTTCGACAATTCCCGTTGACTCCGGTAGAATTTGGATGTCAAACCAAAGCCATTGGTTAGCTTATGAAATTATCTTTCCATGCAAATGTGGATCGTTGAAAACGGAGTCCGTATGCATCTTGGGCATCCGTTTTACTGCAGGCTGGTCCTGAAGGCTGAGGCAGACGTCCCACACCTTCAAATTGCGCTTCAAGATTGCTCTCAACATAGTGGACAAGGTGCGATTCACTACCTCAGTTTTTCCATCGGTTTAGGGATGACAAGTTGTAGAAAACAGCAACTTTGTCCCCAATTTATTCCACAAAGTGCGCCAAAAATGACTCAAGAATTTTGCATCACGATCTGAAACAATAGTAGACAGCATATCATGCAAGAGAACGATTTCTTGAAAGAATAGGTTAGCAACATAAACAGCATCATCGCTTTTATGACAAGGAATAAAATGTGCCATCTTAGAAAAATGATCAACCACCACAAAAATACTATCCCTCCCCCTCTTAGTCCTTGGCAATCCCAAAACAAAGTCCATAGATATATCAGCCCAAGGAGTAGAAGGAATAGGAAGAGGCATATACAAACCATGTGGGTTCAACCGCGACTTAGCTTTTTGACACGTGGTGCACCGAGCCACGAACCGCTCTACATCTCGTCTCATCCTTGGCCAAAAGAAGTGGTTGGCCAGCACCTCCTCCGTCTTCTTGGCACCAAAATGTCTCATCAATCCTCCTCCATGTGCCTCCTGCAACAATAAAAGATGAACGGAACCAGCTGGAATGCATAGGCGGTTAGCTTTAAACAAAAACCCATCATGTATCACATATTTGTTCCATGTACACCCCTCTGTACAATTCGCCATCACATAGCATACTGTTCTTTAATTGTTTCAAGCCCAAATATATGACAATCAAGTTGGGACAGTATAGTATATCGTCTAGACAAAGCATCAGCAATAATGTTATCCTTCCCTTTCTTGTGTTTGATGACATAAGGAAAAGATTCAATAAATTCAACCCACTTAGCATGTCTACGATGCAGTTTGTTTTGACTTCTAATATGTTTTAATGATTCATGATCAGAGTGAATAACAAACTCCTTAGGCCATAAATAATGTTGCCACGTTTCTAATGAACGAACAAGAGCATACAATTCTTTATCATACGTGAAATAATTGAGAATATGCCCATTTAATTTATCATTAAAATAAGCAACGGGTTTACCTTCTTGCATCAGGACGCCACCAATGCCAATCCCACTAGCATCACATTCAAGCACAAAAGTCTTACCAAAATCAGGAAGTTGTAGCAATGGCGCGTGAGTAAGTTTGTCCTTCAAGAGAGCAAAGGACGCCTCTTGTTCTTCTCCCCAATGAAACGCAACGCCCTTCTTTGTCAACTCGTTCAATGGGGCTGCAATGGTGCTGAAATCCTTCACAAAGCGACGGTAAAATCCTGCAAGTCCATGAAAGCTCCGCACTTGTGTCACGGTGGTGGGCGTTGGCCAGCTCTGTATAGCGTGCACCTTGGCTTCATCTACCTCAATTCCCTGCGAGGTCACAATATAGCTAAGAAACGATACTCGTTTGGTGCAAAAAGTGCACTTCTCGAGGTTACCAAATAAACGTGCAGCACGCAAAGCATCAAAAACAGCACGTAGATGATTAAGATGTTCAATTAAAGACTTGCTGTATATCAAGATATCATCAAAATAAACCACCACAAATTTTCCAATTAAAGGACGTAAAACCTCATTCATTAAACGCACGAAAGTGCTAGGTGCATTAGTTAAACCAAAAGGCATTACTAACCACTCATATAAGCCGAACTTGGTTTTAAAAGCAGTTTTTCATTCATCTCCTAATTTCATTCTTATTTGGTGGTATCCACTTCTCAAGTCTACTTTAGAGAAAATTATAGAACCACTTAACTCATCAAGTATGTCGTCTAGCCTAGGGATAGGATGACGGTACCTTATTGTGATATTGTTAATGGCTCTACAATCTACACACATGCGCCAACTGCCATCTTTTTTTGGAACCAAAATAACTGGGACAGCACAAGGGCTAAGGCTCTCATGTACATACCCGCGGTCCAAAAGGTCTTGGACTTGGCGTTGAATCTCCTTAGTCTCCTTGGGGTTGGCTCTGTAGGCAGCTCGATTTGGCAGACTCGCTCCAGGAATCAAGTCAATCTGGTGCTCAATCCCTCGAATGGGTGGAAGTCCTGGAGGTAGCTCAGTGGGAAACACGCCACTATATTCCTGCAAAAGGTTAATGACAGAAGGTGGCAAAGTGCTAGCTATATCATCAATGGAAAATAAAGCATTTTTGCATATCAAAGCATAGCACACATCATTAATCTTTGCAAGATCAGTTTTTTTTTTTTCAGGTTTAGCATCAACTTGTTTAGTTTCACTAGCAACTCTCTCTCTATCAGCTTGTACAATTTGTGCAGGGGTCATAGGTAGCAAAGTAATTTTTTGTCCCTTATGCATAAGTGTGTATTTATTACTTCTACCATGGTGTGTAGCATCATTATCAAATTCCCATGGACGACCCAATAAGAGAGAGCAAGCTTGCATCGGTACCACATCACAATCTACAAAATCAGAGTATGTACCAAGGGAAAAATGCACCCGGGCTACTTGTGTTACCTTTGCCTTACCCGAGTCGTTGAGCCACTAAATATGGTACGGATGTGGATGTGGCCACATGGTCAATTCATGTTTCATGACCAAATCAGAACTCACCAAGTTATTGCAGCTTCCTCCGTCAATGATGACTCGTGCATGCCGATTTTTGATGACGAATAAAATCTGAAACAAGTTGTGGCGTTGCAGCTTTTCTGCTTTCTCCATCTGTGTACTAAGAACTCGTTGTACAATGATGGCTCGATGGTTTCCTGCGTCGTCTATGCTCAAAGAAAGGCCATCTCCACCATGATCATCGTCCGAGGCAGCTTCATCAACAATATCTTCCTCTACATCAGACGTGCTAATGTAGCCTCCATCTTCTGTAGCAATATATGCCCGTTTGCTAGGACAATCCTTTTGCACGTGACCAAGTCCATGGCAGCGGTGGCACTGAATGGAAGAAGAGCGCCCGGTGGAAGCCACAGATGATGCACTCTTGACCGGCTCCTGCAAACAAGTCTTACTAGATTCCATGGTACGTGCGGCCGAAGGTGAAGGAGCTGAAGAACGTGTGCTTGCTGGTGGTGGAGGACGAGCACTCGACGAAGGGAGCGGTTTCATTGGTGGTGCCGTCGTCGTCGTCGTCTTGGGCGTGAAGGAGCTGCTGAAGTTGCTGCTCCGGCTCCTTTGTTGTTGTCGTCCCTGCAATTCTTTTTCTGCAAGCATAGCAAGCTGGAACAAACGGTTGGTAGTAGTAAATTCTTTATAATCAACAATATCCTGAATTTCACGCCTCAATCCACCATAAAAACGACACACTTTATCGTCCGGATCCTCTACTACCCCACAACGTATCATCTCCTTTTGCAGCTCTGCATAATATTCCTGGATAGACATATTTCCCTGATCTAAGCGCTGCAATTTCTTACGCAAATCACGTTTATAAGAAGGAGGAATAAAGCGATCACGCATTGCTTCTTTTAGCCTATCCCATGACTCAGGTTGTAGATACAAAGTAGCTAGTTCTTGCCACCAGATTATAGCAAAATCTTTAAATTCACTAGTAGCTTGTCTAACCTTATGTTGATCAGGTACAAGGTGGGAAGCAAATTTTTGTTATACTGTCATCTCCCAATCAAGATATTCCTCAGCATCATATTTTCCATAAAAAGGTGGTATGGTAAATTTTATTTTAGCATTAGGATCATCATTATTAGCATTACCACGATTACGCTGATTTCCATTACCTCTCATACCTGTACGATTGCGGTGAAGTCTTCGATACAGAGTGTTCTCGCGTGTCGCCCTCGCATCAACTAGACCATCGTCACCGTAGACAACACCCTCGTCGAGGATCACGTCGTCGTCCTCGTCCTTGTTGTCATCGTTGGTCTTTGGAGGGTTGGCCTCAAGCTATTGAACCTTCCCGGCCAGTGTGGACACTCGCCTGTCTACGCTCTCAAGCAAATAGCCGACGTCCTTCATGGCCGTTCTGACTACATCCGTTAGCTTGGCCACCTCTGCTAGCATCTGCTCCTTCAGGTCCTGCAAGTCACTTTTCAAAGCAGGCTCGTCGTTTGGCATGGTTAGTTATCAAATAAAAAATCCCTATCAATTATTTATGGGTCGGTGGAATTACACCCTCACGCACGTCTTACCGAGTTCTTACCAAGTTCTTACCAACGCAAGCAGTGGATGGTACAACCGGCGGCTGGTTCGTGATACCTGTGAGGAAGTGGCACCGAGATTGCAAGGAACTTTTTCTGTCTGATCTGAAGAATATGTGGAGCTAGGAAGGCACACAAGGAGAAAAAAAATATGTATATGTGGCACACAAGTCAGTAACAGATAGCAATGCTGAATTATAATCCCAAATACCTGTTCTCGTTGCTGGCCTAAAGGTGTTCCAAGTACAGGTGTGTGACAAACAAGGTGGTGGAAAACAAGGATGTGAGTAGCAAGAGTATCAGAATCAAGGCACAAGACAGCACACGCTAACACAGCTCAACTTGGTGTTCTCTATGTGCTCCTCTAAATATTGTTCCTCTTTTGCCCCTCTTTTTTTCTCTTTTTTGGGCTGTCTTTGTTTTTTGGGAAGATTTGACTTTTTCTTTTTATTTTTTTGATATTTCTTTTTGCCTTAGGAGCACACAAGAAGTAACCACAGAAAATTTGAGCTCAAACAAATGAAAGACGTGGCCTGTGGAGTTTTCAAAAGATTACACCCAAAATTGGGAAAAAGCTTGCGGGCTCAGAAAGACGATCTTCCGGGCTGTTTTACAGAAAAATAAATTCGGCTAACCCGCCTAAGGGGGGACAGACGGATGCGAAATTTTTTTTTTGATTCCGAAACATATATGGTTTGCTAAAAACGGAGTTCGTATGCGAAAGTTACGCCTGTTTTACAAACGGACTCCGAATTAGAGGACAAAACGGAAAGAAAGTGCGGAAAGTTGGCGTAGGCGGCTAGCGTTTGATAGAAACAGTGGGGGAAAACACACAAACTGGACTCGAACATGATCTAACCAGCAACAAGACCTCGACTTAGGACACAAACTCAACACGACGGACTCTGAGACTGAAAAATGCAAAGGCTATGGCGCGGATGGTTGTAGGACAGGAAAAACGAGTATGGCAGTGGACTAATGGACGAAGGCGAAACACTCAATTAACTATGGGTAAGATGCGAACCTGATGGTATACCTGAAGCTCTGATACCACTTGATAGGGGACAGGGTCCCGATCTTCCGTCTGGTAGAGATAACTATCGTTTTGGGTGGAACGCGACACACCGATCCGGCTTCAGATCAACAAACCCGATCCCTGTAATCTTAGCACCACGACTCCTCTGGTTATCAACCGTGTCACAAATCCGGTTGACCTCACCAAGAAGGCTAATCCCTACCTGCGAAACGAAGAACACAAGCAAAAACTCGAAAGAACGCAACTCAATTAAAGTGACAATTGCAGATGAATGATTAAGCACTCGAAGTTGGGGTTTCACAACCGATGACGGCGACTGTTCGATGACAGATTGATTTAAAGCAAACCCAAACCCTAATGTGGGCGGCGGCTACTGAATATATAGTCTAAGGGTCGTCACACCCTCTGGACGCACCCTCTAACGGGCTCAAAGACGATACACGGCCCAACGGACCAAAAGACGGTAACGCAACACCCTGGCAGATTCTGGACGCTGACTTGTTTCAACGATTCCCGTTGACTCCGGTGGAATTTGGATGTCAAACCAAAGCCATTGGTTAGCTTATAATATTATCTTTCCATGCATATGTGGATCGTCGAAAACGGAGTCCGTATGCATCCTGGGCATCCGTTTTACTGCAGGCTGGTCCTGAAGGCCGAGACAGACTCGAACTCGAGTTGGACTGGGCCTCCGGCTTGTCTTGGGTGTCCTTGCTGTTCTTCTCCGCCTCCACACCTTTCTCCAAGTACTTCATGATCCTCTTCAATGTTCCTAAGCAAGATAACATCATTAGGTAGCAATCTATTCTCAAAACTATGAAAAGGATCGCTTAAGAACGAGCTCACCTCTAGATTTAATTGTCGCATTCGAGCTCGGGTCATTGGACCTTGCATAACGGTTGGAAGATCAGCGGGTGTATCTGAAGGAGTGATGTCCTCATCAGAGGAGCACGGAGAGGGTTTAAATAGGCTTGGCCGAGGGAGATCGTGGCCGAGACAAGCGGATTTTGCGAAATGATGGAACGGCTGCCGTGGCGGGATGGGGTGAAATTCGCATAGGGGCGTGCACGAGAGGGGCGGAGGACGTGGGGGGAGTGGTGTGGGGACATGGTCCACGTGTTTTGAATAAAGGGCGGAGGCTACAATGCGCGGGAAATCGACGATGCAGGGAGCAATTTCTCTCCGGCCAGTTCGGCCGGTGGAGGAAGACGATCCTGACATGTGGGTCCTAGCCCCACATGTCAGTGACAGGGGCGAACGGGCGCGGCAGCCAAGCGGGCCCAGCCTGTCAGTGAGAGGGGAGCTGGGAGCGGGCACGTGGCCAAAACGGGTTGGGTAGGCAGCAGGCCGAGGCCAAGGCGCGGTAGGCGCGCGGGAGGGAGAGAGGGGAAGTGGGGCGTGGCCCGGGGGAGGAAAAGAAGAAATATAAAGGAAAAAGGGGAAAATAATTTCCCAAGGAATTTTCCAGTTGAGTTTTAATTCCGATAAGGCGTTTTGATTTATGAAAATTAGTTCCTGTGCTTTAAAAATTTCAATAAAAATCCTGTTAGTGTATTTTGGCAAGAGAAATATAAGAAAAATACTCTCAACTATGATAAATTATTATTTAAAGTTTTCACTATTAATTCTTCTCTCCTGCCTTATAAAATAATTTCTTTGAGCAATTTAATTAATAAATTTTGTATGGCTCTATTAAGAGAAAACTCAGGGTGTGACAGGGGGTGTTAGACTAATTTGCCATAATATCTGGGCCCGCCTCCCTAATCCTCGTCGATATCTATTTCTATAAACTGTACGGATGGATAAGGCCCTATTAAGTACTTATTGTATTACGTGAGATCAATCTATTGCATGAATTGCTCCGCTCTCAATTTCTCTCACAAATAAAGCAATTTTTTATCTTTTCCAATACAATATAAATGAAGATCAACAAAATCATTTGGTTGTTTTATTAATTCTTGTGTCCAAGTCTAAAACGACATATATTTCGGATAGTTAGCACTTTGTCAGAGACCCAGGTCAGACAATGACACAAGCCACTTGCACGAGCAGTAACACAAGCCAATGCATAAATAACACTTGCAGGGAGTAACAAAATTTAAGCGCACTTCTTATATGCGCCAAAACAGAACAAATTAAAGTTATGTGGCAAAATCTCTCTGCTGTGGTGCAGCAACATTACAAAACCTTAATGAAAAAAAAAACACCATGTATGAATAACGCACCACAAATTGCATCCTTTCCCTGAGCCAAACTGAAACAGCCTCTCATTTTGATGAGAAACCTATACACTTCTAGGTGTGTTGTTTCAAACTAGCCACGACGAAAATCAGCTCAGTTAATTTTAGTATCTTCTCACACTATTTTGAAGGTGCTATGTCCTCAACCTTTTACCCCATCAAAGTACTGAACGATTATCCATTGGAAAAATTGACAGGTCAGGTCACTTCCTCTTATTTGAAACTAGGGTCTTTGCTTGTTTCGCAGAGGTTTTTTTTGCTTTGGGGTTTGGAACAGCTCTCTGGATGACCCTTTTCGGTTTGTCAGGCTTCTCATGGGGATCAACCTCTTCATATTGTATTGGCTTGATGACAACTCCAGGCTTCTTAACAATCTGAAAGAAGTGATATACAACAGTAAGCAGAAGTATAGATCAAGGGGCACTATATATATGAACCTCAACTAAAGCTGTGGTCCACCGTTTGACTAAATGATTAGGCCTGGAGGGCAGGAGATGTCCAACAGATTTTTGTAAGATATGATGTTTAAGATCCGAAAGTTTTACCAATATTTATCATTTTTATCCACAATGTTAAGTTTTGGCAAGTAAGAAAGCCCCTCCTAAATGGACAGCACAAACTGACATACAAAATTGGAATTTCACTGTACTTGCTGTCATATAGGATGGCCCCATTGGAACTTCAAATCTAGATTTTGATAAATCAACAATTTTTCAGCGCTCCACATTTCCATATACCAAATAGCAACTACCAGATCCATGCTTCAGCTAGTTACACAGTATACTCACCGCAGGCCGATTCAGAGCAGAAACTGATATCGCTGGGTTGAAATCAGGTCCAATAGGCATACGGATACTCTGCTCATATACATCCTTCGAAGTGTAAGGAAAAGGCAGATTCCTTGCTAAAAGCTTGTCAACCTGCAAAGGGAAAAGGTGGTTGAAATTATTGCTCACAACAATAATGCAAGTGGCATACCAGTAAAACAGGCATACAGCACAATGGAACATCACAGAAGAGAAGTTTGCTACAGAATTATACAGGAAAAGACAGAGTTGTAAACTGTAGCTCTATAACAATTCAAACACTTACCTTCTTGTCAACATGTTCAGAAATAATAATGTGCTTGAGCTTCGCATCCTTCCTTCTTTTCAAGGCTTCTTCCCTCTTATTTTTAGCGTTTTCATGTTCTTTCACCATCCACGAAGGAAGTCCTCTTTTCTGTTGAATGTCAGTCCACTGTCCCCAACCAGGAACAAGAGCAGGTTTTTCAGGTTCAGGATTCTCTTCATTTAAAACATCCAGTTTGTCCTTCTCAAATTCAGCTTCAACATCGTCACCGGCAAAAGCCTGGCGTATAAGATCAGCTTGCGATGGAATTTTATAACTTTCCTTTGTAGCGGAGATGGTCAATAAACCCTCAACCATCTCTTCCTCAGAATCTGAATCAGAATTCTGATCCAGTTGCTACCAGGAAAAAAAACAGAACAAAAGAAAATAAATAAGACTGATAGACTGAATGTACTATAAGAATACAAACCAGAGTTACCACAGTTAAGAGCAGACCTTAGGCTTCTGGTCTGCCATATAAGGAACCTTCGCTGTGGATTTATCTGTATCACCATTGATATTGCTCCTGTCATTTCCTTTGCTACTATTGAACTGATAGAGAACAAGGGATTAAAGAGATGAAAAAGAAAAAACAGCAACTAATCAAAGAGTAACCAGCATGAAGTACCTTCTTCCATGAATTATCAGCTAACATTCCAACTTCAAAAGTTGTCTTGGGCCCTGGATTATTTATAATATCATCGAAGCTCTACAGAAAGTAAATATCGTATTCAGGTTCTACAATAAAATCATATGGTACAATAACATGTTGTTTAGAACTTCTTACTTTGAACAGATCATCCTGTGGTTCATCATCCAGAAGTGCAGTCCCAAGTTGCACATCATCTGCCTTATTTACTTCATTGTTGTCCAGATGTTGAGAAGAGTCAGACTCATATTCGCTATCACTGTTCTTGTCACCATCATCTAATTTTTGCTTCTTATTTCTCTCTTTGTTTCTATTTTTTGCAGGTCCAAAAGTTCTTTTACCAGTCACCCTCACTGAATCTCCATTCTCTTCAGTGTTACCATCCTCCAATTTCCTCAATGATTCATCATACTCTTCAAGAGCTAGCTGTGCTTCCTCATAAGTTGCTTCCTTGCGCTTCTTCACAGCACGCTCCTATGGATAAGCAGCGAATGTTAGTATCAACTAATGCGATGATTTCAGCAATGTTACCAAATAATTTTACAAAACAAATGCACGAAGAGAATGGCAACAAAAGCGCACCATGAAAGGCAACGAAAAGACCCCAGATGCTGGTATCTCATTATCGTCCCCAAGAATTTTAAGAATCTTTTCTTTCCCTTTATTCAGAATGTTTTCTTCTGATTCATTGTCATCTTCCTCATCATCAGAACTTTCCTCACTGCTACTAGAATCATCTTTTGTGGAATTCATTTTTCTAGTAAGAAGAGCATTTTGTTGGAGTTGTGCTGCAATAGCAGCCCGAGTGCCTTCATCCTGAATGTCCAATCCACGCTTCAAGATTCGCTTTGCCCATTTTGAAGTATTCTTGTGTTTTAGTCTCATCCGTTCCTGCCAACAATTGTGAAATAAATTGGTCAGATTGATGGGTACGCATGAGACAAATTTGCAAAAATGAAATGCACTAGGCAAAACTAACCTCTGCACGTTTAAATTCCTGTTTCATAGCATGTTCTTTGGCAGCTTCCGGGTCAGCCTCAAAATCAGCTGATGCTGCCTTCAGTTTATCCTTTTTCAACAGCCGGTGATATGTCCTGGACTTGATCTTCTTTATTCGTTTTGCTTTCATCTCGTGGCGGAACAGAAGGCTACGCATTTTAGCAAGACGATTTTGGCGTTCTCTCACATCTTCCATGTCAATCTACAAGAGATTATGAACTTATTAAGCAAATCTTTCTGTAGTCCGAAAATTACAACACAATCAGTTGCTTAGGAAGAGCATTGCCTCGAGCTTGAATTACAAATTATAATCAGTCAACATGCACAGTCAGCAAAAACAACTAAAACTCATCTAATATGCGAAATTCAATTGAACTAATGAACAGAAAGAAACTAAGAAAGTCACCTTGTTAAGTTCCAAGATTTTAGCACCATCATTCTTGTGTGCCTCCATCATTTCTGTGCTATGGATAATCTCAGCCATCTTTTTCTCAAACTCATTTCTTGGTTTAAATTCACTAGCTATTGCCCCAACCGTGTTGACCCCTAAGTTGAGATCATTTTCAAAGTAGAGTGTGGGCGCCTCACGGTTCCTCTTCACTAATGGCTCCCACTTGGTGACCTCCTTCCTGGATGCCTGATATACCACACCGCGCTCAAGCTTTTCTCTCTCCACTTTTGGAAGTGGGGGCTGCACGACCATTGGCTTTTTCTCCTGCTGTTGCAGCCTCTTCCGGAGTTTGCTATACCCAGGCTTACCCTGAATATTATTCAAGAGATCATGAATTGTAACAGGACCATCTCCAACCCCAGGCTGCAAAGGCAGCTCCAATGACTGTTTCTTCTTCTTACCCCCTACATGAATTAAAAGAAAAGGTATTTGAACTAAGAATGACACGGATCAATTGGATCTGATGTGAGCTTTAAAATTTTCGGACATTCGAAAGAAATTATCAGCATTTCTTGCAGTTCATTTTCCAAAGACTAAGCAGGACTATGCATTCATTTTGCTCAGGAGAGCTGAATCAATGTTCAGGACCTAGAACTTTTTCAAGAAATTCAGCATTCAATACCAAAGATTGAACTTTTTCTGCTAAGAGTTTAAAATTTTCATATCCAACTGTTTTATAGGCCCCAAAGACCCCTCAAAAAAAATTACCATCAAACGCTTCCCTAGGCATGCCAGTCGTCTCCTGAAGTATTCTTATCTGCTTCTCCTCATCTTCATCCTCACCGGCATCATCTTCCTCCATATCCTCACCTTCATCTGAAGGCACATCTTCATCCTAAAATGCAAACAGAAAAATTTACTAAAAAAACTAGAGCTTGGCAGCAGCATGCTTCCTAATATGCAGTTAGTTTGCCCATCTTGAAACCAAAGAATACCTCTCCCGTCAATTAACTCGCAACAAGTTCCCCCCAGTGCACTAAAATAAGTATCACTCGCACCAATTTACTCTCAAAGCTCACTTTTTATGCTGCATTATACATCAAAATCAATGGAGAAGAGAGGAGCGGCACGTACCGCATTGGAACCATCGCTGTCGAACTCGTACTCGTACTTCTCGACGGCGTCGTAGCGGCCGTTCTTCCCGGCCTCCTCCTCGGGCACCCCCTCCTCGTACTCGTACACGTCGTCTCCCCCGGCATCGGACCCCGCCTCCTCGTCCTCGTCGTCGGACCCCCTGGAGGGGCTGGGCCCCAGCGCGTCGAGCTGCCGGCGCAGCGCCGTGGGGAGGCGCGGACCGTGGCGGCCGCTCCCCTCCCCACGCTTCCCCGCCCCGCCTGTCACGCCCTTCTTCCTCCACCCGTGCGCTGCCCCAGCGGCCAGCGCCTTCGATTTCGGCTTCCCTCTGGGCTTCGTCCCAGCCATGGCAACGGTGGCGCGGCGCTCTCTCCCTCTCTCTGGGCGGTGGATCGGCCGAGCTCCTCGTCGGCGGCGGCGGCGGCGCGAAGAGGGTTTTTTGGGTGGGAGTCGCGCAGCCGCAGCGTCGACGCCGGCTTCAGGTTAAGCGCAGTCGGTATGGTTAGTTGGGCTGGGCTTTCGGCTAAGGCCAGAACCCATGTTCCAGCCCATTTACGATTTGCTATTCAGCTCGGTGAAGTGGTCAGCTTTGCCATGGAAACTTGGAAAGCATAACCAAGGTTCTTACATACTGCTGGGATTAGCAACTTATTATCACCTCTGTCGGCAAAATGGGACTGGGGTCCCCCAGTCCCCGAGGACGCGAGGGTCTTCGACCGCGGTAAATACTCCGGAATCCACATTTTGCGCAAGAGAAGACCGGCTACGGCCGCTCTTCCGCCAAGTATCCAGGGCCCGGGCACTGGCCGGGCCCGGACGCGCATCCCCCGGTCCCGGGCGCCGGTCGCCCCGGACCCGGGTGCCGATTCCCGACTGGACTGCTCCCGGGTGCCGACTGCTCCCGGGGGCCGATGCCCGGCCACAGGGCCGACTGCCGACCGCCCCGGGGCCTACTGCCGACTGCCCGGGTGCCGACTGCCCCCGATCGCCTCGGCCCCGAGTGCGGCCCCGAGAGCCGATCGTCTCGGCTTGCCGGGCCGATCCACCCGAAGAACTCTAGCGGACCAACTCTCCAACTACCCGCATTAACGATGAGGCGACGGGGCGTGACGCGCCTGTCGCCCGCTCCTGTGCAGTCAGAGCCTTTTGACTATGGAGGCTCCTTTCACTATGCAATCGCTGTTCACAGTCAGAGCCTTTTGACTTGGAGGCGTGCGCCGTCACGTCTCCCCGCTCTATCAACCAAGACGATCAGACGACCAGACGCTCCGTCACATCCTCACGTCCCGAAGACTGGCCGCCCGCAGCCGACCTACCCCGGCGTGGGCGTAGCAGGTAGCAGCAGGCGGAGACGTGCGACAAGACACCGCTTTCTCTCCCTCTTCATGTACTTCGGCTCTGTGGATTCCCCTCGTCTATAAAGGAGGATCCATGCCAGGGGAGACGGGAGGGACACACTGCACTAAGGACCTCTAACCCTCTGCTCCCGAGCTCACTCTTTAGATACTGTTCTTCTTCCTCAGCGCCGACAAGCGGGCTGAGCTCATCTTGTAACACTGCAACCATATTCATCCCCACATAGCATACACACAGGAGTAGGGTATTACGCCTCTGTGCGGCCCGAACCTGTATAAATCCTCCTGTCTTCTTCGTGTGCTTTCTTCCCTTCGGTTCATCCATCGTTCCGCTGATACCCACTGACGCCGGCTTCGCCTGAGAACTACTCCTCTGGCCGAATCTCAAAAGGGGGTCTCCCAACCTCCCGCCGTCGAGGTTTCATCCTCCAACAACCTCCATCTAAAATATATAGTAATTTATGTTCTTTTTTAAGGATTAAGGTTAAAGTGAGAAATGGTTGTAATTAGTTGAAATAGTAAAATAGATAAAGAAATTAAATAGAGAAATATTATAATTTGATTGAGATGAGAAGGTAAAGTGAAGAAGTAGTTATACTTACGTATAATATAAATTTTTAAAATAGCTATATGTTAAGATAGAAAAGTACTACCACAAGATTCACAAACAGCACAACATGTCACTGCCCCCCCTAAACCCAGCAGAAGCAACACAGGCACAATCCAACGAACAAATCGGAAACAAACTAATGAATGTCTCCCGGCTAATAAGTAATCTTTTTATCTTGCCTACACTGCGTTACTAGTAACACAGAGCATTCCTGATTCCTGAGGTGCTTGTGAAATTCGGAAATCCATCCATACGTTCAACTAGGGGAATTAGTGGACACTAGTTTTGTCCCAAAAACATAAAAATGGAACACGAGCTAACCTACTCTTGGCTGCACCAATCATTTGAATTATTTTACCCATTTCTCTCTACCGGCCAGGATACGTACACGATCCAACCGGCGCTTCCACTGCCGGCGAATTCGATGCACGTACGAAGTGCTGCTTGTTTGAGCTGCCCAATTTTAGAACTTAATTTCAAATTACCATGGAGTTCTTTTGTCGCTTCATAATTTTTAGCCTCAGGTTATACTCCTTATATTGTCAGGGGTAAAAGAAACTCTCGTACTAAACTTATCTTTAGTTGCAGTCATTAATTTACTATAATTAGGCTCCGTTTAAAGGTGGGTGAAAGAGAAGAAAACTTTCTTATTTTTTATAAGTATGTTTTCCAAACTGCTAAATGGTATGTTTTTTATAAAAATATTCTATATAAAAGTTGCTTAAAAATTAAATAAATTTATTTTTCAAGTTTATAATAATTTTTTTAAAAAAATTCTATATAAAAGTTGCTTAAAAATTAAATAAATTTATTTTTCAAATTTATAATAATTAAAACCCAATTAATCATACGCTAATGGCTCACCTCATTTTGTGTGATCTTCTTTTTCTTTTTTTCCTTATCTTCAAACACGCCCTTACATTTTCTCAGAAAGAAACTTTACTACTACTACTCCTTCTGTCCCATAATAGTAGCAGCTTTCTCTTTTTTAAAAAAATAATGTTAGGGTGAGAAGTGGTTAAGATAAGAAGATAGGTGAAAAAAAATTAATTAAAAAATAGTTATGGATAGTTAATAAGTGAAGACGTAGTAATAGTATTTTATGATAAATTTAAATAATAAAAGTAGTAGTATTATGGAAAGTAGAGAATACTATACTTGCAGCAGAGTATCGTTCAGCTCTATCACTGTTCAAGAGTTTTAATGACCGGTAATTTTAACCCTCCACGTCGCCGTCGTCATCCGCAAAGCAGCCAAAGAGTGTTTTACCACAAACTGGCACAATGCCACCCTGAAGCCTCGGCCCTCAGGCCCCATAATCTCGGAGCCCACATGGCATCCTCGCCCGTCGTCGCCGCTCGCATACGCGACGAAACTCCTCGAGTCTTCTTCGCGACCCCGCCGATTGGTTAACCACGGACGGCTTGTTCCAGCCGTGTCACGTGAAGCCCGGTGCGTACCGGGCCGGCGACCGCCAGCTGGCGCGGCGCGAGAGGCGCGCTACGTGGGCCACCCCACGTGCGCAGCCTCCACCATCGATCTTATCCACACCCGGGCCCACCTGCCCACGCCACGCCACTCGCTTCCTTACGCGCCCCGCAACCGGACACCTCGCCCGTGGGACCCACTTGCATCCGCACGACGGTCCATGGACCGGGTGCACGTGGCGGCCGGCGGCCTAACTGGTCTATAAATAAGCTCCCGCCCGCCTCACTTGCTCTCTTCCTCTTCCCCCAGATCCGAAGCGAGAAGCCTCTTTTGGGATCTATCCGTTTCATCGCAGTGACGGTTTGGTAATTTGGTGGAGACGACGAAGGCGACGAGGGATGGGCCTCCTCGACAAGCTGTGGGACGACACCGTCGCGGGTCCCCGCCCCGACACCGGCCTCGGCCGCCTCCGCAAGCACGCCGCCCGCCCCGCCGCCGTTAAGATCAACGGTGAACCACCCCCACCGACGCCCGCCTCTACAATTTACCAACCTGCCCTTCGTTTGTACCCTTCGATCTGACCCCGTTGGTTTCCGATGCAGACCCGGCTGGGGAGGCGACGATGGTAGCAGTCCCGCCGACGCCGCCGGCCGGAGCGGAGGAGACGCCGGTGAAGGTGACCCGCAGCATCATGATCAAGCGCCCGGCGGGGTACCCGGCGTCGCCGAGGAGCGCGGCCAGCACGCCGCCGGCCTCTCCGGCCGGATCCACGCCGCCCATCTCGCCGTTCGCCGGCGCCGGTGAGTTCCCCGATTCCACGGCCCTATCTCACGCTCTCCTAACTTTTCGGTACGGTAGGGGTAGTTTGGTAATTTACCTTCCCCGCGACCTCTTGTGTGACGGGGAATGCCGTGACGGGTAGGCAGCTGTCGCCTACGGGGGTTTTGTCCGGGAGTTGGGAAGCGTCTAGATGAGCTTATGGGCATTTTGGACATTCTGCGTCAGTGAGTGGGTGCTTTAGCTCTCTGGTCTCTATCATGGATCGATATTAGTACCCTATTGATTATTAGATAAGTTATCATACGTGACTTGAAATGCAGCAAAAATCAGATAAACGTAGCTATCATACTTCACCTCTAGATGTGGCTGTGCGGTAAGCAGTAGCCTTCAAGTGGAAAATGATGACGCCTTTTTGTTAATTTAAGAATCAAAATGGAGGATATGTTGGGGTCTGTATTACGTATTGACCTGCCTTTTCTAGTATTCGAGTAGTATATATACAGTGCAGGTGGTTGTATCGTGTAAGACTAAGCGCAATTAGAATCTGGAGTATGCTTTCTTTTTATGTGTGTCCAAGCAGGTAGGAATAATTGTATGGATTTAGTATCTAGAGTCATCTTCTGTAGCATTATTGTACTTGCAGCATAATTTATCAGGATGTCTTTACTAAAAGTTAAAGACGGGATGATGCCATGGTGGCAGTGATCATTCCAGAAACAATCTACTTCTAAATCCAATTCTATAAATGTTTCAGTTTTCAAGCCCATAACTGCATTGTAATTGTGATTCAGTAGTTTCTTGTTTCGAAATTTGAAGTCTTCAACACATGATGAATTTTCATCCACTCTTTGGACCAGGGAGAGTGGTGAGTTCATATGTACTCTCTCCGGTTTTTAATAAATGACGCTGTTGACTTTTGACACGACGTTTGACTATTTGTCTTATTCAAAAAAATTAAGTATGATTTATTTTGTTGTGATCTAGTTTATCATGAAAGAAACTTTAAGCATGATTTAAATTTTTATATATTTACACCATTTTTTTAATAAGATGAAGGGTATGTCACGATAAAAATCAACGGCATCATTTATTAAAAACCGGAGGTAGTACTAGCATCACTTGTTAGATAAAAAAGGGAACTAGTAATATTGTTGATTTCCCTAAGTACGTAAGGCAAACATCCAGCATTCTATTAATTGTTCATTGGCTCCAAGTGTTCTAGCACTTGTAAACGTCGTCTTTTGCCAGACACTACTTATCTTGCTTAATCTTGAGAAACTGAATTCTCCAGGTGGTCGCTTCAGAAGGAAATCATCATCCGATGCATATGAGAGGGCAACACCTGGAACAACCAGTAACCCTCCTCCCTTTGAAGTGTGAGCCCCTAGCGTGCTCACGCTCGTTTTTGCTCCTAGGCCAGCGTCTACTGCACACAAGGCAGAGGAGGAGAGGAGGAAGAGCGAAACGGATGGAAGTCCGGGGGTTGTCTACCTATCTTACCTCTACTGTGATATAACGTAGATGCCAATAAGTATGCGTACTGCTGCTCGCCGTCTACTATGTTGAGTCATGTATGGTTTGTGTAGAAGGTGTTGTCTGCTGTCATATATGTACATACGTTTGCTCTGGGATGCTATGGAGCTTGCTGCATTATGCAGCCAGACCGCAGTTCATCGCTGCGTCGTGTTTGCACGTCCTTTAGGCCCTCTGCAACTATGTCAAATGGATGGTATGTGGATGATAGTGGATGACCTTGCAGCTTGTAATGTTAAGCAGGGAGCACTGATGGCAGGTGTGTGATTTTGCTTGATGTATTATCTCAAGTAGTAGAAGATGTTTTGCGTGAACCCTGTATATTTGGAATTTTCTAAGCTGCTTCGGCCTGTTTATTGTGCATGTTCGCTCTCTGGTCTGGATGCGGTTGATAATTGGATTCTTAAGTAGTCCGGAAAGTCTTCCACAAATCCAGATCGCAATACAGCTAATAGCATCTTCAATAATAGCCTAAAAGCATCTTCAGCAATAGCCTCTATTTTAGAGTTTTAAATGTTAAATAGAGGCTGTCTCTATTTTCTTTGGATCTCAAAAATGCTCCGAACTCTAGCAACAGCCCCTATTTCTTTTTCTATTATTTTTCACCGTAGATTATATATATATGTCTAGTTTGACACTATAATTAAAACATAAATATTTATAACACATAAAATTTATCTATATACAATTGAATAATTTTCATCATTATAATTCAAATTTTTATTTATAATTTAGAAACATGGAAATGACATATCCTGCAAGTAAAAGTTCAGGACTTGAAATAACCCACAGATAATGCAATAAAACAAATTATTGAGCACCATGAAACGTCCATAAGTACTCTATAAGATCATCTCGAAGTTGCTCATGCATTTGCTTGTTTTCTATTTCTTTATGTATCTTTAGGAACTCCTCCAACAGGGATTTATTATGTTGCTGGTACTCTTCTCTCTCAGCACCTCGTCATCCTCCTGATCATAGTCGAAGTCATTATCTTCGTCTCGCTCACTCTCAATGATCATATTATGCATAATTACATAAGCTGTCATTATGAACCATAGGGTCTCTGTGTCCTAAAATCTAGCAGGACCCCTCACCATAGCAAAGCGAGTTTGTAAAACACCAAATGCTCTCTCAACATCCTTCCTCACTCCTTGAACTTTTGTGAAATGGACTCTCTTGTTGCCTTGTGGATTCTGGATTGTTTTCACAAAAGTAGCCTAACAGGGGTAGATGCCATCAACAAGATAGTACCCCATATTGTACTTATTGCCATTCACCGTATATTCCACATTAGGCGCTGTCCCTGAGGTAAGCCTTTGAAAGAGTTGTGATCTCTGCAGGACATTGATATCATTAAGAGAACCTGGTAGACCAAAGAAAGAATGTCAAATCTATAAATCTTTGGATACGACAGCTTCAAGAATCATGGTTGGCTCATCCACATGCCCTGAGTATTGCCCTTTCCATCCAGTTGGATAATTTTTCCACCTCCAGTGCATGCAATCAATGCAACCTAGCATGCCAGGAAATCTCCTTTGAGTGTTTATAGCAAACAGTCTCGTAGCATCATCAACAGTTGGTGCCCTCATGTACTAATCAGCAAACGCATCAACCATAGCCTTAACAAAGTGCTTGAAAGCTTCTATCATGGTGCTCTCTGAAATCCTCACCACTTCATCTAGGCTATCAGCTGGAATATCATACGCAAGCATACGAAATGAGCCATACACCTTTTGCAATGCAGTGGCACCAAGAAGGCCCGTTGCATTTGGTCTCTGCCTGAAATAGTCATCATGAGCCTCCACACCAGCCACTATGCGCAAGAAAAGCTCCCTTGACATTCTGAATCTCCTCCTAAAGAATTTTGCATTGTATATAGGAGGATCTGCAAAGTAATCTGCCACTATACGCATATTTCCAGCAAATCTGTCCCTGTGTACTATCTGCCGACCCGAGACTGAACCACGACGCTTTCTTTTGGTCCTCTCATGCTCCATGTGTGAAAAAAGAGCAGCTGCAATGTAATAGTCATCATCGTCGGACTTCTCTTCCTCCCACCATTGACAAAGAAGATCATCATCATCAAAAAAGTCCATCTGCAAAAATCATTGACATCAACATTGAAAAAATCACACTAAAAATCGTACTAACACATGACACATAATTAAATCTCCACAGCACACACATCCAAGTTCACAAGCATTTTTTAATGAAAATAACACATCCTATAGCCATGACTGATTCAATGATCAAAATCGTTCAATAGTAGAAATGACATATCCTACTGACACATGACACATAAATCATAGTGAAAATTAACACATAACATCACCAAACTGCATTAAGAATGTCAAACTCTATCAGAGCCATCACTAGCCCCATTGGAGCCACCACTACCTACACCAGAGCCACCATTGAGGGCAGCCATCTTAGAAGCTGCAATCTATGCCCTCATTACTAACACATATGTCCTCACATCCGGTTCCACGGTGGAGACATCACAGAACATGAGTTGTTGTTCTTGCTCCCACATTAATCTGCGCTCAGCCAACAAGATCTTTCGCTCCTCAAGCTCTTTAGTCTCCCTCTATCTCTCTTGTTTTAACTTCACTTCTTTCTCCTTGGCTTCAGCCAAACCTTTCATTGTCTCCTTGTATGATTCAGCTTCTCCATTTTTTTAACTTCTCTTTTGCTTGCTTCCTGCCTGGTGGTCTCTTTTTAGCACTAGGCTCTGATGAATCAGAAGTTGTAATTTTATCACTGTTGTCTCCTTCTTCACTGGGCCCCTCAGATGGCATCGAAGACTTGCTAGACCTTGACCTCTTGTGGGACTCTAGCGCTTGAAACTTCGGCAAATTCCTCACCTTGAGCCAACAGGGAACAAACTGAAAGTCTCTATTCTTTGGTTCTTTAGATGAATACAATGCCTGTGCTTCAAGAAGCTGAAGAAAAATTAAAGTATTAGTTCGCATTTATACAAAGCTATTTAAAATAATATATAGAAAAGTCAACTTACATGCTCTTTATATGGTATGCCACTTGGATGTCAATGCTCGATTTGATCATAGTAAGCTTGAAACTTGCTTGTCTCCTTCTGAATTATACTCCAACGGTGTTCAAGAGAGTTTGCATTTCTATCAGACTCAAAATTACGGTTGTCATGGTAATGCTCCGTAATTCTTTTCCAATACGCTTTCCCTGGCTGCTCATTACCTGTAATAGGATCTGTGCTAATGCTCTCCCATGACATGCACAATTAGATGTCCTCTGGATGAGTATAGTTGTTTGACCTTTTGGTGCTTCCTTTTGCACCGTTGGTTGAATTACCTGCGTCTCCACTGTGTATTGACAAGTCAAATGTATTGACATCGGTTTCCTCAGTCATCATGTGCAGAAAAGAATCACCTCCACCAGTCATTGCAGTCTAGTCACTACAATAGGTTACTCAGTACACTTGGCGAATAAAAGATCATAGAAAAAATTAGAGAAAAAAATATCCAAGCAAACTGCACTATCATCCAAAAAGACAAAATATATTCACAGTCATGTACACTATTCCATTTAAAAAGTATATTGATTGTTATTTATTTAAAAAAAGCTAGCAACAATAGTAAACAATACTCACGTATATATATTGCAATAGCTAGTACTCATATATATATATATATATATATATATATATATATATATATATATATATATATATATATATATATATATATATATATATATATAGCAGCAGGGCGCAGGAGGCCGGCGGGCCGGGCGGCGCGGCAGGAGGGCGGCGAGGCAGGAGGGCGGCGGCGCGGCGCAGGAGGCCGGCGGGCCAGGCGGCGAGGCAGGAGGGCGGCGCAACAGGTCGGCGGGTCGGGCGGCGCGGCGCAGGAGGCCGGCGGGCAGGGCGGCGTGGCGAGACAGGTAGGGTTTTCACCTGAGAAAAATCCAATCTTCCTCCTCCTCTAGATGTTGACGGACACGGTGGGCTCGAGGAATTGTCGTAGGTGCCAAAATAACGTCGATAGGAGCTGTGGTGTAGAGTCCCTAGGACTGGGGGCTTGGGGGCTGGATTTGAGGGCCTCCTCATTTTAGAGGCTCTATTAGGGTCCCTGCTGGACCTAAAATTTTTGTCTCACAGCCCAAAACCTGTTTGGGGGCTAAGTTTGGGGTCCCTGCTGGAGATGCTCTAATAGACTAAAAACAAAGTCCCTACTTTCATTCTATTCTCTGGGGATTCTTCTATTCTCTGGGGATTCTGTTTTTAATATCTAACTCCAACAGGTGCCTCTAAATCTGAGCCTATATTTTTTCTCTCTCATATTTTAATATAATCTATATGTATATTCTTCATATTACATCACTAAAATTCAAACTTAAATATTTGTAAACCATAATAATAAATTATATTCAAATTCATGATTTCAAAGAAAACAATTTAAATTCAAATTTTTTTTCAAACATAAAAATCATATAAACATATAGAAATTATTTATCACACCACTCATAATAATGTGAATAGGAAAGTACATATTATACCTACAAGGCCACTAACACAACAGGCTACCAATTGCTTGAGCTCTGAAAAAGGGGTTGCTACAATTGCCAATAGAATAATTTTAAAAAAAAGCTAAGGTTCTTACTTCTTACCACTGAATTCGAAGGAATTGTTCTGGTGTGCCACCAACTAGACCAAGGGAAGAAACATGGTAGGAACTAAACCAAGCAGAAATATTGCCTTGGAACTTGGCCCAGGGAAGAAACATGGTAGTAGCCACCAAACCAAGCAGTCAGATTGCCTTGGAACTTGGAAGCCGAGCACGAAGCAACCCAGAATCGGAGAAACACGCGAGCTTAACATCACATCACACAAGGCAGGCAGGCAAGCAGATGTGAACGCTAACCTCCTTCCTGAGCAGGCCGTCGAGCGGCGGCTACGCGCTGCATGTGGGGACGCGGATGGCAGCGGGGGGCGCGAAGGGGCCGGGGACCTCGAGGCCGTTGCCGCCGGCGCGCGCGGGCTTGCCGGCGGAGGCGGAACCATCTGCGGACGTCGTGGACGACCCCTCCCCCGGCCATGGTGGTGCTGCTCCGTCGACGGCAAGCGGCATTGGGAGCAGGCCTTAGCGCCGAGGTCCCCCACGCATTGCGACATAGCCTACACGCCCCCCGATCCTCCGGCGCGGTAGCCCCCCTGCAGGCGCCGCCGCGGCCACGAGCGCGCCTAGCGCTGAGTCCCGCATGGCGGCGCCGCCAGCATCCCCGGGCGAGCCGCCGCACTTTTTGAACAACACCGCCGTGTCCTGCTTCCCGAGGAACGTGTCGTTGCCGTAGCGCACAAAGCAGGCCCGCAGCTGCACGGCGCCGCCGGTGGCCCAGGTGCAGAGCGAGGAGAGCCTGGAGATGGCGGAGTCGAACGGGCGAGACTAGGGCGCGGGAGAGAAAAAACTCTCAACCGTAGAGCAGGAGCTCCCTATGTAGCATAGGAGATAGGGCTGATGAGAAAGATTTTAAGGCCTTTATAAAATAGGGACTCGAGTTAAGATCCTGTTGAACTTAAGTTTTTTTGTCTGATTTTAAAAAATAGAATAAAAGCCCTATTTAAGGTTGCTGTTGGAGATACTCTAAGAACCTTTAGATTGCCGGTCGGATTGTTGGAATGCGCTGATAACTATGACCAAAATAGCTTCCAACTTTGGGCCTGTTTGGGAAGCTTTGGCAGCTAATCAAAACAGTTCTCGTATCTCATTCTACTAAACAGAATCAGTAGCTATGGAATGAAATAGTAGCCATAAGCTGAAAACATCGTAACTTCTGCACACACTAGCCAGTTGGACAAGACGTTCACATATTGAAATGATCAATTTTCACGTATCATTGTGGATTTTTGTAGTATGGTCGTCTTCAAATTGAAACCGTGACTTACTGATTACAACAGCAAAATATTCTATTTGCTCCCACCCTGCGAAAACAATGAGATTATATCTTGTACTCTCTTTATTCCAAAATAACTTAATCTTATGGTTATCTCATTTATCCTATAAAGATTTTATCTTTAGAGTAATTAATGCATTAGAGTTTGTGAAAGTGTGAAATCGGTGGATAAATATATTAGAGCTTGTTAAAGTAGAAGACAAATGTATTGAAGTTTACTAAAATAAAAGACATTATTGTCTTTTAACTTTATATTGATATGGATGAGATAAATTAAAAATAAAATCTTTTTAAGACGGATGTAATATAAGATCATCCAACATACAAAGTTTCTTGTGCATGTTCCCAACTGCCCTTTCTTTACTTTTGCAGGCTGAGATCGTGGGCGAAGGCTAATTCGCTGCTTTGTAGACTAAAGCCACCAGTAGTAGCTTGAATAGTCCTAGAAATAGCAACCGCGATGAGAACATAGCTTAGGGCATACACAGTTCAAGGCATTGTCTTATGTGCCATCTAAGCCCAGGAGGCCCACAGGCCACTCCACACACAATGCAAAGTGGTTTTAACTGGGCCTAGGAAATCTAAAGGCACCTGATGAAGCCACTTCAGCCCACACTCGTTGTGGCCTCAATCCAGTAGTTACAGGTGTATATTTCTCCGAATATCCTCTTTCTCTGCCCCTTCGTCGGCCGTGACTCCATTCCTCTCTGAGCCACATCTTCATCGTCTTCCTTTGCCGGCGCCTCGCCTTCCCCTTTGAGCTCATCCACCTCCGATGGGGACGGCGGGACGTAGGAGGCATTGTCGGATGCACGCTTCTAGAGACCCCATCGGAGGTGGCCGGCGTCTGATGCACCGTTGGAGGTGGCGGCGGATGCGCCATTGGAGGTGAAGCAAATTTGCTATTGACTATGTGACAGCTTGATGGATGCAATGAGTAGTGGAAATTCAAGAGTACGATGAGTGTATTGGTGCAAAAATGTGCGACGCCATACACATAAGCACCTTATGTGCAACCCATAGCAGCACCAGAAGACGTGCCAACACAGGGGGTAGATGCCGCCGAACGATCACCCGGGAGGGACCCCGTCAGGGTGAACGCATGCCGGTTTGTCCTCGGCTCGATAGACCAGCTAGGATGTCCTCAAATGCCGTAGAGACGAGAGACGGCGAGTAATTGGGGGTTGAAGGAGAATAGATGTGGGATACATGTAGGAAAAAGGAGGGAGATGTAGAATATAGAGGGTAATGGTAGTAGATTGATTTTGACGATTGATTGGTTGATGATTCAATCAGCCTTGGCCCCTTAAATTTATCGGAGGGGTGGTCTTGCTTCTACCGAACCTTCTCCATATCCTATTGGGCCTAGAGATCAATTAGGACTTTAAAAATGCCAGTCTCAAGCAAGAAAACACGAGAAAAACTCTAACCGAAGTCAGACTTTGACTGCCGGTCCGACCATCGGGCTAGCCGGTCCGACCGGCGCCCAATAGGCAGTCAGACCGGCCTTATACAGAAGGCTCGGTGCCCTTTTCCAAATTTGGCTTGTCTTTCTATGTACTTTCTATGGTACCAAATTTGGGTGTCAACACATGCCCTCTGCCTTTTTAGCAAACTTGAGATGCCAAAAAGCAGTAAGCACGGGGTTAATTAAGGACGATATCCTCCAATACCGGCTATGAATGCCTCCAAGGCTATATGTTTAGCGGCGATGTAATGGTTTTACTTGGAGCGGCCACTTCTTGTTTAGATATTGTTGCGTTTTTCTTTGGCCTCCACTCTTGTTTCACCATTTTTTTTGCATTGATTTTTTTGTGACCGATTCTTTTGTCTCAACCGGCTATGAGATAAGCACGATGATTATTCAAAATGGGTCACTGAGGCAATGCCCACAATAGATAATAACATTGCATATAAGTAGGCATCATCCATGTACCATTGAAACTCTATGGCCTATACCAAGGGTAAAACCATAAAGAGGAAGAAGGATATTGCCGAAGATCCGTCCTTGTTCGTCTCCCACCTTGCTTGGTAGACGATCTTGTTCTCTTTGGTTGCTTGTCATCTTTTGGAACCTTCGGCTTGTCGTCTTGCCCCACAAGCATTGAAATCTTCCATGTGATCTTGCCATCGAGGTTCTTCTTCTCTTGCAACTCAATAGTGTGTACAGGAAAAGGGAGCTCATCTACTTACATTTTCGTAAATGTCAACCGTCCTTCATTAATGACCAATTAAACTTGTCTACGGAATACATTGCAATCATTAGTGGCATGAGAATAAGAATTGTGACACTTACAATATGTTCGTCACTTTAATTCCTCAAGCGGGGGTATGATATGGCGTTGTAACAATTTAATTTGTTTGTTTTCTAATAAATAGTCAAATATCCTGTCGTATTTGGCCATATCAAACATGAATTTTACTTCTTCATGCCGATTCTTATGACCAACCAGCTTAAGAGCGAAACAAATGAATAGTTTAGACTTAGAAGACCAAGCCCATTCAGCTATATACACATCAGTTGTCTTATCAGCCGAAGCTACGACTATATTTTCATGAGGACGATGAGGCTTAGGTGAGATCTCAGCTTCTTTGGCTTGGCTTTCTTGAACCAAAGTCGTTGTAATCCTAGTGTCTATGCTGAAGTAATTTTTGAAAACTTCAGCAATCTCATCTTCAAGACTTTTGGATTTTGAACATGTACTGGTCATAGGATTACTAGGAACAACCGATGTAGGAGCCAATCCAAAAAGACTCATCGGCTGGAGTATGACCAATGTTGCCTCCCGATCGAACCGACCGTTAACTCTAGTCGGACCGGTGATGTGACACTAGTCTGACTGGCCGCTACCTCCGATCGGACCGGCGGTGTTATACCGGTCTGACCGGCGTACAGTGCCACAGTGGTGAATCTAGGATCTATCTTGTTGAGAGAATTGTATGTACTTTTCATCGGCTAATCTTGTTGTATAGGTACTGATGGTATATAATAAGCCGATGAAACACTATAGACATGCTCGCTATTATATGAAGTAGATACACTACCTAGCAATCGACTATTTAGCCGATTTTCTATTTCGTTAATGTGAGCGGCTAGGGTTTTCTCTAAAGTAGTATTAAAGGATGTAAACCGATTATTTATATTAGCAATAACAGCACCATCTACTATTTGAGCAAATTCAGATGTACGGACAGGTGTATTGCTATAATCAGTCGTTACCTTAGATTTTTTGACGATGGGCAACGTAAATTTCTCTTGTTTGATGACGCCTTGCCTCGTCTTCCAGTAGCATGAAGCTATCTTTCACTATAAATCTTCAACGTGAGCTTCAAACGTTTGGCAATCGGTTTTCGGCAACTCTCCATAATCCGCCGCCATGATGTTGTCTTGATCAAGCTCAAACTGAGAGCCCATGGTGGAGAAGTAGAATTTCGGCTATAGCAACCAAAATCATTCCCCAGCGGTGTCGTCAAAAGTGTGTTGGTGCAAAAACGTCCACGCCACACACGTGAGTACCTTGTGTGTAACCCGCAGCGGCACCTGAAGAGGTGCCGCCGAACGATCACTCAGGAGGGACCGTGTCAGGGTGAACGCGCGTCGGTTTGTCCTAGACTCAGCAGGCCAACTAGGACATCCTCAAACACTGTAGAGACGAGAGACAACGAGTAATTAGGGAGTTGAATGAGAATAGATGTGGGATACATGTAGCAATAAGGAGGGAGACGTAGAATATAGAGGATAACGGTAGTAGATTGATTTTGGTGATTGATTGGTTGATGATTCAATTGGCCTTAGCCCCCTATATTTATAGAAGAGGTGGTCTTACGTCTACAGGGTCTTCTCTACGTCCTATTAGGCTTGGAGGTTAATTAGGATTCTAAAAACCCCGGCCTCAAGCAAGGAAACATGAAAAAAAAACTCTAAGCGCAGTTGGACTCTGACTGCCGAAACGACCGTTGGGCTAGCCGGTCCGACTGGCCGCATACCGCCAGCCCGACCGTCGCTCAATGGGCGGTCATACCAGCCTCATACAGAAGGCTCGGTTCCCTTTTTTAAAATTTGGCTTCCCTTTTCTATATACTTTCTATGGTGCCAAATTTGGATGTCAACAGAGTGTAATTTTTTTTTTTTGAGATGGAGCGATTGGAACTTGATACAAAATGCATCAATCTGATCATGTGGTCAATTTGTGGTGCTCTGGATATTAGGAAGGGTTTGGCTAGTTTGATACACTAGTGTTTTTCTGTACATAGGGCTAGTATAATGGTGGTGAAATCCCAGTGCTGGATGGTTATGCAAATTAAGTGGGCAAGTAGTGGTTTAGCAGTTGGATGGTCAAGTGTAATTTTAGAATGTAAATTAAGTGGGAAAGTAGCCATCTGTAAATTCGTGACATGCCACATGTGGTAATCTGTGAAATGCATGGTCCGTCACTTGTGCATTTGTGAACTGGTACTTGTGTATTTGTGAACTGGGAATTGTGTATTTGTGAAGATGGATGCATAGTCTCATTGATTAGCTACACATGAAATGGCACTAGTTCAGAATCATTGAACCGTACATTCAGAATCAGCACGTCATTTAACATTCGATAGCATGTTATTTATTCATAAGGCTCGTAACTGGAGCTTTATTTATTTACAAGTCAACGCTCATTAAACTTATTTTTTCATTGAATAAATGATGCGCACCCTATTTCAAATATCAAATCCTATTTGTACCTAACTACATGGTGCACATCTTATTCAAAATAGAGATTACCTATTTGTAAACTACTTATTTGTAAACTATTCTACCAACTTAAAATAAAATAAAGATTGGTTGACTTCGGCAGGTTGACTTGAAGAGTGCGAAAACATCGGCACAGCGTCCGGATCTTGAAGGAAACGGGTGAAACCACCAGCCCTAGTCGGATCTATCGAGCCCTACATGACGGCTTTTGGATTTAGTTTATACAAGAGCAGTGGAAGCAGGATATGGAGATAAATCGAGTTAAGGTGAGAGCTAGGGTTTACCTTCTTGAATAGATTGCTGGGCTGAAGACGACACTGAGGGCCTGTTTGGTAGGGCTCCAGCTCCTAGATTCTGGTTTGGTGGAGCTGGAGCCCAGCCAAATGGTCTAGCTCCAGCAAAAAATAGATCAGATCAGGCTGGATCGCTCCTAGAAAAAGAACTAGCAGGTTGGAGCTACCTTCTGCCAGCTCCATGGCTCCAGCTCCGTCCATTTTACATATGTACCCATAGAAGTTGTATCGTAATTACCCGCAAATGCCACTGATATACCCTTATCCAACCAGCCCCTCGGCTCCCTCCCACTTCTCTCCCGACCTCTCCTGCGCGCAAGGTTCCAGCGGCTGGAGGGGGAGCAGGCGACGGCTGCCGGAGGGGAAGCAGGTGGTGGCGGCCCAGCAGGCGGCGACGGCCGGAGGGGAAGGAGGCAGCGGCGGCTGGAGGGGAAGCAAGCGGCGGCGATGCAACTCGCCCCCCCTCTGGCATCTCCATCCCCGCCCCTACCCCGAGCGGCGGCGGATCCAGGGGCGGCCACGGCGGCCGAGGGGGAGCAGGCGGCGGCGGCCGAGGGGGACGCAGGCGGCGGCGGCCGAGGGGGACGCAGGCGGCGGCAGCCGGAGGGGACGCAGGCGGCGGAGGGAGGCGCACCGGCAGGGTCCTCGCTGCATCCCCTCTCTGCACGGTGCATGGGCGGCGGAGGGTGGCGCACAGGTAAAATTGTCTATATCTTCCCCCACCTATCTCTTTCAGGATTTCTGGAGCCGATCAGGCTAGCCAAACACTTTCAGGTCACCTCCAGATCCTACAAGATCTAGCTCTCGTTGGAGTTGGATCCAGGAGTTAGAATCTAGGAGCTGGAGCCCTACCAAACAGGCCCTGAGCACGGATCTGCGGCTCTAGGCAACGGGACCGGTGGTACTCCGACAAATCCTACCTCAAGGCATTGTGAGCGACGATCCCCTCCCACGGCGAGCAGAAGGTGGCGACAACTTGACCAAGTTAAATGCGAGAGTGGATAGGACAAGGAAGGGAGCGAGCAAGAGGAGAGCACGTGGGCGAATTGGGAAAAAGGGATTCGCAGGCGTAGGATATAGCCACTCGACGGGGACACGACTCCCACACCGTGGCTCACACGACGCCTCACGCCGCGCAGAACCGAGGCTCCCGTTCCCTTTGCAAGGGACGTGGATCTCTGCAGAGGCCCGTACAAAGCCCAATTGGAACCGTGGCTCCTACGTGGCAAGCCTAGATCACTCGCCAACTTATACAATGTGGCTTTCTGGGTAGTGGCTTTTCGTGTTAGGCTACTTTACAAGCTAAGGCTCCTACACCTTCCTTCGGCAGGTTATGCGCGCGTTTACTCTTCTCAGGAACGGATAGCACGTTATATGGGTGGTGTCATCTGATACCAATAAATCTTACTTTTGTCCACATAGCCTCTTCTATTCTACCATATGTAACACAAGTAGACCTTATATTTTGACACCAACAATCAGTCAAAATCAGCCCGTTGTTTGCTTTGTTGCTCAACCCGTGGACAAGAGCGAGCAGACCTGTGGCAGCACAAAAACTAACGTTACCACTTTGCTTTCCTCCGTCAAAGAATAGATATATCACAGGCACGCCGTCTCGCACCACGTGCAACACCCGATGGCGTCTCGAGTCTCGACGAGGAGCAGTGATGAGCGATCCAGTTTTCTTTCCCTAACCCAGCAAATTCACCAATTCCCTCATCTAATTTCCATAGCAATTTTGTTCTGAGGACGGTGTGCACGTGTATCTAGTAATTTTACTTTAGTGTTTTGCAATTTAATTTTACCAATTAGAGAATAATGATGAATATGATCGAATGATTGTTGAAAAGAAAATTACCACACGCTACACATGCTAGTGATGAGGGCACTAGCACGGATTGAGATGCATCAAACATCGACGTTACTCGACTACGAGACATCTAGATTGTACGCAAGCCCATCTAAAGCGGTAGGCCTACATAACTTTGTTGCTTATCATTAATTTTCTTTTACTTTTCATAACATTATTAGTCCACTAGAAACTATGTTGCGAGTTGGTGATACCATCGACCTAAAATCCTATATCCGCACCTGACTCTTCTAGCTGAGGTCGTAGCTTGGCTCTGACGTTAAAGCACGAAGTGCCCTGCCATATTACTGCATTGTAATTTGTAAATGCCCTTCTGACCCTCCGTGCCCTCGGTGGCTTTGCTCGGTTGATGCAGTGGAGTAGATCTAGGGAGTGGTGTGACTTAGGTTCTGTTATAGAGAAGCTTAAGATTATGAGAACTAGTTGATGAGAAGTCAACTGGTAAAAATTTAGACGAGCCAGGTTACTAATTTCTGACTTTTAATTTATTTTTTAAATTCTACGACTACAGATTATTAGAATCTAAGACGCTATTTGGTAGAGCTCTAGCTCTCAAATCCTGGTTTAGAGCTCTGTAAAACAGTCAGCTTCATAAAAAATAAAGGAGGATAGACTGAAGCTGCTCTAAAAAATTAAATTATAAGGTGAAACGGTTTTCGGATAGCTCTACAACTTCAATACCAGCTCTAAGAGTTGAGCTCTATTAAAAAAAAAGATCTATATTAGCTCAAGATTCTTAGAAAGCTTCCTCAGTACCTTAGGCCAAACCGGTAATGCATCATTGTGCCGAAGCACTAACTGCTCTCGTGCAGCAGTGGCGCTGGAAAGAGAATAAACGAGGCGGCAATGCCAGTCGTCTCGGGGGAACGTACACTTGCCGACATCGATTGCTCGCTATTTCACCGAACTAAAGCGCACCATTCCATGATGCTGTGTGGTGAAGAGCTAGCTTGACCCGTTCCAAAAGGCACGGGGAAATTTACCAATCACCATCAGAAACCACACCCTGGCAATTAGTAGCACGTCACAGTGGAGCAGTGCTGCAACCGAGCTCACCTTAACCGACCCTATATATTAGCCGGCCACGGCGCCTCTCTCCGTCTCAGATTGCCAGCGACGGCGAGCGAGTCAAACGAACGAGCTCTTGAGCTGAAGAGCTCGTTGCTATCGCGCATCGCGTCGCTCTTGTACGTTCGGATCGACGCACGACACGACGACCCCACCACGATCGATGGGGTTTGAGGCCGCCGCCGTTCTCGCGGCGTTCGCCGTCGCCGCCGCGGCGTGCGCCGTGGCTTCAGCGCAGGGGAAGCTCGGGAGGCTCGTCGTCACCGGCGTCGTGCCGTGCAACACCGGCTCCCTGATCGACGTCGCCACCTCGCCGGCATTCCCAGGTACACTAGCAATGCACGGCCTGAATTGATCACTCTTGCGCCGCGCACGGCTCATGTGAACATATGCACGCAGACGCGAAGGTGGAGCTGCGGTGCGGCGGCGGCGTGGTGGCCGGCGCGACGACGAGCCAGAACGGGTCGTTCGCGATGGAGGCGGACGTGACGTCGGCGGTGGCGGTGTTGGTGGGCGCGTGCGAGCTGGTGGTGGACACGCCGCTGGCCAAGTGCGACGCGAGGCTGCCGGCGTCGGGGAAGCTGGTGTCCTACGTGCAGCAGGGCTCGCTCGCCAGGCTGCTCGACGGTGCCCTCCGCCTCGCGCCCGCCGGCTTCTCCTTCCGCATGGCCTGACCAGATCGATCTGTCGATTACGCCTACTATCAAGTTTGCGTGGAAATAATATATGAAATAAAATATCGAATCAATCAACCTTGACGGTTTGGGACGAAACGGAAAGGAAATCCTGAAACTCTATCGGAATTCGTGCAACCCGAGACTAAATTTGGCCCATAAGCGCACGTAATTTCGCTACTTATTGCGAGTTAAATGAAAAAAAATTCGTTTTAGGTCACTCAACTATATAGATCGAGTTTTAATCATATCTTTAATCACAAAATCCGATATAGTGTGTCTATTATTATCTTAAACCAGTGCAAATCTAATTTCTCAATAGCCTGACTTTTATTTAGTATTCGAAGACAAACTAAAAATAAAAAATAAAAACAAATATGTAAGGCTCATATGTTAGTTGGTGTTAGTTAAAAAGTAAAAAAATTACAGTGGACCCATATATCAACGCCCCACCGTTCCCCCCTCCTCTCTCTCTCGCCCTTTCTTCTCGTCGGCGTCTGCATGGGGAAAGGCTCGCCGGCTCCTACGATGCCGACCACCGCCTGCCACTGCTCCCTGGTCACTGGCGTCGTGGAGCTCCCAAGATCCGCCGACGCCGCTCAAGAAGTTGGAGTTCGCGGAGGCGACGTCGCTGGGGGAGCTCGGCAGCGGCACTTCGCCGTGGGCTGCCGCCCACCAGACACGACTTGCCCTCTCCCCGGTCCCCCTCTGGAGCAAGCCGCTCTCCTTGCGGCGGTTCCCCTTCCTAACGCGGCCAAACAGAAAGAGCTAGAGCGCTCCCGCCGCCGCCGACCTGAGCTCCCGTGCCCTCCTCACAGCAGGCAAGCTCCGCCTCCCTTCCGCGTAGCCGGCCACCTCCTCCTCGGGCCCAGCCCTCGGCGAGCTCCGCCTCCACTCCTCGCCGCCGTGGAGGGACTTCGCTGGCGGCCTTCTCGGCTTCCTCCACGCACCGCTCTGGCCCCGCCGCCGTCGTCGCGATGCCCAGCCCGCGATGCAACTTGTACGTCACTCCTGGCAACGCTGACACGGCGTCGCGGATGGTGCGGGTGGGGCCGATGAGGGAGGCCGAGGAGGTGAGCAGCGGGATGTCCAGCGGGCCGGACACAAGCAGCGAAGCCTGGAGCTTGACGTCGGCGGTGTTAGTTAAGCCTTGCGCTCTAGCTAGTTAGAATCTCACGTCACTCTCTGCCGTGTATACATACGGATACATCGTGAGCCCATGCCGAGAATGGGTCACGTACGAGTCTGTACGATGGTTCGTGGGCGACGTGCGGATGTTTTGCACTTGTAAATTCACAATAAAAGGAGAAGGAAAGAACAGAAAACGTGGCGGGGTTTTGGGCAGCACTAAACTCTTTGTGCTCCAAGTGTTCGCGTGTGTTCTTGTGTTCTTCGTCCTCCCGGCCGGAGCCTCTGGTTGAAAAGCTCTAGGGCACGGACGCTGACCCCGGGCGAGTTCTCGGGCGCGGGCACGGACGCTGACCTCGGGCGAGTTCCCGGGCGCGGGCACAGGCGCGGACTCGAGGGCCCGGGCACGGACGTTGACCTCGGGCGACGCGAAGGCGCGGACGAGGGCCCGAGCGTGGGTGTAGGCGCGGCCTTCGGTGCGGCGCTAACAAGTGGTATCAGAGCCTGCGAGAGGTCTTGCGACTACCATGGCATCTCCAAGGGGATCCTATGGTGGTACCCCGCCGGGCGCCAACAAGACGGGGACGTCTGGCGGCGGGGGAGGCGACAAGTCACCGTCACGCTCGCCATCACCACGTCCACGCCGTTCTCCTCCGCGCCGTTCGCGCACCCGGGACACAAGGCATCCACGGGAGGTCGTCATCGAGCGCGTGATCAAGGAGACCGGCGGCTCCGGCAACTGGCCACAGCTAACGAAGACCAACTACAACGAGTGGTCGCTGTTGATGAAGCTGAAGCTTCAATCCCGCCATCTCTGGGACGCCGTCGAGCACGGCGACGTCGAGTTCCACGATGACTGCACCGCACTGGACGCCATCTGCAGCTCGGTTCCGCCGGAGATGATCCCCACACTCGCGACCAAGAAGTCGGCGAAGGATGCCTGGGAGGCCATCAAGACACTCCGCATCGGCGACGATCGCATGCGGAAGGCTACGGCGCAGAATCTCCGCGCTGAGTACGAGGCGATCACGCTCCGCGACGGCGAAGCGATCGAGGACTTTGCCCTGCGCCTGACCGGGATTGTTCAGAGGATGGCAACCCTCGGCGATCCAGAACCGGACACCAAGGTGGTCGCCAAGTATCTGCGCGTCGTGCGTCCAAGGTACAAGTAGCTCGTCATCTCCATTGAAACTCTTCTCGATATCTCGCAACTCTCGATCGAGGAGGTCACGGGGAGATTGAAGACGGCGGACGACATCGAGCCCTCCCCGCCTCAGGCTGCTCGTGGCAAGCTGCTTCTCACAGAGGAGCAATGGATCGAGAGGTACAAGAAGCGCGAGCAGGAGTCTGGCCGAGGCCGCTCTAGCTCTGGTAGCCGCGGCAAGCGCCGCGGGAGTGGCCGTGGCCGTGGCGCAGGCGGCGGTACTGACTCACGCATCGGCTCCAGTTCGGGCCGAGTCAACCCCGACGACATCTGCAAAAATTACGGTAAGAAAGGCCACTGGGCCAGGGATTGTCGCAGCAAGAGAAAGAAGGAGCAGGTTCACGTGGCCCAGGATGATGAGCCAATGCTGCTCCTCGCCCTGGACATGGTGGACGATGGAGGGGCTCACCCTGAGTCCTCCACCTCGTCGCCACTGCCGCCACCAACCCAGGAAGGTGCCATTGCGACTCCGCGCCAGCTTGAGCTTGTGGAGGAGAAGGTGTTCGCCGCGTTCGACGCGACTAAAGACCAGGACCCGAAGCGCTGGGTCCTGGACACCGGAGCCACAAACCACATGACGGGTTCTCGCGCTGCGTTCTCCGACCTCGACACCGGCATTGTTGGCACGGTGCGTTTCGGTGACGGCTCTGTCGTCAAGATCGAGGGCCGCGGGACTATCCTGTTCGCGTGCAAGAACGGGAAGCACCTCGCCCTTGTCAACGTGTACTTCATTTCCCGTCTCACTGCCAACATCATAAGCGTCGGGCAGCTCGACGAGGTGGGGTTCCAGGTGCTCGTAGAGGGAGGAGTGATGCGAGTTCGCGACGTGGAGCGCCGCCTGCTCGCCAAGATTCACCGGAGCCCAAGCTGGCTCTACGTGCTCGACCTCAACATTGCATGGCCGGTGTGCTTGGCGGCGCACGCCAAGGAGGACGCATGGCTGTGGCACGCCCGATTCGGGCATGTCAACTTCGGCGCACTCAGGAAGATGGGACGGGAGGCGCTCGTCCGCGGCATGCCCCTGCTAACCCAGGTCGAGCAGGTGTGCGATGCCTGTCTGGCTGGCAAACACAGACGCACGCCGTTCCCGCAGCGCGTACTGACGCGCTCGACGGAGGTGCTCCAGCTGCTGCACGGGGATCTTTGTGGCCCCATCACTCCTCCGACACCTAGCGGCAATCGGTACTTCCTCCTTCTTGTTGATGATTACTCACGGTACATGTGGATCGCACTGCTTCCTAGCAAGGACGCCGCACCCGCAGCGTTCAAACGCATCCAGGCCGCAGCTGAGCACAAGACCGGCAAGCGTGTCTGTGCTCTCCGCACGGATCGTGGAGGAGAGTTCCTGGCGGGCGACTTTGAGCAGTACTGCGCCGAGCTCGGCGTATGGCGCGAGCTCACGGCGCCATACTCGCCCCAACAAAATGGCGTCGTCGAGCGGCGCAACCAGTCGGTGGTCGGGACCGCTCGGTGCATGCTCAAGGCGAAGCAGCTCCCAAGCGTGTTCTGGGGGGAGGCGGTCATGACGGCCGTCTACTTGCTCAATCGGTCCTCGTCCAAGAGCATAGGAGGCAAGACCCCCTACGAGCTCTGGACCGGAAGCACGCCGGGCGTTCATCACCTGCGCACCTTCGGCTGCACTATGCACATGAAGGTGACAACGCCGAATCTAAAGAAACTCGACGACCGGAGCCGGCGCACAATCTTCATCGGGTACGAGGCGGGCTCCAAGGCCTATCGCCTGTACGATCCATTGACGAGGCGGGTCCATGTCAGCCGCGACGTCGTCTTCGACGAAGCCGCTCAATGGACCTAGGCGGGAGAACTCGCCGACATCGCTGATGACTTCAACATCGAGCAGGACACTGCGGATCAGCCCCAGCTGATCACTATGACTACGTCGACCACTACGCCTGTGCCAGCACCCACATCCAGCTTGACATCACCCGCGCGGACGTTTGCGCCACCGTCGCCGTCCCACGACGTCGTGCCGCTAACACCAGCTACACCAGCACAAGCTGCTGGCCAGGAGCTAGAGTTTGCCACGCCACCGGACACTGATGAGGCTGATCTGGATGCTGATCACGATGATGCTCCACTCCGTTTTCGCAGGCTGGACAACGTGTTGGGGCCGTCCACACCACCAGGCCTGGCGCAACGGGAGACAGCGGAGCATCTGCTTCTGGCTAGCGACGCTGAGCCGTCCACCTTCGCTGAGGCGCAGGAGCACGAGTGCTGGCGCCACGCTATGCTCGACGAGATGACGGCGATCGAGGCAAATGGCACCTGGGAGCTCGTCGACCCACCGCCGCGGACAAGACCCATTGGGCTCAAATGGGTCTATAAGGCGAAGAAGGATGCAGCCGGGATCATCTCCAAGTACAAAGCCCGGCTGGTCGCAAAGGGCTATGTGCAGCGGCAAGGAGTTGATTTCGATGAGGTGTTCGCGCCAATGGCGCGGCTGGAGTCCGTGCGGCTCCTTCTTGTGCACGCCGCGAGTGAAGGCTGGACTGTCCATCATATGGATGTCAAATCCGCCTTCCTCAACGGCGAGCTGCAGGAGGAGGTTTACGTCTGTTGGCGAAATGGGACAGGGGGTCCCACATGCCCTGGGGACGCGTGGGTCTTCGGCCACGGCAGATCCCCGAGGGGCCATCTTTTCACCGGCCCCGGGCTCGTCCCCAGGGCGTTATCGCTCCATCGGCCCCGGGCTCGTCCCCGGGGCGCCCTCTCCATCGGCCCCAGGCACGTCCCCGGGGCATCGTCTATATCGGCTCGGCCCCGGGGCCTCGTTGGCCTCGGGCCCGTGCCTTGCCTTCGGGCACCATCGACTCACTCCCTGCCCGGGGCCCACATGTCAGTCCCCGGCAGGCTCTGAACCAGCTCCCCAAATATTCGCATTAACGGTGAGGTGACAGGGCGCCTCCCGCCTGTCTCCCGACAGCATCTCCAGGAGACAGCCGCTGTCACATCTCTGTGCTCCAGCCGCCCGCAGCCAACCGGCAAAACGACCAGACTAGCCACCCTCGGCGGCGGAGCCGACAGCACCTTGACGCTCCAGCCGCCCACAGCAGACCATGCTCCGGCCGACCGCAGTAGCAGAGCCAGGCGGCGACTGGATGTCCCTCCGGCGCGGCGCGGCAGGCGGCGGCGCGCGTGCGAGCGAATGGTAGCTAGCTCTCTCTCGGCACTGTGGACTCCCCTAAATCTATAAAGGAGGATCCAAGCCACCGGGGAAAAGGGGGAAAAAGGGAGGCCCTCTAACTCCCAGCTCTCAGCACCCGAGCTCATTCTCAACCTACTGTTCTTCTCCCTCAGCGCCGGCAAGCGGGCTGAGCTCACCTTGTAACACAGCATACCACATTCTCCCACATAGACACACACACAGGAGTAGGGTATTACGCTCCGGCGGCCCGAACCTGTATAAATTCTCGTGGCTCCCTTGTGCGCGCTGTTCATCGTCTTCCCCGCGCGATCTCCTTGGTTCGGACGGTCCGGACCCGTTTCGGACGGTCCGGACCCTTCTGCCTCCAGCTCGGGCCCTCGGGATTCGGACGGTCCGAACCCTGCTTCCTCTCGTCTTCTTCGCCGATTCATCTAACCATCTTTCTTCCTGACGCCGACTTCGCCTGAGAACTACTCCCCTGGCCGAATCTCAAAAGGGGGGGTCTCCTGACTTCCCACCGTCGGAGTTTCATCCTTCGACAGCTGGCGCGCCAAGTAGGGGGAGTTTCCTTTTCAGGTGATACGCCGGCGCCTCCAACATCGACGCGCTCCATGGCGGAAGGCCATCGTCCGCGGGACTCCAACAATGGCCGCAGCGACTTCCGCGACTGGCTAGACCGGACGCAGGTTCAGGAAGACGCCCGGGTCACGATCAAGCGGCAGCGCGAGCGGCGCGTGAACGCTGCCGCAAGTCCTGGGGCCCCCGACCAGGATCCTGAAGAGGATGGCAAGCTTTCACATTCTGTGCTGCGGCGGAATAGGAGGAAGCGCCAAAAGGCCAAGGCGGCAGCCGAGAGCTGCGCCTGGGCGGCTACAGGCAGCTCCCGGAGCTATGATGCCCGCGGAGGCGATGGTCGCAGCAAGCGGCGAAAGGCCGCACGCGCCCCGCCACCGCCGGCGACAACCCAAAAGTGGTGCCCCCTCCACCAGACAGACTGGCACGACATCACGAGGTGCCGCGCCGTCCAGCGCTCACCCGAGCGTGCTGAGCCGGCCTTAGTTCGGGGATGGTGCGCTTACCACAACACGGACCGGCACGACATCACGGAGTGCCGCGCCGTCCAGGGCATGGCTGAGCGTCTCAAGCCGGCCGCAGCCCGTGGGTGGTGCGCCTTCCACGACACGGACCGGCACGACATCACGGAGTGTCGTGCCGTCCAGCGCTTAGCCGAGCGCCTCGAGCCGGTCGAAGCCTGGAGGTGGTGCGCCGTCCACGAGACGGATTCGCACGACCTCGTGGAGTGTCGCGCCGTCCACAAGTTGGCCGAGCGCGTCAAGAAGTCCCGGCAGGAGCAGTAGCGGTCCTGGGCTCGCTCCCTCTCAAGGGACCTGAGCCCGTGCGGTAGGAGTCCCTGGCTCCCGGGCTCATAGATAGCCCCGGTCGGAGCTTGGCTCCTGGGCGCGTACTTAGCCCCGGTCCAAGCCCTTGGCTCCCGGGTGCGTACCTAGCCCCGGTCGGAGCTTAGCTCCCGGGTGCGTATTTAGCCCCGGTCGGAGCTTGGCTCCCGGGCGCGTATTTAGCCCCGGTCTGAGCTTGGCTCCCGGGTGCGTAAATAGCCTCGGTCGGAGCCCTTGGCTCCCGGGTGCGTACCTAGCCCCAGTCAGAGCTTAGCTCCCGGGTGCGTATTTAGCCCCGGTCGGAGCTTGGCTCCCGGGCGCGTATTTAGCCCCGGTCCGAGCCCTTGGCTCCCGGGTGCGTAAATAGCCCCGGTCGGAGCTTAGCTCCCGGGTGCGTACTTAGCCCCGGTCGGAGCTTGGCTCCCGGGCGCGTACTTAGCCCCGGTCCGAGCCCTTAGCTCCCGGGTGCGTGCTTAGCCCCGGTCGGAGCTTAGCTCCCAGGCGCAGCTCTAACCCCGGTCGGAGCTTGGCTCCCGGGCGCGTACTTAGCCCCGGTTGGAGCTTAGCTCCCGGGCGCAGCTCTAGCCCCGGTCGGAGCCCTTGGCTCCCGGGCACGCGTATTAAGCCCCGGTCGGAGCCCTTGGCTCCCGGGTGCGTATTAAGCCCCGGTCGAAGCCCTTGGCTCCCGGGCGCGTATCTAGCCCCGGTCAGAGCTTGGCTCCCGGGCGCATATCTTCCCCCGGACAGAGCCCTTGGCTCCCGGGTGCGTATCTTCCCCCGGTCGGAGCCCTTGGCTCCTGGGCGCGTATCTTCCCCCGGTCGGGGCCTGGCTCCCGGGCGCGCATATCTTCCCCCGGTCGGAGCCCTTGGCTCCCGGGTGCGTATCTTCCCCCGGTCGGAGCCCTTGGCTCCCGGGTGCGGATCTAGTCCCGGTCGGAGCTTGGCTCCCGGGTGCGCGTATCTTCCCCCGGTCGGAGCTCCTGGCTCCCGGGCGCGTATCTGCCCTCGGTCGGAGCCCCTGGCTCCCGGGCGCATATCTCCCCCCGGTCCGGTCACGGAGAGCTCGCTCCCTCTCAAGGGACCTGAGTCCGAGGGAGCTGAGCCCGAGTCTGGGCAGAAGCGGTAGCGGGCCAAGCGTGCTCGAAGCGGTTCGGACAGTCCGAACCGTCGACTGACGGTCCGGTTGTAGCGACTCGGACCGTCCGGCCCTTAGGCGGACGGTCCTAATCCCGCTTCCGAGCCGGAACAGCTTCAACAGGGCACGAGTACCCGGACCGCATCGCCTCGGCAAGGGTGGGTCCGGAGAAGTTGTCCCGATATGGTCCATGTCCTTGACCGGGCCCCGTGCCTGGGCACATGTCGACTATGCATACCAAACCATATTTCGGTCCGGGGCCCCCGGGTCCCGGGCACATATTCGAGCCGAGGCACGGATTCCCGAATCCGCGCCCCGGGCCCGACACCGAGGAGCCCGGGGCAGCCTTGCCAAAGCGAGTGCAGGCCTGCAAACGAGGACTCGGAATAGGGCGCGAAGCCCGGATAGCACCGCCCCGGCGAGAATGCTTCCGGAAGGTCGTCTCGCATTCCATATTCAAGCCCGGGCCCTCGGAACCCGGCTTATATCAAAAACATATTCCAGTCCGGGGCCCCCGAGTTCCGGACACATCCCCCGCATAACAGCCGGGGCCCCCGGGTCCCGAGCACATGCCTTTCCCCAGCCTCGAGGCTCGCGAGGGAAGCGAGTCCGAACTCCATTCCTAGGCACATCAAATATCTTCTCAAATCTGTCTGTATAAACATCCTAATAAACCTTTCCCCGTCGACCCTGGGGGCGATTCATACCACACCAAGTTGGGCGCCCGAGGAGGCCCCATTTCTTCCTGGCGTACCGGGCCGAAGCCGTTCTGTCGCCAGGGCTCTTCTTTGGCTCTCGGATACAGCGCTACATCGGCAAACATCAACCATGACAATATGCAGCTCGACAACCTTGACTTCCTCGAGGAACGAAGGTGGCGCGCTCCGCTCCACGTCGCTCGTTACCAGCAAGGCCTCAAGCGCTATCCTTGGCGTCAGGTTCAGGCCCGATCACTTCAGGTTTGGGGTCCGAATCTCCGCCGTATCTTCGTACGGGTCGGAATGAAATCTTCCCCCCGTGGGAAGGCCCCTCCCTGGTGATCGGAACTTCCCAACCGGGCTCGGTAAGCCTGGGAGCATCTCCACAAATGTTATCTGAAAACACATCCTAGCCTGTCGTCGCGGCATCGCTGTGCTCCCTAGGCCAACGGGGCCCGGGGGCACGGAGGACCCCCGAATCCGGAAGACGGAAGGGACCGAGCCTCCAGACTCAACCAATTCCGGAAGTCTCGCGCTCGGGCGCCCGCGGCACTTTGGTGCCAGGCCCCGGGCCCCCGGGGACCTGGGCGCGACGGCGATTCACGGCGGATCGGCCCGATGCTCTGCGCTCCCGAGGAAGAACGACACTCCCGTTCCCGGGATGATGCTCGCGAAGCCATGCCGCCCTTCGCAATATCCAGATACGTTACCTTATCCAACTTTACATACTACTCAACTTGTATTCTTCCTCTATTTGCATGATCAACCAAGGTTCCCGGGGCTGGCTGCGGTGCCCGAACTGGCCAGCTCCTCCCCGGCCGCCACTGAGGCGCCGGGGGCTTCGTTACCTGGCGACCCCGAGCCCGGGCAGGATCAAGTTCCCGTGGGGCTCCCGGCGAGTCAAAAGTGCCCTTGCAGCCTCACTATGCCCCCTGGGCCAATAGCTCCCGGGGGCGCGGAGGGCCCCCGGGACCCGGAAGACGGGCGGGGGCCGAACCTGCGAACTTTGACGCTCCACCAGGCTCGCGTCCAGAGGCTCGCGCCCAGGGGAACCAGGTTCCCGGAGCGGGCGACCGTCGCGTTCGATGCCCCTGGGGACCGAGCTCCCAGGGATGACGGCTGCCCCAGGGCCCGGACAGGGGCCATAGGCCCGACGGCTGTTCGCAGCTGCTGGATCTCGCTGTCGGACGACGCCCGATACTCGGCGTTCCCGGACACGAGGCCCCGAACGACACCATAAACCAAGATTACATTAATTCCTAGCAGCCTTGCCGCGTACTCGGGGGCATGGAGGGCCCCCGGGCCCAAAAGACAGTGACGGGCGGAAGCAGAAGGGGACCGGCGTCTTCCTAGGATTCTTCGTCAGGCATCACAAGGCGCTTGCCGCGGTCGAGGAACCCTGCCCCCGGGGCAGCGGACTCGGCCACGGCCCCTCGCGGACCACCGCGACTTCCTCGCGAACCACCCCGACTCCCTCGACTCCATCTCGGACCAGGCTTCCCCGACACTTTCCGAGCCCGGAGAGATCGTCCCGATTCGTCCCACGGACACACATAGGGTACGGCTGCCCGGACTGCATCCGACGCGATGGCAAGTCCGAGCGGTTCGTCCCGACTCAGTCCGGGGCCTCCGGGTCCCGGACACACATAGGGTACGGCTGCCCGGACTGCATCGGACGCGATGGCAAGTCCGAGCGGTTCGTCCCGACTCAGTCCGGGGCCTCCGGGTCCTGGACACACATAGGGTACGGCTGCCCGGACTCCATCGGACGCGATGGCAAGTCCGGGCGGTTCGTCCCGACTCAGCCCGGGGCCTCCCAGTCCTGGTGTGATAATCCGGACCACGCCGCCCTGTCGAGGGCGAGTCTAGGCAGGCCACTCCCGGTTGAGGATCTTCTCTCGGTGTCAAGAGCTCGCACCCTCGCAAGGGAAGCTGAGCCCGAGGACGGCCCTGATAGGCCAGAGCCAGAGAGCGTCCTCGCTGCCCTCAGTAGCGGGGCCCGTGCCCGCTCCTCGCGCCGTGGCCTCAGGTCACGACATGTGAGTTGATGGTTGGGCACACACCAATAATATTTCTGCAGGCAGCAAGCGTGGCCCTCGTCGTAGAGCGCCCCCCGCCTGGCAAACATACGGCCCGGGACTTACCTCCCGGGCCCGACACTGAGGAGCCCGACCCGGGGCGGCATCGCCAAGGCGAATGCGCGCCTAGGAACGTGGCACCCGGAATGTCACTCACAGGGCGCGAGTACCCAGACCGCATCGCCTCGGCAAGGGCGGGTCCGGGGAAGTAGTCCCGATATCGTCCATGTATTTATCCAGGGGCCCCGTGCCCGGGCGCATGTCAACGGTACATATCGAATCATATTTTAGTCCGGGGCCCCCTAGGTCCCGGGCACATATTTGAGCCGAGGCATGGATTCCCAAGTCCGTGCCCCGGGCCCGACACCGAGGTGCCGAACCAGGGCGGCCTCGCCAAGGCGAGTGCAAGCCTAGGAACGCGACACCCGAAGTAGGGCGCGAAGCCCGGACAGCACCGCCCCGGCGAGAATGCTTCCGAAAGGTCGTCTCACATCCCATATTCAAGCCCGGGCCCCCGGAACCCGGCTTATATCAAACCCGTATTTAAGTCCGGGGCCCCGGGTCCCGGACACATATCCGCATGATGGCCGGGCCTCCGGGTCCCCAGCACATGCTGGACTCGGGCTCGCGAGGGAAGCGAGTCCGAGCTCCATCCTTAGGCACATCAAACACCTTCACAAATCTATCTCTATGACATCCTGTAAGTTACGGTGAACCCGGGCCAGCGCCGGACTTCTCCGGAAACTCAGCGCTGGCCGGGGCCCCGTGTATATACACTTTACAGTAGTTTTAATATCCTTCCCGATCTCGTTCCTTTCGTCATTTTCCTTGTGTTGCGTTCGGGGCAGTCTCACCCTCTGGAGGTATCATCGGGCCGCGCCCGAACGGCGGCTGGGTTACGCGCAAACCCAGCCGCCATACGGGCGCGACCACGAGAACGCCTTCAGGAGATGGTCGACGCCACGGCTCGTAGCATGGGGCGGACAAAGGAACGAACCGAACGCTCTCATAGTTCCTCATGTGCAGATTAGACCCATCTCCGGCAGGTGTGAGTAGGTTTTCCAAACCTCCACGCCGACTGGGTGCCCCATCTCACCACCTTCCGCCGACCTCACTGCCACTGCGAGGCCGGTGGCTAGCGCCCGGAGGCATAGAGGGCCCCCGGGTCCGGAAGACGGAAGGGGTCAAGCCTACGGGCTTAACCGTCCCTGAAGGCTCGCGCCCAGTTCCTCGTGTCACCGGGGACCGAGTCCCTGGGGCCGGGCCCCCGGGCCGCTCGGCTACCACGTTCGCTGCCCTTGGGGACCGAGTTCCCGGAGGGGCAGCTACCCCTGGACATCGAAGGGGGACCTGGGCGCTACGGCGGTTCACGGCGGGCCGACTAGGTACTCAGCGCTCCCGGGGGCCAGCAACGCACCCGGCCCCGCGATCGTGCTCGCGGAGCCATACCGCCACTTGCAACGACCAGATACGTAACCTTACCCGACTTACATATCGCATAAATTGTATTCTTCCCCCATTTTTGTGGACAGCCTAAGTTCCCGGGGCACGGGCAACGACTCGGCCGTTCCGCGCGACTCCACCCCGGGCCCTTCACGGTCCTCGGGGACCGAGTTCCCGGGGTCACTTTCGCCGCTCTCGGAGGACGGGCTCCCGGGGTAGGCGGCTACCCGACGCGTTGCGGCCGTGCGCGGCTGCCGGCGCCCCGAATCAGAGAGCGCCCGACACGAACACCAGCAACCTCCGAACAACGCAATAGACCAAGGTACGAAAATATAGACATGATCATATACATATACAAATACCTCTCTTTGTACAAGATAGGCAAAACCGGAGCGCAAGCACAAGCGAGGCCCGGAGATGTCGTCGCACGAGAGGGGGTCACCGGTGTACTTTCGCGCCGAACCCGGGCGCGCGCAGAAGGTCAGCGCTCGGGGGCATGGAGGGCCCCCGAGCCCCGAAGGCGGCCGCGGATGGCGTCAGAAGGGAACCGGCGGCTTCCCCGAACTCTTCGTCGACATCAGCTCCACCAGATGCTCGCCGCCGTCGAGGAACCCTGCCTCCGGGGCAGCAGACTCGGCCACGGCCTCCCGCGCCTCCTCGCGAACTTCCGCGACTTCCTCGCGCGCGGCGAACTCACACCCCCGAGACGCGAGCCCAGCCTCTTGGGCCCAGACGCTTTCCTCTCGGGAGAGTGTTTCCTTCTCCCGCGCCTCCGTCTCGGACCAGGCGCGGGAGTCCTCGTCGGCGGCAGGCTCGGTGGCGCCCTTCGATTGGACGACGCACCTGTCTGTTGCCGCGATCTCCGGCCGAATTGCTACGAAGAACTCGACGGCGGCGCCCGAGTCCCGGGCGTATATCCCATCTAAAGCAGCAAAGACGTCAAGCTCTACCAGCTCAAGATGAACCAGTCGGACCCAGCGTCCCCTCGTTTCTTCAAAGACGTGGCCCCGTTTCTGCCCGGAGCGGTTCCGGCCGAGCAACAGGGCTAGGGGCCACTGTCGGCGAAATGGGACAGGGGGTCCCACATGCCCTGGGGACGCGTGGGTCTTCGGCCACGGCAGATCCCCGGGGGGCCATCTTTTCACCGGCCCCGGGCTCGTCCCCGGGGCGGCATCGCTCCATCGGCCCCGGGGTCGTCCCCGGGGCGTTATCGCCATCGGCCTCGGGCTCGTCCCCGGGACGCCCTCTCCATCGGCCCCGGGCACGTCCCCGGGGCGTCGTCTATATCGGCTCGGCCCCGGGGCCTCGTTGGCCTCGGGCCCGTGCCTTGCCTCCGGGCACCATCGACTCACTCCCTGCCCGGGGCCTACATGTCGGTCCCCGGCAGGCTCTGAACCAGCTCCCCAAATATTCGCATTAACGGTGAGGTGACAGGGCGCCTCCCGCCTGTCTCCCGACAGCATCTCCAGGAGACAGCCGCTGTCACATCTCTGTGCTCTAGCCGCCCGCAGCCGAGCGGCAAAACGACCAGACCAGCCACCCTCGGCGACGGAGCCGACAGCACCTTGACGCTCCAGCCGCCCACAGCAGACCATGCTCCGGCCGACCGCAGTAGCAGAGCCAGGCGGCGACTGGATGTCCCTCTGGCGCGGCGCGGCAGGCGGCAGCGCGCGTGCGAGCAAATGGTAGCTAGCTCTCTCTCGGCACTGTGGACTCCCCTAAATCTATAAAGGAGGATCCAAGCCACCGGGGAAAAGGGGGAAAAAGGGAGGCCCTCTAACTCCCAGCTCTCAGCACCCGAGCTCATTCTCAACCTACTGTTCTTCTCCCTCAGCGCCGGCAAGCGGGCTGAGCTCACCTTGTAACACAGCATACCACATTCTCCCACATAGACACACACACAGGAGTAGGGTATTACGCTCCGGCGGCCCGAACCTGTATAAATTCTCGTGGCTCCCTTGTGCGCGCTGTTCATCGTCTTCCCCGCGCGATCTCCTTGGTTCGGACGGTCCGGACCCGTTTCGGACGGTCCGGACCCTTCTGCCTCTAGCTCGGGCCCTCGGGATTCGGACGGTCCGAACCCTGCTTCCTCTCGTCTTCTTCGCCGATTCATCTAACCATCTTTCTTCCTAACGCCGACTTCGCCTGAGAACTACTCCCCTGGCCGAATCTCAAAAGGGGGGTCTCCTGACTTCCCGCCGTCGGAGTTTCATCCTTCGACAACGTCGAACAGCCACTCGGCTTCATCCTCAAGGGAGAAGAAGGCAAGGTCCTGCCCCTTGTCAAGGCGCTCTACGGCCTACAGCAAGCTCCACGCGCCTGGTACGCGAAGCTGGATGGGTCCCTACTCAAGCTCGGCTTCAGGCGAAGCAAATTCGAGCACGCAGTGTACCTCCACGGTGAGGACGCGCGCCGCCTCATCGTGAGAGTATACGTCGATGATCTAGTGATCACAGGTGGCAGCACTGGCGACATTGACGAGTTCAAGTCACAGATGAAGGCTACGTTCCAGATGAGCGATCTGGGATTGCTGCACTACTACCTCGGCCTGGAGGTGACACAGTCAGCGGACGGCATCACCCTGGGGCAAAGTGCGTATGCGGCAAAGATCCTGAAGAATGCCGAGATGGCTGGGTGCAATCCTAGCTACATCCCAATGGAGCCAGGCCTCAAGCTGAGCAAGGCGAGCACTGCACCCGCCATCGACGCAACCGCCTACAGGAGCATCATCGGCTCGCTGCGGTACCTGGTGAACACCAGGCCAGACTTGGCCTACTCGGTGGGCTACATCAGCCGCTTCATGGAGAAGCCAACCACCGAACATTTGGCAGCAGTCAAGAGGGTGCTGAGATACATCTCAGGCACACTGGACTTCGGCTGCCACTACATGAGGAAGAAGAAGGACGCGCAGCTCATCGGCTACAGCGATAGCAATCTCGCCGGCGACATTGACACGCGCAAAAGTACTTCGGGTGTGGTCTTCTTCCTCGGCAACAATGTCATCACCTGGCAGTCACAAAAGCAGAAGGTTGTTGCTCTGTCTTCATGCGAAGCGGAGTACATCGCCGGGACTACGGCTGCCTACCAGGGCGTATGGCTGGCGCGCCTGCTCGCAGAGCTCAAGGGCGAGAAGGCAAGCGCGTTCCAACTCAACATCGACAATGAGTCCGCCATACAACTCAGTAAGAATCCTGTCTTTCACGATCGCAGCAAACATATAGATACAAGGTTCCACTACATTCGTGAATACATCGAAGAAGGAAGGATGAATGTCACCTCCATTGACACCACTGAGCAGCTGGCGGACATCATGACGAAGGCCCTGGCGTGTGAGCGTTTCTATGAACTGCGCACTAAACTCGGCCTCGTCAATCTCAAACAGATGCGCAAGGCTTAGGAGGAGATTTGTTAGTTAAGCCTTGCGCTGTAGCTAGTTAGAATCTCACGTCACTCTCTGTCGTGCATACACACGGACACGTCGTGAGGCCATGCCGAGAATGGGTCACGTACGAGTCTGTACGATGGTTCGTGGGCAACGTCACGGACGTGGGGATGGACGCGTTATGGGCAGCGATGTGCGGATGTTTTGCACTTGTAAATTCGAATAAAAGGAGAAGGAAAGAACAGAAAACACGGTGGGGTTTTGGGCAGCACCAAACTCTCTGTGTTCCAAGTGTTCGCATGTGTTCTAGTGTTCTTCGTCCTCCTGGCCGGAGCCTCCGGTTGAAAAGGTCCCGGGCACGGACGCTGACCCCGAGCGAGTTCCCGGGCGCGGGCGCGGACGCGAGGGCCCGGGCACGGACGCTGACCTCAGGCGAGTTCCCGGGCGCGGGCACGGACGCGGACGCAAAGGCGCGGACAAGGGCCCGAGCGTGGGCGCAGGCGCGGCCTTCGGTGCGGGGCTAACAGGCGGAGAGGAGGAACAGGAGCACGCTGGTGGAGGAGTCGGAGAACGCGGCAAGTACGCGCACACTGGTCATGGCTGGTGTGTCTTTGTTGATGCAGAGCACCCAGCTGGATGGGGATGTAGAGAAATAGACAGGGATGACAAGTGGTCCCAATTCATTTTTTTCATTTCTATTTTATTCATGTGCAAGCTAGGATTACACGTGGTCAGTCAAATCCCTCAATATTAGTCATATCATCGCCACGTCAGCTTGTCTCGGGACTACATTTGCTAAGTTTTAGAAGATGAGGGACGCATTATATTTTGTGGTTAAAGGATGTAATTGAAACTCGATCGATAGTTGAGAAAGGTGAAATGGACTTTTTTTTCGTGGGTTAATGCGGTTCATAAGCGCGCGAAATTTAGACCCATCCGTAAAAGTAATTTCCGCCGCAAGGGCACGTAATTGTGGCCCGTGAGAGCTAGAGAATAGTGCGCGAAAGTTCGTTCCATGTGTGCGGAAATTTGACCCAGCAGAGCGATCGATGAGCACGAGTAATTTGGCCCCATGTGGGAATAATTTCATCACGTAAGCACTGGTAATTTCGACCTATAAGCGCAAATAAATTCATCCCATAAATGAGATGAATTTAGGCCCGTTCGTGCGAGATTTCAGCCCACACGTGCGAGTAATTTTGGCCCGTCAGCGCACGTAATTTCGGCTCTTGTGGGAGAGTAAATTCGGCCCGTGACCGCGGAAATTAGGCCCTAATTACCAGGAAACTCGGTCCGTCGCCAATTCCGGCCGATGTGTTCGAGCGATTTCGGCCCACATAATTCAGCCCATGAGTGGGAGTGATTTCAGCCCACAGAGCCATACGTGCGGGTAATTTCAGTCCATTAGTGCGCGGAAACATGGGCCATGAGTAAGCTCATTTCGGCCCATAACCGCCTGCAATTTGGTCCGACGAGTGCGAGTAAATTCAGCCCATTAGTGGGACTGATTTCGGCCCGTTTGTGCGTCGTACAAATTCGGCCTACAACTTCCAGTGATTTCAGCCCATCCACGAGCGTAATTTCAGCCCGCGAGTGGTTTCCCTCGTAATGCGCGTATAATCGGCCTGTTGGTGCGCGCAAGGGTAAATTCGGCCCATTTGTGCAGTACGCGAGAACCCCCTACAGCCCATGATGAGCGGGCCGCACGTTTAGGCCGGAACGACGTCTGCCCATGAGAAACTGGCCGCACGTTCTGAATCCCGTTCAAGCCCATCACGAACTACGGAACAGTACAGCACTAGCAAAATTAATCCGTCCTCTAAAAGGACAAAATTAATTTGTGGTGTTGAAATACTTGCAACAGTACATAATCACAACTGTATATGATCTTGCAATGTTCCTGCATGCTTCCCTTATCCATCCGCTTTTGTTTCCACTTTTTATCCATCCCAAGAACCTAAACAAACTGAAGGTGGATAACTCAATCGATTGACTGTATGTTGTGTTCTCTTGTTTACACTCTCAGGTTTAATAGCTATAGTGTAAGAATGTGCATTCAACTTTTGAATTTTTTTTTTGCTAACACACTTATCGAAATGAGAAATAAGCGGCGTCCCTTTAACCAATACTAGCCTCCTGATTAAAAAAAATGGGATTTGTTAACTAACATTTGACAGACAAAACCGGGAGAGAAATCTTACAGATCATGATTCTTGGCCCAAGCCTTCTGCTCCAACTCTGACGACTCCAACAACTCTGATGACTTTTCGATAGTAAAACATGGCAGTGACTCCTACCAATTAAAATTTGGAGTGTGGAGGAGGGGTAAGAGGGGGACGAGAGGGGAGTTCCCTGGCTTAGAGAGAAGTCACAGGAGGCGACTCCCGGCGTGGGCCGTGGAGACGAGGGGCAGCGAGCCATGAGATCAACAGTGGACAGTGTGTAGGGTTGGCGGGGAGGGGCAAAAGAGATGATTGGGTTAGGACTTAACAGCACAGCATATTCCGTGGTGATAGCGAATGGAGACATCGCCGAATACCGTGAAGAAGGCGGTGCAGGGGCACGAGAGCCGATGAAGACCATGCCAGTAGTGGACAAATAAGCCATTGGGGGGAGGGAGAGGGGGAGGATGATGTTGGAGGAGTTCGTCTGCAGGTCTCGCCAGCAACGGGAGCGATGTCGGCATGGGGGCGGTGGTGCGCAAGGCGCGATCAAGATGGGGAACAACGACGACTAGGTCAATGCTTTTATATAGAAGATCATGTATACAATGTGGGTCTTTGGATTGTGATCCATTGGTTCCAAATTTGCAAGATATGGACCCTAAGTTTTTGTGTATGATATATAGTTTGTCCGTAAAAAACACATTTCTACTTGATGACACATTATCCATATATACAATTACTCTTTCTATGGGGTTTTGTGCCCCCCAAAAAGATCAAGGGACTAGAGACGGACCAACCCATTGAGCAAGGTGGGTCGGCTAGCCCAGTTACAGCCCGTGTTGTCCCACATCCTCGACTCCCTCCTAGTACTAATCCGCCACACTAGCCATCACCCACCAGCCTATTAATGTGCGTAATAAAATAAAGACTTGATATTGTTCTACACTGAGAATGCGATTTTTAGAGGACTTGATTTTGATAAAGTTAAACAGAGGTTTCAAGCTATCTATGATTAGAGAATATATTTGCCTAAGCTTCCTAAAGGGCCTAGACATGCTTAGTGTTTTATTAGTGGTACATCTTTTTATATACTAATTAATTTTTAAAGACTGTTTATTAGTTAGCTATTACTCATGTTGAGGGATGGAAAAAAGCTCATTTAGCTAGTTCGGTGGCTCAGTTCAAAATTTCTCTGATTGATCTAGTTTTTCTTTTAAAACAAAAATTATTTAACTTTGAGCGAAAGTTATCTTCACCCTGTCTCGGCTTGGCTCATTAACAAAAATAGTCTCAAATGATAGAGAAAAATAAAATAAATCATAAAAAAACAATTTCAAAGAAATCTTGATAAAAAGCTAATCGAGTTTTTTTCTAACCTACTCCTATTTCATAAATTAACTTATTTTTGCAAATTGACGGGCTTACCATTATCTTTTGATGTGTCATGAAGTATATATGATACAAAGATTATTGCTTAATTTTTTAATAAGAGATACCATTTTGGATGTTCTTTTGTGCCTTAATGATTATACTCTATTTTTTATGTAATTATAATATAAATACGATATGATATATATCGTGTTCGGTTGTCTTCATCGAGTGTCTTCGCGCCATCTTTAGGGCTCGTCCGCCACTGCAAGGGACCATGGATATCAATTACTCGTTGAGTTAGCACATTTCTCATTATTAGCAAAGCTGTATTGTTCACGCTTTTGGAGAATTTGGTCCCCTCTTTTTTTCAGCAGCATATGCGTCGCGAAAAGGCTCTGAGCAAGTGAGCATGGCGTTGGTGAAGAAAGTACAAATAACCCAACAAGGACGCACGTCTCTATAGCTTTCTCCCATCGTCTTGCTCTGCTAGGCGTTGATCGATCGAGCAGAGCACGCCGGCCGCGAGTTGCCAGGGCCTCGCGCGCATGCGCGCGCAAGCTTCCACACTCTACACTAGCTAGCTCGCCGGCCAACCAAGTAGCTTCTCTACAGCATCCTACACGACTGAGTTCGGCTCACCTTCTGGCCGGTGTTTATTATCTCATTTTTCATAAACACGCTTCCTAAACTGCTAAATAGTATATTTTTTAAAAAATTATATATAAAAGTATCTTACAAATCAAATAGATTATTTTTTAAATTTATAATAGTTGATATTTAATAAATCATGTGCTAATTATATTTTTTATTTTATATACGGCTTATAAACCACTTACATAAATATTTATCTGAATGGGGTCTAAAGTGACTATATGCTTATGCCCTTGCAAGTCTCTCAATATGGTGGATGGCGCCATCCACCACTCCAAATTTGGGCAAAATTGCTAATTAATTTGTTAATCAGACGACCCCGATCTGTGACCAATCTCGCCAATTAATTCATCATCATTTAGCAATCATGATGTGATAATATATCTCTCGCTCGATCGAAAAATGTCTAACTTGGTATCAACTGCCTGATGAATGATAGCTACTACCACTTACTCCGCGGTGGCCGTCACATGATCGCGATACTTGCTAGCTGCGTGCGCTGATGGAGTATACTACTGGTCATGCACTGGACCATTCTCAGCAAGCCGGCCAGATTGTCCTGACGCAAAACGGCGGCGTGGCGTGTCCCGCTTGATCACCGCGAGCATGCGCGCCCGCGCACGGCGAAGCCTAGCGCTTGCTCGCTACGCACGCGCGGTCTCGGTGAGTTTTTTAATCCGCGTGTGGTAAGAAGCCTCGCGCCCGCGCTTCGTGGAACACTGCAACTTGGCCGGCTGGTTGCCTCGCCACAGTTGCGCGCGCGCGCGCGCCGCCTATAAATAGTGCGGTCTCATGCAGCAGCAGCAGCAGCACACAGCCTCACTAAGCTAGCTCAGAGAGTATATATTCAGGGATCAGAGCAGCGAGAGGCCGTCGATCTCGATCAGCAATGGCAGCGCCGACCAAGATCAGCCTTCTCCTCGTCCTCGCAGTGGCCGCCACCGCCGCCGTCGGCGTCGCGGAGGCGGCAGCGGGTAGGGCTGTCACGGGCCTCGTCACCGGCGTAGTGCCGTGCAGCGCCGGGAGCTCCATCAACGTGGCCTCGGTCCCGGCGTTCCCCAGTAAGGACGACGACTAGCTATAGCTCATTAATTTCTCACCCGAATGCAGGCGTTTTCGTATATCCCATGAACTGATCATCGATCGTTTGCTTGTTTACCAATTTCTTGCTCCGGCCAGACGCCGGCGTGCAGATGCTGTGCGGGGGCAGGGTGGTGGGCGGCGCGACGTCCGACGGCACCGGGGCGTTCACCATCAACATGGGCGCGCTCAACACGACGATGCTCATGACCATGGTCGGCAACCAGTGCAAGGTGGTCGTGACCACCCCGCTGGCTGCGTGCGACGCGTCCCTGGCCGGCGTCGCCGGGATGCTGACGGCGCCGGTGCAGCTCCTGGGAGGCAGCGGCGGCACCGGCGGCCTCGGCAGCATCATCGCCCTCGTCGCCCAGATCCTCAGCGGCCTCCTCGGCGAGATCCTCAACATCGTCCCCTTGCCATTCTCCCTCGTCTAGATCGATCCTTGCCTGCATGCAGGCGGCGGCGTGTCAATGGACGATGGATTATGATGATCGATATGTAGTTAAGCATAAATACGTATGGAAACGGACCTAATTAATGGTCAATTACAGCCTGCTGCTTTAGTTTGTATCGTGTCATATTGCCATGCATCGTTTGTGTCTTGCTATGTATAACCATTTCATGTGGGCTTCTAAGAAGCACATATATATGTAATGCAAAAGTTGTTGGTTTGTGAAAACTAAGTAGCGTTCGTGATTGTCCTGTTGGCCTCAGGCTCTAGTCTTATACATGGAAAATTGCGTCGGACAGGATTGAAACTTAAAGACCCAAACTTAAGATCCAAGAGCTCTGACACTGTATTGACTTACACACACCAATCAATTAAAAATTGACAACATTGATATAATTTGCTATATGTAACCAGATGGCAACCTACCCCATACCATGACAGAAGAATTAAAGAAGCTTCACTATATATATAACATAAAGCCTATGTAGATGGGAAAGTAATTTCATCCCCTAGGGGATGTTCCCTCATTTTTTATGCTATCTAAATAGTCATGAAAAATTTAAAAGAAAATTAGCAAAATATATCAATACGAGGTATATCATCTACAAACATACAAGTTCAAATTCGACTTATACTACTTAGAAAAAAAGAATAAATATGACTGTGCATAGCGCATATTATTGATAGTCATATTTCTTTTTTTTTGCAACTTGTATAGGTTGAATTTAAACTTGCATTTTATGGGATGATATATTTTATATTGATCTATCTTGCCAAAAAAGTTTTAAAGTTTTTTACGACTAGTTGAATGACACATGCAAAAATGAGAGGCCATCCCTTTAAAGCACGTCAAGTCAAATTGTCTTGCTACCAAATATGCTCAAGGGATTTTGGACCCATGTGACTTGCCTCGCTGCTTTGGATTATCTCTCATGATTTCCTCGATGTAGAACGGTTCCTTCGGAACCTCGGTAGCTAAAGCAAATTAACAAAATAAGCAAAACAGTACATAAGAACATACGAACAAACCATGAAAATATTTTTATTAAATAGACATTGATTTTAGATGAATTTTGCAAGTTGAATCACCCCAAACGTGAGTTCATATGAATTAGTTATATTTTTTAGAATTTTAAACCGATTTAAACCATATAGAGAAAATATTAAAAGGAATTATGAAGTAATAATAAATTAATTTTGAAAGGAAAAAAAGGAGATTTATTGTGTCGTCAAGATTAGGTTCACCGTAGACCGGGTGCACAAAGCTGGTCCACAAGATCCAACGGCCAGGATTGAACGCATCGGGATCGGGCGGCCGAGATCGATCCCGATCTGGATCACCACATATGCAGCCACGCAAGCAGCCACATGGGCAAGAAGCTGACGCGGCGACAACATGGCGTCCATGTGGACTTGCCGATGGTGCAACGGCATGGAACCTGATGGTCACCGGCATTCCACGGCACGGCGGCACGAACGGAGGGCACAGGATGATAGAACACGATGAGGCGAATTCACCGAACTATGGTGCAGCGACAGAGGAAAACGGATGGCGGTGGACGGTGACAAACGGCGGCGGCGAGGTTTGGGACTTTGGCGACGATGATGCTCCAGCGGCCTTCAGCATCGGGGACACGACAGCCGGTGCTCTTCTCCTCCTTGTGGTCCCAACAGAAGTGGCAGGGAGGCTTGGCACTGCTCCAATCGACGGTGAACAATGGATGAAGGTGGCAAACGACGGTGGCGCACGAGAACTCGAAGAAACGGCAATCGAAAGGGAGGAGCTCGGTGGTCCTTTATATAGTTCAGGGAGGAAGAAACCGAACCGGGCACGACTGGGTGGCAACTAGATAGATTAGAGTTCGCCAGGATAAGAAAAGGGCTCGAGTCCGAGCTCCACACGGCGGCAAGCTTCCCAATTCTTGAGGAAAAAGGAAGAGGAGTCTAAGAGCTCTAGAACCCTCTTGAGAATTTTAATTAATTTCTAAAAATGATTTGATATATAATTTATTAATTTAGGTAATTTGCACGGTGTGACATCCTTTACTTGTGCAGTATTCTTTTTGCATGGGGGTTGTTGAAGAAAGGAGTTTGCTGGGGTGTGGGGGATGGAAAATCGATCAAGATCCTCTCAGCTTCATGGATCCCAGGGGTGCCGCCGGATATGGTTCGTCCCCTGCTTTGGGTTCCAGATGATATTACGGTCAATTTCCTGATGAATGAGGAAACCGACACTTGGGATGCGGAGATGGTGAAGGCCTTCTTTGATGAGGATGTGGCGCAGGCGATCCTGCAAATTCCCATTAGCCACCGTGGAGGTGACGATTTCGCTTCCTGGCCTCATGGTAAGCTGGGTATCTACACTGTCCGGTCGGGCTATAATTTAGGGAAGTCAACGTTGTTTCTCAATGCAGAGTGACAGTGGAAGGGGGCTCCCATCTAATCTAAACGAGAATCTGAAATGCTGGAAAGCCCCCGGGAAGATGAAGATCAATCTTTGGCGAGGGGTGCATGACTGCTTGCCTACAGGTTTCCAACTCAGAAGACGATAGAATTGAACATGTGTTTCTGTTATGTCCCTTTGCCGATGCTGTTTGAGATTCAGTTAAAGGCAACTTGGATACCAATATGTGCAAGAGGGGCTTAAGAAACATGAGATAATGGATCTTTGACTACTTTGATGCGAGGTTCAAGCGTCCAAAGCACGGCTCTTGCTGTCACCATTTGGCACATTTGGGAAGCAGGAAACGATGTAAAGAACAATAATGCTTCTCTGCATCATGTTCGAGTTGCTCAAAAGGTTCTAGCGTATATCTAAATGGTAGTGTAGCATTGCTCTAACCTGGGAATGCTTCTAGGTGTGATTCCGCTCCTTCTACTACAAGATGGACTCCACCGCCAGCAGGAACAGTATTGATCAACGTCGACGCTGTGATCTTCCAAACTTCACGTCAGATGGGAGTAGGTGCTCTGATTCGAGACCACAATGGCGATTGTTTGTTTGCTTGCAGCGAACTCATACCAGGGATCATACCTGTAATCGCTGAAGTTGTAGCTGTCCGGCATGCCCTGATCCTGGCAAAGGATAAAGGCTATCAAAAGGTAATTTAGTGTCCTCATTATCACATACCCTTTATTTAATTAATTTTCCTCCCCATGAATCAAAATCGACCGTTCATCGTATCGGTGAGCCCACCGACTATTTCGTTCATTCTAAAAAATGACTTCCAAAATCATCTTTGCTCCTCATATGGGTGTATGTACTGTAACCAACACACTCAAACTGCGTGGGACCCAATAATGCAGCAAAACAGTTTCTTCTTTATATGCCCCTATTAAACAGATGATGACCACGTAATTCTTGTATTGATTGAATCGTTTCGTTTTCCTCATGCATCTGGGCAGGGTGCATATGCCAGCTACTACTTCTCGCGTGCACATGCATGCGTACATATTAGCAGAGCACTATCAAGTAAAATTATCAGTTTTAGTTAGGACGTCTTATATTATGAGGCATGACAAAAAAAAAGTTATATATCCTCTAAATTGGATGGAGGGAGTAGCACTTCTACAAGCTAAAATTCAAGCCGAGCACCAACACCCGCGTCCATTTTATAGTATGTAGCTAGATATATATGCAAAATCGGCCTTTCCTACATCAGGCATTAATTTTTTTAGCGTCTAATTAGATCAAGAAGTCCTTATATACAATAAAGAAGTTAAACTCATTGCCTTTTATTCTATTAGAATTGGAGCCAAGACAATTAAGAAGTTAAGCTCGTTGCTTTTTATTTTATTAGAACTGTTCTATCTATTTATTTATTAGACCCAAAAAATTAGAGTTTTTTATTCCATTCCAAAACCAAAATAAGATCTTGCATGTCTATGTAGGGATTTGTATCATAATAATATATGTTTTCCATTTGCAGACTAAACGAACGTAGCTTAGTTGGTTAGGCCTCCATATGAATACTTGTATTTTCTTGGTTAAAATCCGAGGGAGTATACGCACACGTGCGCGTGTTTAACGGTCATAGCATGAGACCTAAGACTATACCTTTAATCTTATTTAGATGTATGCTAGAACTCACTTACTTGAGTGTGGTACATGCACGCCTACGTACTTCTGACTTATACTTGGAGTACTTTAAAAGAAAACTATTTTTTTTCAGAATTTTCTATAACTGTTTTATCCGCATGTTAGAAAAAAGCAGTGGATTAAAATCCATTTCCGGAAAGAATACTCTCAGTGAGTGTGGTCACAGCCTCACAGGGCTCACGGGGAATGAAAAGGTACGTACCCGACAAGGACAGCACCGTGGCTTCTCCCATCTCTTTGTCATTGCTAGGCGTGCATTAACCAAAGACAACGGCCTCAATCTATCGGTCGAGAAGACGAGAACGCCGCGAGAGTTGCCATCACCATGAACACACGCGCGCCCTATAGCTAACTACGCTGAGCTATAGTCAATAGTGGATCTGGAGAAACTTTCGAGCCCAAATAAATTAAATTATAACTATTATTTAACATAAAAAGTATATTATATTTTTAAAAAAATTATATAGAATTTTAATAGATCATCTGCCGACGAGTCCGAGTGGCCGCCCGAGGTAACCGAGCGGTGGATCCGCCACCGCCACTAGCTATAGTAGTCAATCGATCTATATAATCAGCTGATTAACACGCTATTCGACAGCACTTATTTCCGAGCGGCTTAAGAAAAGCTGGCTTATGGCTTAAGAAAGTCTTAAGCTGCAACTGTCGACTTCTTTCGTTGGTTGGCGTAGACGGAACGGCGTCGTTATACTGCTAACGGTTCGTCGCTGTTGTCGGCCGGATGGATGACGGAACCGCGCAGGGACTGCTCCATACAACATGCAATCAAACGTGACGGAGCAGCGCGTAAAGAAGATTTCATCGACGATAGAAAATACGAGCATAAAAAAATACAATAATTATACAAATTTTGTAAACGTATAATTTATTACAAATTGCACAGAACTACATAAATCTAACCATTTGCTACGTGGTTTACAATCCAGTCATGAATTGTATTCATCGACTCCTCGCTATTTAGCGTATTGTACCGGATACGGAATGGCGGTGAAACTAGATGGATAGTCTGTCCATTATACAGTGGGTTCACATGCATGAAGTTGTCGTCTTAACAGTCTACCCCAAAATTATGCAGCGAAAATGCAGACTGTATGATGACAGTCTGGACTTCAATATTGTAGCTCGGGACACCATTTAGAATTCGTCATCTATTTTTTATTCTCCCAAAAAGCCTCTCAATTGAATTTCTTAGAGAGGAATGTAGGAAGTTAAACTCTTTATGCAGGGCATCGGGCGCAGGTGCATGGGGTCTAACAAACTGGTCCCGATGGTACTGTACTTACGGATATGGCGCTAGGAATCCTATTCGACTAGAAAACCCAGAATTTATGAGAAAATATTTTTCTACAAAATAGCAAATTTATGTCAGTGCTGATCACCAAGAAATATAAAAGACAAGTACGTACTGATACGAAAAGGACCATTTGAGTAAAATTGACTTACCAAGCAGGGGTCTAGGAAAATGATATGGATACCCATATATGACGTTTTGTAGCACTTGTTGTGCCGGTTCCTGTACTCGATAGCCCGATGGTTCGGGACTACAACAGAAATGTACATTCCATCAATAGCACCAACCGAGTTCTAGAAAAAAATGAATCGTTCGTCATTCAGCAGCCTCGGATGAACAGTACTAAAATTTGGATCAACCGGCTTCAAAATGTCCGCAGCCATAGCACCAACAGAGTTCAAAACCCGACGAAAGTACACTGATACTGTCGAGCTAGATCGCACCCACCGGTTGTTTGTTATTCTATTTGCTTGGGGACCTGCCATTGTGAACACAAACATGCCAAGTGCTTCTAAGCTACAGACTTCATATGTACCTTACAGGTTGTAACGCGTTGTTAGCAACTCATGAAGCCTATTTATTTGCTGTGCACTGAAGCGAAAAATATTCTGGCATTGCGATGGATTTCCCATTATTTCTAACATCCAACTGATTCCACTCTGCACAGGTACGTGACGCGGTGCTCTTGTGTTGGACCGCATGACATTCTCAATAACCTCATCCTCCAAACTGTTGTACGAGATCTCATCAGCTTCTATGTTGGCCTCATCATCTTCGATGTTGCCGTTCTCGTCTGCAGTATTATCATCGCTGCTCATGTCTCCGTAATCTAACGGTCAAAAATCAAACATATATGATAGGAAAAAGTTTGAGCAATACTAACTGTATAGTTAGAAATTCTAATCAACCGTTTAAAAGAGTTTGAACAGTACTAAATATCTGTATAACTAATTATTTATAATAGTCTATACGTACAAGACGCTGCGTAACGTGGTAAGGTGAAAAAAAGAAACAGGTATCAGTACTACACTAACAATAAATGCAATAGTTAAGAGTAATTGTAAATTAAACAACCCAAGAACATAATTATTTCGTACAAGGAAATGACACATGCTTGTGCTACAAATTATCAAAAAGTTCAGCAATTAATACAGTACACTAACATATCAAAATGCATTCTACCATGAAACCATTTTTAATATACGAATCTAGAGTTACACTCAACAATGATAAACAGGAACCACTCATTTCTACCCACCGTCATCCTCTCCTCCAGAACAGGAGCCACCAGCATCTACCCCCTGGTGGAAATCCCACGGTCCCACACCCCCAATGCCGAAACCATTTGGAGGATAACCCTACTGTCCACGATCTCCAGCAAATGGACCAAACCCACTCTGTCCATGGGCTCCAACAGATGGACCAAACCCACCCTGTCCAGCACCTCCAAAGCCTAGAGAGTCTAGCACCTCCAACCCCTGCAGCAAACCCTCCATATCCCGGACCTCCACAACCTGGGTAATAACCTCCTGGACCAAAACCCCCAAAAAGGACTATACCCCCACTACCCTGCTCTTGGAGCAAACCCCCCATGTCCATGTGCAGCACCAAAAAATCCACCACCAAAACCAGGATGCCCTCCCATAGGAGCAGTAGCGCCAATATTCCCTCCCATCTTCAAGTTGTAGTGGGTCTCGATGAAGTGCGCTCGCTCCTCGGCACTTTTGCAGTTCTTCAAGAAAAACCCACGATAGTATGGGTCATGGAAGAGATGCATGGCCTTGCTCCATGTAGGGCTCATGTTGCTGTGGCCATCAGACTCCACGAGCTCCATGCATGTTTCTGGGCATTTCTCTTTCATCTTCTCCAACCTCTGGGCCCTACTCTCCATGGACTCCATCCTAAGGTCAACCAGGCACTGCAAGGCTGCGCCAGCTGATGAGTCGGTGGTAGTTCGCGTTCTCTTCGAAGAGCCACCTGCAGATGCATATTCAGAAATGCACCTCTTGCCCTTTTCCTTCTTCTGATTGCTTCTGCCTTCAGGGGAGGTTTCTCTAAAAGGAATGTTGGATAGTGCTTCGAGATCGATAGGGTCTGGCGGGCCAGCCTCTTGCTCTTGACCTGGCTGGTCAGGTGCTGCCCCTGCGACCTTGGAGTGGTCTCCAGTGACTGTCTGCCCACGGAAAACTGCATTGTGCTCTTCAATGAACCTCAAAGGGGTTTTGTGAAACACAGCAACATCTTTCTTCATCTGCAACCATATGAGTATTTCTGTTATAGCAATTGAAACATAGTTCATTACACATAAGAACAGGCTTTACAGCACTATTGGGGTCACAGCAGCAGGAAATTCAATATATGGGTTACAGCAGCAGGTTTACAGCAACACTTCAAAATGGTTTCTTCAAGCCACTACATATATATCAGCAGTAAAAATTATTTTGTGATGGTTTGCAGCAATAGTGCACAACCTCATGTGATGGTTTGTGATAGTTTGCAGAAATGGTACACTACATAGTTTTATGAATATTTTAAGACTTAAGAACAGGCTTTAAATAATTCCTACCTACAGGAAATTAACTAAGAATATTAAGCAAGGGAAGACATTCAGTACATTGAATCGAAGTTCTACCATAGTAATACTCTATATGCCTTCAGTTCTGTAATTTCATCAAGTATTTTCAGATTGGTTGATCGGAGTAACATATGGAAATAGTCTCTCACATAAATGAACTCCATGGACTGCTTGGTTACATGTTGTATTGCACATCCTTTCCATGCAGTACAGTTTGTAATTAATTGAAATTAGAGACAATGCTAATTTTCTGAATTCAACTACTAAACAAAACTCAGTTGTAATTCAAAATCTACAAAAAAAAACCAAGTCTTCAATTGTCAGTATCACATTTAGCTCGAGTATCGCATATCTATAATCACATAAGTAGAAATTTATAGTTCAAAGGAGCCTTTGTCAACATATATCGATTCAAATATATAGAAGGAGAGCACTTACCGAAATGACCTTCTCCCACCAGGCGCATCTGCTACGATGGCTTGAGTGGCTAGATCACAATCGAGACCTGTTGCATTTGATTCCAGCCAGCACCACAGCACCCATTGCTTTTTCAATGTATCTCAGTAGTTTTTGATTTGTTTCCTGCAGATCTTCTTCCCCCTCCTATCAAGCAACTTCTTCTCTAAGTTGATGTATGCCATATTTTTCGGGCAATTGGAGGTGATGTTACCCGCGGCTATCTCCTCCATGCAATATTGGAGAAAGCATAGCTGATCGTCGTGAGACCATATCACTCGACCCTCGCTCATCTACGAACTCAAGTCAACAACGTGGAATCACCGGAAACATTGCGAAAAAGGACTGCAAGATGGGATTCGATCCCAATCGATGCAGCGGACCACGGTGGCAGGGGTGACGCGGCAGACGAACGAGCGCAGCGCTTCAGGCGACATTGTGATGACCTTGGTCAGGGCCCATGCGGCGACTGCGACGTCCTCCTCTGCCGTGCAGCCATAGTGGGTGTCCGACTGCAGCGACGCCGACGATCCACAGCTGGAGTCCAGCGCGGCGGGAGACCTGCGGCTAGGAGAGGTGCCTCGAGCTGCTTGGCGCTTCAACGGCGGCCCTCCATCGTCCGGATCGGCCCCCACTCGGTTCGCCATTCGCTGTTTGCCAGCCATCGTACCGCCGAAAGGCTGTTGAAATAGAGATGAGGGGAAGAAGACGACACGCACATATCCTAATCTTAACTACAAAGGGGAATCTTACCTCATTGTACGGCATGAGAGGTTGAAAGAGGATGAGGTGAGCAGTGAGGAAGACCGTCTTTCTCTGCCGTCGATGCGGAGTCAGGGTCCTCGGTTGCCGCACCCAGAGCACGCCGGCCCCTTTGCTCTCCTTTTCCCAACTGGTCGCCAACAATCGCCTGCTGAGTACCTCCACCAATGTCCACTCCGTCGACAACAGCGCACACCACGACGGAATATACTCGATGCCTCTTGCGGCACCCTGACCTCGTAAGATGCTCTTTGTGGCCGGATCTGTGATGAATGCTGAGGGGAAGCTGTGGCTAGCGGCACGAGGGCCATTGAGCCTCACGGTCGACTGGAAGAGGAGACGACGCATCATGAGGAGGTAAACCCTAACGTTCCCACGCGCGTTCGGGTGATAAGCACTTGCACTTACGGCCTGTTCGTAAGTGCTTAAATACGTTTAGCGACCGTCATCCAAGAGTCGATAAGTAGAACGGATTCGTCGTGCGTTTATATTTACGGTATCGATCGTAGACGTATTTAAGCCACAACCAATAAGCACTTACAAACAGGCCGTAAACGGCCTCGATTCATCCTCATTTCGCAATGCCAAGCGCTCGAAAATCTCTAGCCTGGCATCTACTGCCACAGGCTAGTACTAACCCTGTCGTGGCAGTCAACTCGACCGGGATCCTCGCGAACTGCGTGGATGGGACCATTCATGGGCCCAATTGTCCGCACGCACACGTCCGACGCGGACAGGGACAGCGGCGTGCGCCGCTACAACTCCGGGAGTCCTCCGCGACGCACGCGCGCGCACACGGTGAACCTGCATGACCGCGACGAGCTATAGCTTTGCGTAATTCCGGCGAAGAATTTTCACCGTATGCAGCAACTTGGCCGTCCGCGCGCGCGCGGCCTCCCCGGCCATTGCCGCGCCTATAAATAGAGTGGTCGATGCGGCAGCATGAGCAGCAACCACGGAGCACTAGTTGAGCAGCACAGCCTGATCACTACTAGCTAGCTAGCTTCGGCGCCGCGGTAGCAATGGCAGCGTCGATCAGGAGCCTTCTACTCGCCGTCCTCCTCGTCGGCGCCGTCGGCATGGCGCCGCACGGCGCGGAGGCAGGCGCGAGCAGCGCCGTCATGTGCCTCGTCACCGGCGTAGTGCCGTGCAGCGCCGGGCGCTCCATCAACGTCGCATCCGTCCGGCGTTCCCCAGTAAGCCCATGGCTCGCCTGAATATATTACCACTTTAGCCCCATCTACTGATCGACGATTTGCTTGCCTTCTCGCTCCGGCCAGACGCCGCCGTGAAGCTGGAGTGCGGGGGCAGGGCGGTGGCCGGCGCGACGGCGGACAGCAGCGGGGCGTTCGCCATCAACCTAGGGACGCTCACAGCGGCGACGCTCATGCCCCTGCTCAACAACAAGTGCAGCGTGGTCGTGACCACCCCGCTGGCCGCGTGCGACGCGTCCCTGGCTGGCGTCGCCGGGACGCTGGCGGCGCCGGTGCAGCTCCTCGGCGACAGCGGCAGCGGCAGCGGCGGCGCCCTGGGTGGCTTGGGCGGCCTCATCGGCAGCATCACCGGCCTCGTCGGCCAGATTCTCGGTGGCGTCCTCGGCAACATCATTGGCATCGTCCCCTCGGCCTTCTCCCTCGTCTAGTCAACATAATGGTCGAATAAATACATGATCGAATTGTTAAGCATAAATCAATTCGTCGCAATATTATCAATAGATCTACTGGTCGATTACCCCTGCTGCTTTAGTTTGTATCATCACACATTATCTGTTGCTATATTTGTTGTGTACGCATGTCACGTGTACGTACGTGCTTCTAATTAAGAGCACATATATATGTAATGTACTGTTGTAATTAATGCTGCTGACGTTTCTTTAAGAATGAAACTACATGTGGGTATATTCAGTTCTCTATGAGCTCTTATGTGATACATATTTATTTAAAAACTATACCTTACAACAATTAAAACAACAAAGGCTCTCTCCATTAATATAAAAAATAATTTTTATATTACTATTTTTTTCTTTTTTTTCTACTCTCATGCAACTAAATTTCTATTTTGTAGGGGCTAAGAGTCGATGTTGAGCTGTTGTTAATCGTAGCAAAGATATTTTGTTTCTCTTTTTTCTCTCTTCCATGTCATCAAATATTCCTAATTAGCAAGGCTAAGAGCCTTTATTAATGACTATTGTACATGCCTTTATATTTCTATTGCTTTGGACATGTCACCAAGTTGGTTTCTAGCTAAACCTTCGAATTTCACTTATGTTAAGTGATTTTTAACCCCGAAAATGGAAAGTGTCCAAATATGTGACTGTACAAACTGGGCAATATACATAAGAGATCTCACACACTAACCAAAAATATTTGACTAATTCGAAGTCGATAAATATGGAGTTGTACACATTTTGGTTTCTCATTTAGCATTTTATTAATTTTTGAAATTCAAAATATTAGTGAGTTGTAACTGACACACACTTTTCTTTTAATCTAATCATGACTATAATTAAAAATTAACCAATATAATAGTCAGTACAACACAGCAGCGACTAGTACAACTAATAGTCACCGCTAATAAATATTATAATTGTACACGCACTAAGGGTCTTCACCGGTACCATCTTCTGTCTACCCCTCCCTTGCTCCCTAGCATTCTCGCCACACCAATCTCACCTCCTCATTCAAAAGGTTTTTTAGTGTTTCTGTTTCCAAATAAAGTCTCCATATACGTTTGGATCTAATAGGAGTTTAGGGTTTGTTTTCCATGATGTTTTTAGAGTTAGTGTCCTTTTATTTTTTTTATGACTTTGTTGATGGCTATTTTGTTTGCGAGATCATCGATGAAATCTGGGAAGACTTGACTGTTGAGCCACCGATGAATCAATCTATGGCACCACCTTTAGGGTTTGGATCGATGATTTGTTTAGGGTAGTCAGTTAATTTGTTGTTATAGGAGTGAAGATGGTGGCCGATATGTTTTTATTACATACTAAAGTTGATCAATGTTGTGGTTGTAATTTATTGGTAGATCGATCTGAGCTTTCACACGGAGATTTTCAGTAACACTTTTAGGCCATTTTGGCATTTTGAAAGCTACCATCATTGCTGAGACCGATCGCTAGCTAGCTTATGTGATTGTGCTCACTTATGTGGTGGTGTGTGTATGGAGGCGTGTGGTGACTACATTAATTATCCAAATCATGTGGAGATTTTAAGTAACTTTTATGCCATGCGAATGCTAACCATCGTAGTTGCCTTGTTGGCATAGTTGGATCACTAGCTAGATCACTTCTGTGGTGTGCAATGTGTGGAGGCGTCTGATTACATTGTCCAAATCAAAAGAAGATACAGTATGTCGATCGTAGAAATGATCGAGAGCCAGGCCTCTCATCTGGGTCAAACGGTTTTGTCTGCAGCATCGGCTGGGGGGAGATGTATATACGTCGGTATGCGCATATTCAGATTATTGTGCCCACCGGTCAAAATTAAAATCACATTATTGTCTGAATCTTGTTCGAGATACATGCATCTATCAATCTCATGGATCTCTTATAAAAGTTGGAGAGACGTTGATCTATCTCTCCCGTAAGATTGGAGTGATATGTCGTTCGATGGACATCGTCGTCCAGCTGAAAGCTGCCGTGCAACTTGAAGCACGCTGCTCAGTGCACACATGTACACAGCAGCATGCAGCAGCAGTACATGCATGTATATGCCCATGTATCTACAGCGTATACAGTATTTATATACTGTTCACGCGTACTTGACAAAGACGTACGTACATGCAAAGAGTGTACATGTGTGTATACATATATGTATGCCTGGTTATTATATATGCTACTTGACTTGCGAGCTGGACCTAGCCAATCAAAATTCTTAACGCTAGCGAGCTGTTGGCATGTATACCAGCGTGCGTGCTAGCTAGCTCTCACATGCATGGAGTTCTATTGGAGCCTAGCTGCTAGCTACAAAGCTACGGCACCGCCTACACGTTTCCTGATCTCTGCTTTAGTTATTTGTCCGTCTCCCGGAGAGAGAGATCGATCGATGGCTTGTCTGACGAAGATAATTCCACGTTGCAAACTTGGGATATACAGAATTTCTGCAAGTGTATCAACTAATAAATATTATCAAAAATTCTAGAAAAATTTATACATATACTTTTGATAGTATTATAACTATGTATAAAGTTTTATATTCAAATTAATTATATTTTAGCCATAACCAAAATAACAAAAAAAATCTGATAGTTTTAAGACTATAAATCTGTCAGAATTTTATTTTTTTTCTTTATATATAATAAATTTAAAGATAAGACTATATATATACCCTACTATTAAAAGTAATGGATAAATTTTTCTCGAATTTTTAATAATATTTATTAGTTGATATATATGAAAAAATCTATGTACATAATATACGTTTACATATGGACCATATATACATACATCCGGGCAGCATGCGGTGCAGCCGACGTGTTATTAACCAGCAGATTCGTACAGGGAGAAACGAAAGCGATCCAGAGGTCGGCAATTCGGCACGTGTGCAACATGGAAATTGGAAGAATTTTTTTATTTTTATATTTTTTTTAAAAAATATTTATAAAAGTATATTTTTATTTTAAAAATTTACAAAAATATACTCCCAACGTCTCCTGGGAGAGCGTTTTTTGAAAAACGCCCTCCCAAAGAGCGATTTTATGACATGGTCGTCTACACTTTTGCAGGCGGCCCTCTGGCCAGAAATAAACCGTCTTCTAGAAGGGTGGCAAGGGGCTGCCTGCAAAAATGCTGACCATGGGGCCAACGTTTTTGTGGGCGGCCCCTTTGCCGCCCTCTCAGAGGGCAGCTTATCCTAGCTAGGGGGCTGCCTTGCCCTCTGGGAGGGCGGTTTATTGTTGGGCCAGTATAAAACCTCCTCCAAGCCTTTAAAAATATCATAAAATTCATAGAAATCATAGAAAAAAAGAAGAGAGAGCTGAGAACGAGGCTGAACGAAAGCAGCGAAGTTCTGCTGATTTACTGATTTGTCCGTAGGTAAAATCTATTGTCACTTTGTAATTTTTATTTCTATTCATCAAGTGATGTAGTATGTGTAGTATTGTACTAGTTATTTCATGGGTAAGTAAATGTTAAGTTTGGTCCATAGGGTGTAGATTTAATGTAGTTGCGCATAACGGCTAGGGAGATGGAAATGAGGACGATGACGTTTTATTTTTTGTAGTAATGTGTAGTACACTTTAGGTATGTAATTGTATATGGTATTTTTGGTCTAGCGAGTTATAATTTATGTTTATTTGGTTATAATGTAGGTCGCTATAGATGCGTTTGGTATGTCTAGTCGTCAACGATCTCCGATTGGCGTGCCTCCGTCGATGTGTTGGTGCGGAGATGATTGCAAAGTTGCAATCAGTGAGTAGGATCACATGTACCGGCAAAGGTATTGGATGTGTGCTAATTACGCCTACTCCCCGGAGAAGCCGAAGCCACAAGAAAAGAAAGGGAAGTCAAAAAAACCAGTGGAGGTAATACGAATTATCTTGTAGTACGAAATATTTGAAACTTTGAACTAATAAATTTGCATATGTCAAGGCATCGAAGCCTTCTTTGCCTCTGTGCTACTTTGTGCAGTGGATAGATACAGAGATCCGTCCAAAGGACGCAGAGTTTCTTCGTAGGTCATGGGAATGGCACAGGGAGCGGCTCGAACGTCTTTGGGCGGCAGAAGCAGAGTGAGAGGCTGAGCAGAAGAGAAAGGAGGAGAAGGAGCGGCAGGAGCAGGAAGCCCGTGAGACAGACAGGGAGAGGAAGCGGGAGAGGGCACTACGTGCGAAACAAGCTGGGCCGGAGGTGGTAAGGAAGGGGAAGTACCCACGCTGCACAAAGTAGATGCATATCTAGTCGGATGTCTGTTTGAAATACCCTAAGACATGTAATAACGATAACTAGAAACGTTTCATGTGCCGTTTGTACTTGTTGGACGGATAATTTCATCAGGTTCATAAGCAATTAACGTGTGCTTGGTTGTCACCGCTCGGAATCTACTTTCGCCGTGAAGTTGAAACTCGAAAATTCATGTTTTTGATCAGTTTCGTCGCAAACATAGACCGTGAGGAGTATATTGTTTGATCGACGAGCGTAAACGAAGTAAAGAGGTTTCTTCAGTAAACGTAGGATTAATAAAACATGACATACAACAGGCTAATTACTACTAGTACAACGTACTACGAGCCCTGGCCGTAACCTTTAGACCTCTTCGTCTTCCTACCCTGCGCTCGCACCTGGCCCTAGGAGTACATCAGCCGATCTGGTGGTACGGCACGGCCAGCGCGGCTCGTCTGTACGGGTGTGGCAGTTGGTGGGTCCTGTGTCTGCGGTGGCGGAGCTCCTCCGAGCTATAAGGAACCTAGTACCTCCTCGTCCTCCAAGTCGTCGCCCTCGAAAGTATCCGGTGCCCAACCGCTGCCACGTGCGCCTTGTGCAGAGGAGCCAACGCTAGCAAATATCTCCGACGCTGTAGAGTGGAACCCTGTGCACAAGATTATTGATAATTGCAAACCGGAATTTTGCAAGGCAAAAGTAAATTTTGATCTAACCTGAAGGACTTCCTATGGTGGCCCGGGGGCACTGCTCATGCCTTGCTACGCGTGCGGTCTTGTGTGGTATGCTCCCTTCGTGGATGTGCCAGCTCCGAAGGGATGTAGGTACGGTGTAGCAAAAGCTGCACAGAAGCATATTGATGTAAAACGGTGCATGTCGTAGAAGGAAACATGTTATGAATTAATGGTTAGTGGAATTTATCTCTGGAGGGGCCAGCTGGCTGACTGGAACCCTGCTGGTGCACTCCTGCTCCTGTGGGCCATGGCTGGTGCTGACGTACAGCTATGGGAGGTACTGCATTGACCATACGACAAGTGAGCGCACGAATCACTATGTGTATCGACTAACGGATCCTCTCGAAAGTCGTCCTCTGCTCCTCCTCAGTCAACACGATCCCATTGTCCAACCGTCCGAACGCTGGGTCCACATTAGACCGAACCTGTCGCGCTGCGTCGGCTTATTTCAAATGTAACGTGAATATGTGTTAGAACCATAGACATCTACAAAGAGAATAGCAAAGTGCAAAGAGAATGTGACTTACCGCGCGGAAGTAGTCGTGGTCACGGTGTGTAGGATACGTGTCAGTCGCAGCGGCGAGTGTGGCTGTGGATCATCTGGGGTGAACGTCACGTGTGTGCGGGTGCGGGGCTGGTACCACCTGAGGTATGCTAGGTAGGTGTCCTCAGTGTGTGGATGTACCTCGTTGATAACCTCCTCCGTCGCCAACAACCAGTCGTCCACGTACCTCTGCAGTCGAGGATACCACTGAGTGCCGCCTGCGTGTCCTCTACGATTATACCTATTTGCAGAGAGTGCATTAAACTTCATTAAAGAATTATAGTACTCAACAAAGATCACAGCTGTACTAACCGGTGCACGTCGCGTGGCACAACCATCTCCACGGGCAAAGGAAAGACTTGACTTGGGCCGAACTGTTGCATCACGCGCTACGGACAGTGGGGCTCGACGAAGATGTTGAACACCAACGGCACTGTCGTCATCTAGTACGCCTGGTCGCGCGTGCAAAGAGCCGAGAGTCCGAGCGGTGCATGGGCTGCATTGGCCTGCGGACTATACGGCTCCTAGACAAGTCGTTGGGCTGCAGGCGGTTGAACTCCATAAAGAAGTCGGAGTAGGCCCTCCTAACCTGCATGTGGGCATAACGACGCTGTAAAATAGGATAGAGAGAATACGTCAGTGTTTGCGTATAAGTGGTAAACCTAGAATTTCATGTTATGTACCTTACGGCGACACCATACCGTCCCCATAGTTGGACGGTTCTTGGCCGACTTCCTGTACATGCCTCTAAGGCCTTCCTCGTAGGGAGAGTGCTGAATTAGAGGGCGGCCTATCGCGAACCACTCGGCCGCCCATAGCTGCAAAAGGAGAGGGCAACCGGCGAGAATCGTACCTGGATCGGTCTTTGTGTACGTGACAGAAAGAGCACAGTACGTCGCCGCTAGCACAGCAGATCCCAGCTCCACTACGATACGTAGCCGTCCTCGCTGTCGACGATCGCATGAGCATAGTGGATCAATCCCTTGTCCACCGCGTGCCCTGTCGTGCTGGTGAACATCACCCACCCGAACAACCACAGCAGATACGCCTCCAAGCTCCGCCGCACCGAGTATTCGTCGGCGTCAGGGTCTAACTGATTAGGCTGTAAAGCAAGATTAGAGTCAGCACCACTGTTGCTTTATAGATTGGATGATTGTGAATCGAAGGAATCCACGACTTACGGTGAACTATAGCAGCCACGCCTAGCTAGGCACCCCTCGACACTGACAAGTAAGACTGGTGGGACCGGTCGAGGCCCCGGTCGAGCAGCTCCGGTGTCTGGTACGCCATACCTGTATGCAAATAGAGAGTTAGTGTAATTTTTATTGTCAAAGCAACAAGTAAGAGTAAGTTCACAAAGTTAACTGAATAACCACATTACAAATTATTATTAAGATTTATAGCATTATTACATGATAATAAAAAATAACAATACGGTACATCGTTCTATAACAAAGATCTAGCACGTAACAAAACAGGAGAACTTAAGTTATAGAATCTCTATTACATCGATACATGGACTAACACTACACCACAGCACCACCAAATGCTCGAGAACGTCTAGGACGGGGTCGTCTTGAAGTTGTGCCTTCACCCGTAGGACGATTGCCATCAGCGCCTGAATCCAACGGTCCAGCTTTCGCCGTACTTGGACAAGTTGTATCCTTCAGACATTTCTTGTAGGTATGGCCTGTCTAGTCGCACTTTGAACAACGTTTATACCTTACACCGGCTTCTGACTCATCCATGTCATTACGAATGCGTCTTGTCTTGCGGCGACTTGCTTTGTCCCTCAATTTTGTTGGGTCAGGAATGTAGATAGCTTGAGGATGCTCGGTAGTAAATGTCCCCGTAATACTAAAGCCGTATATCTCTTCACTCCAGGTACTGTAGATTGCTTCTGTCGGAGGAGTTAACCTCGACGGCGGGAAGTCAGGAGACCCCCCTTTGAGATTCGGCCAGGGGAGTAGTTCTCAGGCGAAGCTGGCGTTAGGGGGTATCAGCGGAACGATGGATGAACCGTAGGGAAGAAAGCACACGAAGAAGACAGGAGGATTTAGACAGGTTCAGGCCGCTCGGAAGCGTAATACCCTACTCCTGTGTGTATGTCTATGAGGAGATGAAATGGTTTTGAGTTGCCGCTACAGTGTGTTCTTCCCAGGCAGCTCGGGCCCTGGAAGCTCTTTCCGGAAGCTATCTGAGTTGTGTTCGTTGCCTAGCTCCAAGTCTAACGCCCCCCTGAGAATGGGGCACGGATCCTCCTTTTATAAGTAAAGGGGAGTCCACAGTGCCAGTACACGGAGAGAGAGATATTCTGATGAGTTCTCCTGTTGCCACGTCCGCCTGCGACGCCCACGCCGGAGTTGCCGGAGTTGGAGGAACGTCCAGTCACTCACGCCCGCCTGCTGTGCCCATGCCGGAGTAGGTCTGCTGCAGTCGGCCGAGTCATCGAGACATGAGGATATGACAGGATGTGATGGAGCATGCTGCCGAAGTCAAGAGTCTCTGACTGCTTGGACTTCGGCGCACGCCCTCGCCACAGAAGTCAACAGGCTTCTGACAGCACAGTCGGGTGTCCACAGGAGGCCATGACGAGGCGCCCACGCGTGGCAGAGCAGGCGACAGAGGCGACAGGCCTGTCGCCTCGTCATTAATGTAGGTAGTTGGGGAGCTGGTGTGCTCAAGTCAAACTCGTGCCCGGCGCGGAGTGCTCTCTGAGTCCTCCGCGCGCGCAAGGTGCCGCGCCGGTCGGCGCCCGGGGGCCGAGGCAGTCGACACCCGGGGCCGAGGCCGAGGACCCGGGATCGGGGAAATTGGCGCCCGGGGCCCGGGGCCGAGGCTGCCGTGCCCGGGTCCCGGGCAATGTCCCCGGACCGTGGGCCAGAGGAAGGCGCACCGGGGGAGCGTTCTCGGACCCAGGGAAGGCGCCCCCGGGCACAGGGTAGCGCACCCGGGCCCGGGCAGCGCTCGTGCCCGGGCACTTAGCAGGAGAGCCGGTCGCCAGTTGTACAGAATGTGGGCCTGGAATAGCTGGCGTGGCAGAAGACCCACGCGACCCCGGGGTATGTGGGACCCCCTATCCCGTTTCGCCGACAGTGGCCCCTGGCCCTGTTGCTCGGCCGTGGTACGCCGCGGGCAGGAATAGGGCCATCGTCTTGAAGAAACGGCGGCACGCTCCGGCACGGCCGCCGCGGAACTGACTGGTGTTTCGAGAGCGGACGGGCAGCGATCGCGATGGTGATGCAGCAGCTCACCGCCTGTACGGTCGCCACTGGGACCTTCGTGGCGACCCGGCGACCGGACCGTCCTCCCACGGATTGGACCGTCCGAATCCAGACGATCCGTAGAAGGCCGGCTGGAGATTAAGGCGGCAGAGGGGCGCGGCGTCCAACTGAAGGGCGCCGCCAACGATGCCTCCCGCGCTCGGTCCAAGACGGAGGCACGGGAGAAGAAATCATCCTCCCGGAAAGATCGTGTCCGGGCCCGCGAGGCCGGGTTCGCGGTCCGGAAGCGCGAGATCATTGCATACGAGTCGGCGGTGAAGGCCGCCGAGTCCTGGTTGGTGGAGATGGAGCGGGAGGCCAAGGCCCCCCGGAAGCGCGCAGCCGACGCCGCAGCCGCGGTGGCGGAGTTCTTCGGGCGGGGGGAGCGCTTTTGAGGATCCCCTTCCATCTAAAACCTGCCGGGAATTGGTCTAATCTGCACATGACGAACTGTGAGAGCGTCCGGTTCGTTCCCTTGTCCACCCCATGCTACGAGCCGTGGCGTCAATCACCTCCCGAAGGCGTTCTCGTGGTCGCTCCCGTATGGCGGCTGGGTTTTGCGCATAATCCAGCCGTCGTACCGGCGCGGCCCGATGGTACCCCCAGGGGGTGAGACCGCCGCGATGCAACACACGGAAAAAGAAGAGAGGAACGAGACCGGGAAGGATATTAAAGAACGATGCTTATGTAAAGTGTATATACATGGGGCCCTGGCCAGCGCTGAGAATCTAGAAATCCGGCGCTGGCCCGGGCTCTCCGCAACTTACAGGATGTTTATACAGGTAGATTTGTGGAGATACTTGATGTGACTGGAGATGGAGCTCGGACTCGCTTCCCTCGCGAGACCGAGTCCGGCATGCGCTCGGGACCCGAGGGCCCCGGCTGCCATGCGAAGGATATGTGTCCGGGACCCGGGGGCCCCGGACTGGGATATGGTTTTGATATAAGCCGGGTTCCGGGGGCTCGGGCTTGAATATGGGATGTGAGACGACCCTCCGGAAGCATTCTCGCCGGGGCGGTGCTGTCCGGGCTATCGCGCCCTATTCCGGGTGTCGCGTTCCTAGGCTTGCACTCGCCTTGGCGAGGCCGCCCTGGTTCGGCACCTTGGTGTCGGACCCGGAGCACGGATTCGGGAATCCGTGCCTCGGCTCGAATATGTGCCCGGGACGCAAGGCCCCAGACTGAAATGTGGTTTCGTTTTGAATAGTCGACATGTGCCCGGGCACGGGGCCCGGATAAGGACATGGACCATATTGGGACAACTTCCCTGGACCCACCTTTGCCAAGACGATGCGGTCCGGGTACTCGTGCCCTGTTGAAGCTGTTCCGGCTTGGGAGCGGGCATCGGACCGTCCGCCTAAGGGTCGGACCGTCCGAGGCGCGATGACCGGACCGTCTGCCGAGGGGACGGACCGTCCGAATCGCCTCGGCCGCGCTTGGCCTGCTAAGGCTCCTGTCGGAAGAACTTGACCTGCTCGGCCAAGCTTTGGACGGCACGACACTCCGTGAGATCGTGCGAATCCGTCTCGTGGACGGTGCACCACTTCCGGACCGTTGTCGGCGGAGACGGCACACGCGCGGGCCTTCGCTGCTTGTCGCTGTCGTCATCCCCGTGGACGCCGCCGGCCCGGGGGACGCCCGCGGCGGCCAAGGCGTAGGCCCCGGTGGCCGCCTTGGACTTTTGGCGCTTTCTCCTGTCTCGATGCGACGCGGAGCGTGAGGACTCGCCGTCTTCTTTAGGGCCCTCGTCAGGGGCCTCAGGGCATGGCCTGTTCCACGCCCTGGCTTCCTCCTTGCGGGCGCAGAGGTCGGTGAGGCTGAATAACTCAGCCGTGGTCTGGACGTCGCGGGTGCCCAGCTTCTCCAGTATGCGCTCGTCGCGCACACCTGAGCGAAACGCGTGGACAACCGCGTGAGGAGCGATGTGGGGGATAGTGTTACGAACCTGGCTGAAGCGCTGCAGGAAATGCCTCAGGGACTCGTCCCTGCCCTGACGCAGGTCGTGGAGGTCCGCCTCGGTCCCAGGGCGCGGGAAAGTGCCCTGGAAGTTCGCCACGAACTGGTGGCAGAGATTCTCCCACGAGTAAATCGAGCCTTCGGGGAGGTTCATCATCCAGGAGCGAGCCTGGGCCTTGAGGGCGACGGGGAAGTAGTTCGCCATCACCTTCTCGTCGCCGCCAGCCGCCTGGATGGCAGTAGTGTAGAGCTACAGGTATTCTGCAGGGTTGATGGAGCCGTCGAACTTCTCCGGCAAGCTGGGCCGGAACTTGGCCGGCCAGCGTACTTGCCGGAGGCCTGGGGAGAGCGCCAGGCAACCCGAGCTGCCATACTGCGCAGGCTCGGGCGATGGGTGACGGTCCTCCATCAGTAGGTTGGAGCTGGAGACCTGGGCCTGGGAACGCCTGGCGGCGTCCGCGCGCCACTCGCGTTGCCGCTCCATCGTGACACGGGCGTCCTCATGAGCTCGCACCCGGTTTCGCCGGTCACGGTGGTCGCCCCGGCCGTTCTTGGTGGCGCGTGGCGCCGCGCCTTGGGCTTGATCCTGGCTTGGGGCAGCGGGCCGGCTCGCGCTAGAAGTCGCGCGGCCGGCTCTCCCGGGCCCTGTGCTGCTACCGGCGGTGATCTGGTGATGGGCCGCGCCCACAAGGTGGGTGACCTCGTTAAGCTAGCGCCGTTCCTGGCCTCCGACCCCGGTAAACACCGGGGGGTGGCGCAGGAGGGCTTCCGCCGCTAGGAGGGCTTCCTGCGGCGACACAGGCTGGAAGTCGAGACGACGGCGCGCTGCGGAATGGTGCCTTCGCTCGCGCCTTATAGATGAGGCCGTGGCGGACCCGGCGGGGCGCCAGCCGGCTCCCTCCGCAAGGGGAGGGGCCGGGGCCGCACCATCAAGCCGGTCCCGAGCGAACTTGGTCCGTGCGGCGCGCGCCGCGCGCCCCTAAGGAGACGTAGGGGGAGAACGCGGCTGGCCCGCCGCGGGGGTAACGTCGCCCGGCTGGGTAAAGTCGCCGGACTCTTCGTCGGAAACCTGCGGACGATGGCCTCCTGTCATGAAGTGCGCCGGTGTTGGAGACGCCGGCGTACCACCTGAAAAGGAAACTCCCCCTACCTGGCGCGCCAGCTGTCGGAGGAGTTAACCTCGACGGCGGGAAGTCAGGAGACCCCCCTTTGAGATTCGGCCAGGGGAGTAGTTCTCAAGCGAAGCCGGCATCAGGGGGTATCAGCGGAACGATGGATGAACCGAAGGGAAGAAAGCACACGAAGAAGACATGAGGATTTAGACAGGTTCAGGCCGCTCGGAAGCGTAATACCCTACTCCTGTGTGTATGTCTATGAGGAGATGAAATGGTTTTGAGTTGCCGCTACAGTGTGTTCTTCCCAGGCAGCTCGAGCCCTGGAAGCTCTTTCCGGAAGCTATATGAGTTGTGTTCGTTGCCTAGCTCCAAGTCTAACATCCCCCTGAGAATGGGGCACGGATCCTCCTTTTATAAGTAAAGGGGAGTCTACAGTGCCAGTACACGGAGAGAGAGATATTCTGATGAGTTCTCCTGTTGCCACGTCCGCCTGCGACGCCCACGCCGGAGTTGCCGGAGTTGGAGGAACGTCCAGTCACTCACGCCCGCCTGCTGTGCCCATGCCGGAGTAGGTCTGCTGCAGTCGGCCGAGTCATCGAGACGTGAGGATATGACAGGATGTGATGGAGCATGCTGCCGAAGTCAAGAGTCTCTAACTGCTTGGACTTCGGCGCACGCCCTCGCCACAGAAGTCAACAGGCTTCTGACAGCACAGTCGGGTGTCCACAGGAGGCCATGACGAGGCGCCCACTCGTGCCCGGCGCGGAGTGCTCTCTGAGTCCTCCGCGCGCGCAAGGTGCCGCGCCGGTCGGCGCCCGGGGGCCGAGGCAGTCGGCACCCGGGACCGAGACTGAGGAAGTCGGCGTTGGCGCCCGGGACCGAGACAGTCGGCTCCCGGGACCGAGGCCATGGCGGTCGGCACCCGGGGGCTGAGGCGGTTGGCACCCGGGGCCGGGACCGAGGAAGCCGACGTCGACACCCGGGACCGAGACGGTCGGCTCCCGGGACCGAGGCAGCGGCGGTCGGCACCCGAGGGCCAAGACGGTCGGCACCCGGGGCCGGGACCGAGGAAGCCGGCGTCGGCACCCGGGACCGAGACGGTCGGCTCCCGGGACCGAGGCAGCGGCGGTCGACACCCGGGGCCAAGGCTGAGGACCCGGGACCGGGAAAATTGGCGCCCGGGGCCCGGGGCCGAGGCGGCCGTGCCCGGGTCCCGGGCAATGTCCCCGGACCGCGGGCCAGAGGAAGGCGCACCGGGGGAGCGTTCTCGGACCCAGGGAAGGCGCCCCCGGGCACGGGGTAGCACACCTGGGCCCGGGCAGCGCTCGTGCCCGGGCACTTAGCAGGAGAGCCGGTCGCCAGTTGTACAGAATGTGGGCCCGGAATAGCTGGCGTGGCAGAAGACCCACGCGACCCCAGGGTATGTGGGACCCCCTATCCCGTTTCGCCGACAGCTTCTTTTCTGAAATAAGGTGAGACAAAATGACGTGTTTTTATCCCGCACTCACCGCTCACAGTAATAACATGAGAACATGGCTTGTGGAGCTAAGTAGACTTTCGGCATAAGCACTTGCAGGTCCCGTCTTCCTTTAGCACGCACTACTGTACAACTCTTTTGCGGTAGATTCCACGAATGCCCTTGTTGACACACAATATTTCAAATCTGTGCTCTTGTATACCTTGAGGTATAACTCGATGTCTTCGGGTTTTATTATTTTTATCTTGTATGTACTTAGTCAGTAGTGTGCCAAAAAAAAGATTATTGTCTGCCATTGAGGGGCCACCTACTCTGAACCGATCTCTGAAGTACTTGCATATGCCATGCAAGATAAATTCAACAATGCCAACATGTGGGAGCCCTCGAACACCACGCATCACCCAGTTATAAACCTCTGCCAAATTTGTGGTCATTATACCGAATCGAGAACCATCTTTGTCATAAAACAAGGCTCATTTCTCCTTTGGCTCATTCTCAATACACTCCGAAAATTTTCTAACCGACGATGCCAACCTTCTTCTGATATGAGATCCGTCACTAGATAGAGATCCAAGAGCTTGTGGAGCCTCATCCCCTATAAGGGTAGCCCTTCTGGACTGCTCATCTGTTTGTTTAGATGTCAGCTCATCCAATCTTCTCCAAAGCTCATTGAATTTCTTCTCCTGATTCTGAGCGCATAGCCTCTTGAAAAGATCCATAAGGTGCATATTCTTAAACTACCTGTAGAAATTAGCACCCATATGGCACATGCACCATCTACTTTGAACATCGGACCACCTTGGTGGGTACCCCTTCTCAGCACATGCATCCCTCAATTCCTCAATTGCTCGCAGCAAACCGGCGTGACGATCATGTATTAGGCATACGTCTGGCCTCATCCGTACAACTGTAAACTTAACCCTTTCTAGGAACCAGTATCAGCTATCAGTGTTCTTGCTCTCAACAAAAGCAAAAGCAACCGATACAACTTGGTTGTTCCCGTCAACTCTAATTGCTGTGAATATCTGTCCTCTGTACTTTTCGGTCAGGAATGTCCCATCGATGCAGAGGATGGGACGACAATGCACAAAGACCTGAATGCAAGCACCTAATGCAAAGAATACCCGTTGCAACACACTTTGATTACCATGGTCAATTGATGAAAAAGCTTTCAGGTCGTAGCAGGTCTCTGGATTTCTTTGAAGAATATAAGCTAACAGACGAGGCAAATTATCGTAAGATGCTTCAAATGTGTCAAACCACATCTCTATAACCTTCTGTTTCGCCCTCCATGTTTTAGTATAGCTAATTGTGTACTTGAATTTCTCTTCAATATGTCTAACGATTGACCTTGGTTAGTACCCCAGGTTGTTCACAATGTGGGAGTATATCTCTATTGCAACAAATACAGATGTCATATTTCTATGATATTTCTCGACACCTTGTAAGTAACATAAATGCTCGGTCATGATTGAAACTTACCAATAATTCTTCCATTTACGCTTGAATGCGTGCACCCGCATGGACACCCATCCTTCACACACTTAACTTCATATACTGACTTGCTTGACTTCACGACCGAGAACTCCCTCTAAAGTGACAACGCCCATTGTTTCACTGCCTCCTTCAAATCTTCTATATATGCATACTTAGCCCCCTGGATGACCTCGTTCTCCTTTTACTCCCATGGCACATGATGCTGCTCGGAGATAACAAGGCTAGAGAAGTCCTCATTGCTCCATTCTGCAGTCATCACGTTGTCCTTATCAGACGAATCATCATCCTCTGCATGCTCGTTTTCAACATCTTCCCTATCCATTTCTTCGACGATGGTGTCGATTAGTTCTCCCTCATCTGCCGCACCTATTGGCTGCCTATCTTTTTCATTCCCTCCTTTATTTTCTTCCATTGTTTCGGCATCACCTTCCGTCGTACTTGGACCCTCATCATCTTGCACGGGCATTGCAGCAGTAGTGTTATCCTTCTCATACACCAACACAAGTATGCTCAGTGGCCAACCACGTTGGAATGCATTCTCCACGTACTATCTCCAAGTGGCAGTGCAATCCACCGGCATTAGTTCCCAAAAAAACCTTCAACTGCACGACTGACTACAACATACAAGGTTATTGTGTTGATCTGAGGGTCGAGTCGAAAGCCTCGCATTTGCCAGTTGTACACTGACCCAAAACTTCTCTCAGCTGGCCTATCAATGCCCTTAGCCGTTAAACTAAACTCCGATAGATCTACACATTGTGGACCATACGTAATATTCCCTTGCCCGTGAAATAACTAACATATCACCTTATTTGACATCTCTGTTGATGAAAAAATACAATTAAATAGGTAACAACATTCTCCTCACATCTAATACCGTGTAATCGAGATTTTATAACTACCATCTCTACACAAATTACGTCACCTAACAGATTGACTAAAAACCTACAGATCTACGAGTAACAACTTATTTTCATATAGTACTATACACATAACTAGTACAATAGTACATCAATTCTTGCATAGAAATAGAAATTGCAAAGGGACAATAGATTTTACCTGCAGACGAATCAGCAAACCGACAGAGCTTCGCTGCTTTCGTTCAGCCTCGCTCTCAGCTCTCTCTCTTCTTTTTTCTATGATTTCTATGAATTTTATGACTTTTTGAAGGCTGGGGGGGGGGGTCTTATACTGGCCCAGCAATAAGCCGCCCTCTGGGAGGACAGCAAGAGGGCCGCCCACAAAAGCGTCGGCCCCGAAGTCGGTATTTTTGCAGTCAGCCCCCTTGCCACCCTCCTAGAGGCGGTTTATTCTAATCGGGGCCGCTGCAAAAAGGCAGACGGCAGTCGACCGCCCAGCCCACGGCCGTCTGCCACGTCATAAAATTGCCCTTTGGGAGGGTGTTTTTCAAAAAACTCCCTCCCAAAGGACGTTGGGAGTATATTTTTATAAATTTTTGAAATGAAAATATACTTTTGTAAATATTTTTTTTAAAAAATATAAAAATAAAAAAGCTCGAAATTGGAACGGGATACTGCTGCACTGCATATGGCTGTGCATGCGCTTGTGCTCGAGCCTTTGGCTCGCTACCACCGCCCAAACGCATATGGGTAGATTCACCGAACCGCCAGTAATCGTACGGTTACCACGGTTACCGTCAAATAGCCGAGTACGTTTTGTTACCGCATTTGGTTTGAATAAATTTTATTTTAAATTTAAATTTCTAAAAAAATATAAAAAAATTCTAGTAGGTAGTACTTGAATTATGGATCGCTATGGTGAAGAAAGTTTGTGAAAATAACGAAGTTTACTTCATATTTTGAGGTTACATTGAAAATAAAAAAATAAGAGATGGGTTGATATAATTTCTACTTATTTAAGTGTAAAAACAATAGCAAGGGTTATGCAAAAAAAATTTATGCAATATTATATTTTTTTTAGAGATATCCATAATTTTTTTCTGAATTTTCTACAATTTTTTAGAATTTTTACTGTGTTTTACAATTTTTTTCTGTAATTTTTCTTTTTAGCTTCAACATAGTGCGGTTATCGTGGCTTACCGTGCGATTACCGCGCGACATCGCGCGGTGTAACGCCTGTATTTTAGGAACGCTAGTAAAATTAATTTAATAAAACTATTTGTGAAGTTTGGATTTTTTTTCTCGGATCTTGGAAGTTGTGCCATGCGTGAATCTCAAAAATTTTCCGAGTTTCAGACCCTAGAGTCTTCCCTAGAATTTCCCCTAAAAATCCCGAGTCCAAAGATCTAATTTAAATTCAAATCCTAAATTGAAACTTTCCCAAATACATTATTTAAAATTACTATGAAAAATAACAAAAGGTCCTTATTCAATTTGGGCCACAACTCCCTCTCTTTTCCTCTTCCTTTCCCTTCCCGCTCGCCCAGTCCCAACCGCTGCCCACAACCTGCCCGGCGTCCTCTCCGCCTCTCCGCCGCACCACAGCCGATCGGCGACACGTGGCCCCACCGCCTGCGCGCGCCGTCGATGCTCTCCCTACCGCGTGTGCCCTCCGAGCCATGCGTTCCGTCGATCTCTCGCACGCGTGTTTACCGCTCTGCCCGCTTGTCGACATCCCGGGCCCGCCCGTCAGCGGCACGGCATCGCCGGGTCTTCTTCCTCCTTGCGCCATGCCCGCCACCTGTTCGGCCCAGGGGACACATGGCCGCGCCTCGCTCCCGAGCCGTGCACGACGACGGCTCTCACCCCGACCGCTCTCCCTGCTGCACCGCCCTCGCCGCCATCATCTCCACCCCCTGTCGCCCCTCGGGAAGCCCGTCTCCGTCTCGCGCTCCGTCGCTCGGCCATCCCATCGTGTCGCCATGACCAACCCGAGAGCCCTCGTCGCCGTCTTGTTCCTCACCGGTCGCCCTCCTCTCCTTCTTCTCACCCAGGCCGACACCATCATGTCACCGCCGCCCTCGCTCTGCCGCACCTCTACCTCGGCCAACCGAGCTCTGCCGCGTCGAGAACCACGCCACCGCCTTTGACCGCCGTCTCCTAGCGCTCAGGCTCCGCTATAAAAGCCCCGAAACTCCTCGCCATGGCCGCACTCGAGCACCCAGCCTCCACCGTCTTCCCCGCCGCGCAACCGAGCTCCGCCATAGTCGTCGCCTCGGACCCGCTGTGTTCCCCCATCTCCGGCCACAAGGACACTGTGCCACCGCCACCGCCACACTCACATCGCCTCGCGATCATGTTCCACCTCACCCTGACGCCGGATAGCCACCGGAGCCAAAATCCCCAAATCAGAATCGTTGCCGTCCGCCATTACCACCATTAAAATCCCCCGTCGTCGCAATGTATAAGCCCCCTTTTTCTTTCCTCTTTCTCTAATTCCCACACACCCGCCTCGATTGCCCCTATTCTGAGCGCATGCCACCGAAGTTTTGACAGCCGCCAGCGAGCTCCGCCATTGCTACTCCTCGGCCGGGACTACACCGTCGTGTTCCGCCGCCGTCGAGCCCTTCTAACCAAATCCGAGCCGCTCCCTGCTCTCCTCTTCCTCTCCGCACTTGGTTGCGGCACTTCGCCGTCGCTGACTCGCCGCCGATCGCCGGTGCCGCTTGGGCACCGTGCGCCGTCGATCTCCTCCCCTCGGCATCTCTATCTCTCGCTCTCTTTCTCTCTCACTGCCAGTGGCCCCATCTCTCCCCTCTCTCTCGCGATTGACTAACATGTAGGCCCGGCTGCTCCATGCGACACTGACATATGGGCCCCACCGAAGTAAAAATCCTAATTAATCCCATTTATAAAAATTAAGTCACTGACATGTGGGCCCTTCTATTTTAATCACTTACATGTGGCCCCGTTTTCCTTCTGTCACCTACAGGTGGGCCACACCCATCTTCCTCTCTCTCCTGTCTCTGGCAAGTGGGCTCCACCTGTCAGCCTCTGTTTCCAAAACTAAATAATTTTCCCAAAATATCTTTTATCCTTTTTAATTCACAGAAAATACCCTTAACTTTGAAAAATCATGTCTTTTTAACCATAACTCCGTTTGAGCCCATTCAACTCTCAAAATTTTTCTAAAAATAAGATCTACACAATGGCACTATTAGTTTACTATGTTAGATTCTGATTTTATAGCTTTTTATGTGTTTTTGTTTTGTGACACAAAGGAGTCAAGTTCGAGGAGCAGTTGATCGAGGATTTAGTCGAGAAGGCTCAAGATCAGGAGCAAGGCAAGTCACATCTTGATCATATTGAACCTATATTTTATAAAATATATTGTTTGCCAACCGTGCATTTTAGGAACACAATTTTGGCTGTGGATCGCAAGTCGATCCGAGAGGCCCAAACCTATTTGTTGCATATTAAACATTTCTTGTTAATTAATGACCTTATATCCTTGTCACCCTGTCGTTGTCTTGTAACCTGTATTTCTGAGTACAAGCATCAACGACGCCCAAAACATAAATAAATTGCGATGGGAAAATTTATGGGATTTTTATGAAATGATTTTAAAGTCGACATGCGATGTCGATCACTTTGCAAAATAAAGGTTTTTCATAAAACTAGTCATGGGATGTCATCCCCTGTGTGGCCTGACTTCACATGAAGTGTAAGGACCATTTTTTTTGGGATTTCCACTAATCATTTATTTGTACGACCACATGGGTGGAATAGGACACTTCTGGCTAAGTAATTTGAGGAACCAGGGTGGGTCTGTTGTCGATACACGTGGAGTCACCGGGGTGGCAATATGAGATGCACCCGCGGGATCCTGAGTACATGGAGTCTGAAACTTGCCTGGTACTTGGTCTAGGACCCGTTTATCTGACAACAGACCGTTCTGGAGATACTTCGGAAAGGCCTTGTCATAGACTTCCTAGCACCAACCGTATCTAATCAATGCGTGTTGGGTGTCCGGAGTAAGCTTGCTCATGTGGGTAAAGCGTGCACCCTTTGCAAAGGATATAATCTGTCCGAACAGCCGTGCCCACGGTTACGGGTGGATGAGAAGTGACCCCTTAACGTAGCTTTATTTTTCGAAAAATATGTGCAAACTATGTTTGTGGTTGGGAACCGTTACCAGAACCAGCTTGAGTGGCAGGTGGATGACCTGAGTGGTCTGAAATGGGACTGTGTGTTCCGGAGTATTATGTGGCACCATAGTCAAAGTTGGATGTGTCATGTGTGAAATAAAGAGAATTGGTTGAGAAAGATTTAATCCACCAAAGGAGATGCTGTCTAGGACAGGCTGCTCCAGAAATAGACTTATGACAAAATGACTTGTGGAATGGGTTGAGACGTGAGTCTCTTCCCGATAAATCTTGGTGGGTTATTGCAAAGCAACTCACGGAATGGATTGAGACGTGAGTCTCTTTCCGACAATTTAAAGAATACTTAGAAATTTTATAAAATATTTTCAACACTTAAACTGTTTGTGAAATAAAACCAGAAACCCGTCTTTGATAAGCCCTGCATTCTACATTAATTCCGTGACTTGCTGAGTATCTCATGTACTCATGCTTGCTTAATCTCTGTGGCGCCTCCCGACTAGGTGGAAGGCCACCATGTGCATAAGGCACCCGATCCCAGGATCAGTAGTCGGGTACGCACAACAATGATACAACACAGAGTTACAATAATACATAAGCAGAGTACTTACATATACGTACAAGGAGATCCATCCAGGAAAGACCCGGGATGGGCAAAAGTAATCAACAGGTAAACTAGCGAAACAGCAGAACAGGGCGGAAGCTGGACAAAACTACTCCACAGGCTCGGTTGGGAACTAGGCTCGAAACCTTCAGAGGTCTTCGTAGTCGGCCTGGTCTTGGAGGAACTCGGCAGCAGTCGGATCTTCATCTTCTTCTCCGAAACCTACTATACATATATATGAACAAGGTGAGTACTTTCGTACTCAGCAAGCCGGAAATGATGCCATGTCGGTCAGACAGAAAGGCTAAAGGTTTATTTGCGAAAATTGCCTTTAGAAACTCTTTTCTTTGCAAACACTAGTGAGCTTAAATTTTGTTGTCGGACAGAGGCTCACGCCTCTATCCATTCCGCAAGTTGCTTTTCAACAACTCGCCACTTAAGGAAAACAAGAGTAAACATACATTTCTTATCATCTTTTACTTTTCATTTGTTGGTCCTTTATCTCCCGAGTAGCTACAACCACTCGTTGACCCTGAGACTCGGCTACAACCAAATCTCAGCTGTGGCACTTGATGCCCGCTACACTGGCTACAACCAGCTAGCTAGTCGCCGCCCTGCTACAACCCGGGGGCTCATCATCGCTGCCCTGGCTACAACCCGGGAGCATGATCATGGCACTAAATGCCCGCTAGGCTGGCTACAACCAGCTAGCTAAGGTGGCTTCCCTGGCTACAACCCGGGAGCACAACTTGATCAACTTGCTGCCCTGGCTACAACCCGGGAGCTTGATCAATCCGTCTTCTGGCTACAACCCGAAGACATCTGTACAACTGCCACCCTGGCTACAACCCGGGGGCTTAAGTTTGCTGCCCTGGCTACAACCCGGGAGCATGATCTTCATCCTGTTTACTTTTCATTCACTTGATTATGGTGCTTAACACCCCGGATCACACAGATCCGTTTCTGGCCACACAGGCCTTCCGTTTGCTCACTCGGCAAACTCTGGTCACGGTTCCCTTTCCATCAAACACTTTCACAAATCACTGGCAAACAAATCTACGCTATGGGAATCACCTTGCATCGCCCTTAACCGTGGGCACGGCTGTTCGAACAGTTCTGCTAAACTCTGCAGAGGGTGTGCGCTTTACCCATCCGACACGAAAATTACACCGAGTACTGGCCTGTACCCAGAAATTCGTGACAAGGCCATTTCCACAGCCAGTCTAGAGTCATCCAATGCCAGCCGAATGATCCACACAGGATTCAGTGGTCGGCACTGAACTTCCCTAAACCTACTATTTACTCGGCCAGGGGCATCCCATAATACCCGTCTGGTCGCACTGTAAGATGCTCGGATGGAATTCCCAAAGGAAACGGTCATTAATGATGATACATAGCCACGCCACACAGGCACTGTCTCTGTATATCAAGATTTTCACAACTTTATTTGTTTCACAAACACGCCGATACACGGAGTACCGGGTATTTCAATCAGTTTGGTAAAACCCAATGTTTTCCCAACAACAAACACGTTGCAGAGCTAAGCCATTCTACTCGGCATCGTATCCTCAGATAGGATGCTAGCGTGCCATTGTGGGGCTCTTCAAGGGAGAAATATAACAACATCCTACCAATAAGTGCTACTACTGGGCAGGTCCATCGGTTGCGCTTGCAAAACCGAGGCCAACAGTTTAAAAAGGTGTAAACTAAGCATGCATATATTTTCCAAACAACATAGTTTTGCATATATGGGAGACAATATGATCAAAGAAGCTTGCCTTGTTCCAAGGAGGGGTCTTCTTCGGCGAAGGCGGCTTCTGGATCGTCCACCGGTTCAGGCTCTGAACAAGCAGAAAGAACACTGATAAGCAGGAGAAGTAAAACACCAAGAAAAAGGATCAAGAAGTAGTCGGCTGCAGAAAAGGGGCAGTCGGCTGAACCAGCTGCGAACCAGGCGACAGAGCTCCAAAGCTTGAGAGAAGAACAAGAACTCAGCAGAGCTGGAGCTGGCCGGTTTGCAAAACAAAGGAAGAAGGGGGCACGGTTGGCCATATATATATAGCCGACGTGCAAGGTTGAGGCACGGTGGAGCTGGGCAACGGGTGGAGCAAGGAAGTCAAGATAAACTGACAGGGATATGACAGGAAGTGACTTTGGAGTCCAACTGGTCAGAGGAGTTGGCAGGCACTGTAGCTGCGATAAGACATTAAGGTCAAGGCTAGGACAGGTTGGAGAAAATCTCACTGACCGGGCTTCGGACTGACCACTGGTCCAAGCGATGCTGCAGGTTATTGTCCATCGGTCCAAGTGGTGCTGAGGGCAGGTGAAGACTGGTTCTTCTCCACTTCGGTAGTCGGCGTCCAACGGCGGGTGCAACTCGGGGGACAAGGAAACAACCGGTCTCAACAAGGTAGTCGGCCACTTCACAGTGCTTACTCGGCAGCAAGGAGGTCCGAGTAAGACAAAGGAAAGGGCAGGATGCAAGGACTGAGTAGCAATCTACTCGGCTCAAGGGAGAAGGTAGTCGGCTGGCCAGGGAGAAAAACTGGGGCACAGCTGACAGGATAGGAGGGGAGCTTGGGAAAACGAAGACTAGCGGGAAAAGAAAAACGGGTCGTTACAATCTCTCCTTAGAACCCTATGAAGAGGAAGATCCAACCCTGGAGGAGTGCTTTTAGGAGCAAGTTGAATATGAAGATTTCTAATGTTTCGATCTAGGTTTCAAGCCGTGCCTGTAGGTGTTAAGCTTAGCGTGTGCTTCTGCTGCAATCTTTTGTAATGTAACGTTGCTTGCCCTGGTTTTGTCCGTGGCTGCAACTTATGTAAGAGGACTTATTATAATAAATAAAGTAGTTTGCTGTGATCCACTAACGTTCTGTATGTACCAGCTGGATTTTTAGGACTGGTACAGGTAATGCAGGTAAAGACGTTTCGCCCCTGTTGACTTATATTGGTTAACGGGATAGGGACGTTACACGCAGTAACCGCGACCTTACCGTGAGATCTGAAAATTTTGAATTCAAATTTTTATAGATGAAATTCGTATGGTTTTAGACGGTTACATCGCCGTGACCTTACCGCGGTAATCACAACCTTACCGTAAGATCTAAAATTTTGAATTCAAATTTTTTTAAATGAAATTCATATAGTTTTGAACGGTTACCGCCCTCAACCGGTATTGGGAGCGGTAACCCAAATGGTACAGTAAACACTGATATGGGCCGTCCATTCTCGGATCGGACGGGCCGGCACGTGCCTGGCTATCCCATTCCGGCACAATATAACATGTTATAGTGGGCCGTAATGTCACTGTCCCATACGTGGCATGGGCCGTAGGCTCGTTGCCATCTACACCAAATCGGCCTGTAAATAAGTTGCAGCCCAACCACGTAAGCATAGGAGACATTTTTTTTATCTTTTCTTTCTCCGTCTTTTTCCTTAACCAAGAATACTAAATACGTATACCGTGAGCCTGAGCCTCGCTATATCTATCTCTTGGATCGGCTGCCGTAGCTGGCTGCGTCGTGGCCGGCTGCCTCCTCGTCGTCGTCGGCGACGCTGTCAAAGCGGTGGTGGTGGTGGTGGTGCTGGTGCAGGATGGAGTGGAGCTCGACGGGGGTGGTGGAGAAGGACTTGATGATGTGGTCGAGGCCGCCGTGGCGCGGCGCCGTCGGCTTGGGCAGGCTCAGCCCCTTGTGCAGCTGCACCCTCCGCTGCGACGCCATCTCCACCTGCCCCATCAGCCGCGCCACCCCCTGCGCCTCCTCGTCGTCGTCCTCCTCCCCTTTCCGCGCCGCCGCTGGCTTCTTCCTCCGGTACGCCATGTACAGCGCCAGCTGCGCCGTCCCCAGCGCGAACCCGATTGCGTTCGGGATCTATACACATAGAGCCAGTCAATTGCAAAGCTAATTAAGCTAGTATATAGATAGGTGTCGATTAGTGTGAGTAGTTGATATTAATGCGTGCTTACTCCGATGAAGTAGTCCTTGACGAGCAAGGAGTAGACGCTCCAGACGCCGCCATTGAGGAAGAGGAAGAATGACAGAGAGAAGGGCATGTACTCCACGCTCCTCGTTTTCACCACTGTCCTCTGTGTGCAAGATGAACACACCACCGGAAAATTAAGCACCGGTTAACATTTAACAACACGATGAAGTGCATCTCTGTACACTTCACAGTATCACATTACTATAGCATCTTAATTTCAAGCAACCTGAAGGAGACAAAAACCAGCAAAGCTCCTATGCCGTGCAAATTGACAGTCCCAAAAGACGAAACAGTCATGTTCAGCTGCTTGTCCTAAAATGAGACCAGAACAATGCAACATGGCACCACAGTGTTGTCATAATCTCGTGCATATTTTCCGTAATTAGCAGTTACATTTAGTTGCACGTTTACCATTCCTAAGTTTTAGCTAGCTGCATGTGAGATGAGCGGTTGAGAGGGCCAGAACCATGCTGCGTTCATGGTGCGGCTACGAGTGGTCACCGCCATGCCGTAAGAAACGTTCCAGCGCACTAGGCGGGCACGTCGCAGCGTGAGGCGCGCATGGCGGGGGGATCGTCGGTCATAGACCGTGTAATCACCGCGAATAAATAACAAGAAAACCCAGAAAATGCTGCAACGTTTTGGCAGCGCCATTTGCTCTTGTTCAGTTACATTCAGAGAGAACGAGCGAGAGAGTTCAGGCGACGTCGTGCGCGAGCACGGTCACCGAGCGTTGAGGGAGATCGCCGTCGGTGCAGCCATTCCGGCAGCCGGCGCCAACAACTGGTATCAGAGCCGAGGAGGCACGGGAAGAGTCACCGCGGTGGAGGACACCGGGTGGAGTCACCCACCTTGGCCGAAGAGGGAGTGTCGAGTCGACTTGAGGAAGATGGGCGATGATACGTCTCCGAGCGCGCCGGCCACCGGCGAACGAATTCAGGAGAGCTCGCTCATGTGGCCGATGCTCACCCGCTCCAATTACACGGAGTGGGCAATGCTCATGCAGTGCAATTACGAGACCCTGGAGATTTGGGAGGTGATCGAGCCCGGAGGTTCTGGGGTGAAGCGCTCCCGTGATCGCCAGGCGATGGCGGCGCTGCTGAGATCCGTGCCGCAGGAGATGTGGCAGACGCTGGGGGCGAAGAAGACTGTCAAGGAGGCGTGGGCGGCGGTGAAGAGCATGCGCGTTGGAGCTGATCGCGTGAAGGAAGCCAACGCACAGCGCCTGCTCGAGGAGTTCGAGAACATCAAGTTCAAGGACGGCGAGTCGATGGACAGTTTCGCCATGCGCATCAATGGGTTGGCAGCTGATCTGCGCACATCGGGAGAAGAAGTCTCTGAGACCCGCGTGGTCAAGAAAATGTTGCGCGTGTTGCCAAAGAGGTATGGCCAGATCGCCCTGCTCGATCGAAACCATGCTAGATCTCAAGACCTGACGATTGAGGAGCTGGTGGGGAGTTGAAGATGGCGGAAGACAGAATGGATGTCGATTCCATAACTGACAAGCCGGGAAACTCCTGTTGACGGAGGAAGACTGGGTGTCAAGAAACCGCCATCGGCTATCTCTGAGTCCTCTTCGTCATCTGGTGGCGAGAAGAAGCAGTGGAAGTCGAAGAACGCGGGAGCGGTGGGCATGCTGACCGTGGCGAGAAGAAAGAGCCCGTTGTCAAGATGACAACAATGGGGACACCAAGGCGCAAGGGGCGATGCAGGAACTGTGGCATATATGGCCACTGGGCGGAGGACTGCAAGAAGCCCAAGAGGGAGAGAAAGGAGGAAGCACATCATGTGCAAGTGGACAAGGATCCGGCGCTATTGCTGGCCACCGTGAACGCCGTGCGTGTCCAGGAGGTGACGCGGCGTGTCTCGGGACCAATCGTGCATCTGCATGAACAGGAAGTGTTCCCTGCTGATCGTGATGAAGAAGATGACGTTGGGTCCTGGACACCGGGGCCAGCAATCACATGACCGGCGGCGTGATGCACTGACGTCGCTCGACACGTCGGTCGGCAGGGGACGGTGCGGTTCGGCGATGGATCACTCGTCGTGATCGAGGGCATGGGCTCAGTCATGCTCCAAACCAAGAAGCAAAGTCACAAGGTATTAACTGAAGTTTATTACATTCCTAAGTTGAGAAGTAACATAATCAGTCTAGGCCAACTAGAGGAAGGGGGTTGCAGAGTTGTGCTAGAAAATGGTTGTTGCAGTGTGTATGATACTGAATGCACATTGTTAGCAAAAGCACCTAGAGTGGGAAATCGTCTGTATTTGCTCAAGGTACAGCTTGCTGCTCCTGTTTGTTTGGCTGCAAAGGTGAATGAAAAGGCTTGGTTATGGCATGGTCGATATGGTCATCTCAACTTCAGAGCACTCAGGGAGCTCGGTGTAAAGGGAATGTGGATGGGTTGCCACTGGTGGATCATGTGGAAGAGTTCTGTGATGGCTGTGCACTAGGAAGCAGCATCGACAGTCTTTCCCACAAGTGGCAAACTACAGAGCTGATAATCCACTGGATTTGTTTCATGCTGATCTCTGTGTCAAATCAAGCCAAAGACACCGGGGTAAGAGCTACTTCCTACTTTTAGTTGATGATTGCTCAATATATATGTGGATTGAATTATTGACAACCAAAGATGAAGCATTTAGATGTTTCAAGAAGGTGAAGGCTCTGACAGAAACTGAGAAGGGTGGAAACTTCGTGCTTTTCGCAGTGATCGTGGAGGGAGTTCAACTCCATAGAGTTTAAAGAGTACTGATGAGCAGGGTGTTAAGCATTTCACCACAACGCCCTACCACCACAACAAAATGGTGTGGTGAACGCAGGAACAGGACTGTGGTTGAAATGGCAAGATGCCTGTTGAAGAGCAAGAACATGCCTGGAGAGTTTTGGGGGGAGGCAGTCACGTACAGCAGTATATCTGCTGAATCGAGCTCCCACAAAGAGTCTTCAGGAGTAACACCCTATGAAGCCTGGTATAAGAGGAAGCCTAAGGTGCATCACCTGAGAACATTTGGTTGCCTAGTTCATGTCAAGAAAGTAGGACCGGGCATATCTAAGTTAACTGACAGATCAACACCTATGGTCTTTATTGGCTATGAAACTGGAACAAAGGATATCGAGTATATGATCCAAAAGCCAAGAAATGCACATATCAAGGGATGTGATATTTGAAGAAGCTAAAGCTTGGGATTGGCAAGGTGAAGCCCAGCCAGATCCACCTACATCTGTCTTTGATGTGGAGTTTTATACTGTTGACGACCAGGAACAGTAACTAAGGTGCAGACAGTGAAACTGAAGAGCAGACAGCAGCTGATTGGCCTGACTTGGAGTCACCCAGTCAGGGTCAATGGCAGATCAACACTGATTCTAGTGCTGGATCAAATCAGAACACACCACCAGGAAGTCCTATTGAGCAAGAAATGGTATTTGCAACACCACCCACTGATGCAGGCAGTGAAGAAGGCAGATTCAGAATATTGCAGAGTCTGTATGATGACACTGAGGAAGTTCAAAACTTTCAGTATAGTGGCTATGTTACCTTGCTGCTGAGGAGCCTAGGAGTGTAGAAGAGGCATTGGAAGAACAGTGTTGGAGAGAGGCCATGGTCACTGAAATGAATTCAATTCAGACCAACAAGACCTGGGAGCTGTCAGTGTTACCACCTGGACATCGAGCTATTGGTTTGAAATGGGTCTTCAAAGTTAAAAGAGATCCAGATGGAAAATCAACAAATACAAGGCTCGGTTGTAGCAAAGGGTATGCTCAGCGTGAGGGGGTGGACTTTGATGAAGTCTTTGCCCAGTGGCAAGAATTGAAACAGTAAGGCTGTTGATTGCCATAGCTGCACAGAGAGAATGGGATGTGCATCACCATGGTGTTAAATCTGCATTCTCAATGGTGATCTGAGTGAGGAGGTGTATGTCCAACAGCCTCCTGGATTTGTGTCAAGAATGGTAGTGCATGGTGCTCAAACTGAAGAAGGCATTGTATGGGCTGCGTCAGGCTCTAGAGCTTGGAATGCTCGGCTAGATAAGGAGCTGCTGAAATTCGGTTTTGTCAGAAACCCACTTGAGCATGCTGTGTACAGGAGAGCAAAGGCACAGATTGTTGCTGGTTGGGTTTATGTAGATGATCTGATAATTACTGGTTCAAGCAAGCAAATTATTGATGCTTTCAAGAAGGAGATGATGACAAGCTTCAGTATGAGTGACCTGGGGCTGTTAAGCTACTATCTGGGTATTTAGGTGAATCAGAAGAAGGAGGAGATCACATTGTGTCAGAGCTCATACACTCTGAAAATCTTAGAACAGGCAGGGATGAAAGGATGCAATGCCTGCAGTGTTCCAATGGAGAACAGATTGAAATTGAGCAAGAAAGATGAATCACCCTCTGTTGATAAAACCAAATATAGAAGTATCATTGGAAGCCTGAGATACCTAGTGAATACAAGGCCAGATATTGCCTTTGCTGTTGGCATTGTAAGCAGGTTCATGGAAGACCCAAAAGCAAGGCACTGGGCAGCAGTCAAGCAGATTCTGAGGTACTTGGCAGGAACAGTGAACTATGGCTGTGTATACAAGAAGATGGGCACAACTGAAACCAAGCTACTGGGCTACAGTGACAGTGACTTGGCTGGTGATGTTGATGACCGGAAGAGCACGAGTGGTTCAGTGTTTCTGTTGGGGAACAGTCTAGTGACATGGGTGTCACAGAAGCAGAGAGTAGTGGCACTCTCATCCTGCGAGGCTGAATATATTGCCAGTGCAAATACAGCGTGTCAGGGCATTTGGCTCAGCCGTTTGCTCGGTGAACTGCTGGGAGACCAAGCACCAAAGGTGAGGCTGTTGGTGGACAACAAATCGGCAATTGCTCTTAGCAAGAATCCAGTACTGTGTTGATAGAGGAGAAGTGGACATTGATCATGTGAGCACTGGTGAACAGCTTGCGGATATTCTGACAAAGGCGCTTGGGCGTGTCAGGTTCGTCGAGCTTCGTCAGCAGCTAGGCGTGGTGCAGGTGCAGCGAGATTAGGGGGTGAAATGTTGTCATAATCTCGTGCATATTTTCCGTAATTAGCAGTTACATTTAGTTGCACGTTTACCATTCCTAAGTTTTAGCTAGCTGCATGTGAGATGAGCGGTTGAGAGGGCCAGAACCATGCTGCGTTCATGGTGCGGCTACGAGTGGTCACCGCCATGCCGTAAGAAACGTTCCAGCGCACTAGGCGGGCACGTCGCAGCGTGAGGCGCGCATGGCGGGGGGATCGTCGGTCACAGACCGTGTAATCACCGCGAATAAATAACAAGAAAACCAGAAAATGCTGCAACGTTTTGGCAGCGCCATTTGCTCTTGTTCAGTTACATTCAGAGAGAACGAGCGAGAGAGTTCAGGCGACGTCGTGCGCGAGCACGGTCACCGAGCGTTGAGGGAGATCGCCGTCGGTGCAGCCATTCCGGCAGCCGGCGCCAACACACAGTAGCTGGATATGCATGCTTCAATGCCATATGGGACAGCAGCTACCTGGATTTAGGTGAGTGGTCTAGTTCTAGGACGATGGCATGCGACCTTCAGAGACGATACTGCTTTTTCCTGCTGCTATAAATCGAAGAAAACGACATCTAACCGGCCAAAAACACACCTCTATGACAGAATGATAGAATGACAGATCAGTAAGGACATGGGATTAAGTGTTTGATCGATCCATACTGAGCTGGGCATTCTCTGCCACAGGTTATCACCAGATATTGGTGAATGATCGGTGGTTATTACTCCGTTCTAAAATATAAATGATTTTTAAGATTTAAATCTTGTTCTACGATATAAAAATTTCTAGCACAACTTATATTACTAGTTATTCCATCAATTATTTCTCATTCAAATTTCTCTTATTTTACCTCCACCTTCATTCATTCTACACTTATGGAGGGGTAAAAAATCTTTTCTCTTTAATCTTAATCTCTGTTAGACAATCTAGAAATACTTATATTTTAAAACAGAGTAATTTGTATAAAACTTGTCAGACTTAATTGCATTAATCTGTTGAAGTGTGGCACTGTTTTTATGACAGGTTCTGGTGGTAAGAAAGGGGTGGGTGAGTGATCGTCTAGCTTACTAACCATTGCGGCCATCGGCGCAGCATACATGCCGATGGTGAGCGCCGCGCACAGCACCCCCACCACGAACAGCCGGACGCCGCCGTGCAGCGCCACCAGCGCCACCACCACGACCGCCGCGAGCGCGCCCACGTTCACGGCCAGCACCGCCTTCGCCATCTTCGCCTGAAAAATTAACCACAAAGATTCGCCCCGTTCTTCAGATAATTCCTCTCTTAACTGTCGATCGGCGACGCCAAGCCATGGATGGATGGATGGATGCAGAGTACGTATGCATACCTTGGTCTCCCTGGGGGCGTAGGCGAGGTAGAGCGTGACGTAGATGGCCTCGAGGGCGGCGCCGGCGCCGTTGACGGTGACGATGAGGAGGCCTCCGGGCTTGAGGAGGCCGTAGAAGGTCCAGAGCGAGGTGCTGAGCAACGTGGTGACGTATGGCAGCCATCTGAAATCCTCCGTGCTCTTGCTCCTCACGATCCTCCGGAAAGTCGCACTAATCAATCAAAACCAACAACAAATCAATCGATCAAGCACATAAACTAAAACCGATCAGCTCTTGACAGTGCTAATTAACACAACCATGTGCGAGATTGATAGCTGTAACTCACATTGGAGAAGCGAACACCAGTATGGAGATTATGTTCCCTGTCTCACATAAGGAAACAACAAATTAAATTAACTAAGGCCTGCGAACATTCAGACAAAAAAAGAGGCAAGGAACTGAAAAAGAACTAGCTACTGACCTACGATTCCGATGAAGAAGCTTGGATCCGCCATTGGAGCTTCTTGAACAGAGCTACAGACAAGATGCCAAGAAATGGATCGAGTAGTGTCTCAGACAAAACGACGACGGATATATAGCAAAGTTAGGTGTAGCATTGACACTAGCAAGTGTTCGGCTGGGATCTTTTCAGACACAAAGCTAGCTAGCCACGGGTTCTGAGATATGCACGTAGTCGCATGGGGCACGCACCTTACCGGCCGGTCGGTCGCGCAGCGGCGAAATCCACCACGAACACTTGCTCGTTCGAATCGAATCGGCCCCGAGGTAATTATTCCACATTTTCTTTCAGAAATTCAGAGGAGATCTCGTTTAGCTTTTCGTTGGGTAGGGTAAACAACCGGTAAGCTATATAGTTTTAGGGCCTGCTCGCATCAGCTGTAGGCTGAAACTTCAAGAATAACACGGTCATTAGCATATAATTAATTAAGATTAACTATTATAAAAAATCTTCCGGCTCGACAACCTAGTGCTGCTTTCTTGGGTTCGTTAGGCAGCTTTCCTGTTTGATTCGATCTGCCTCCGTCTGCTCAGCGACTCGAAATCCACCGAAGCTCCAGTGGATTTTGGACACGACGGCATTAGGTTACCACATAGGATAGCTGCAGTATCTTGATTGGATTTAAACGCCACCCAACGCGAGGCCGAAAGGCAATGGGAACTAGAGTAGAAAGAGATCCATGGAGAGGAATTGAAGAACACGTTCCGGTGAGGACACCTCGCGCCGGAGTGGAAGCAAGTTTTGTGCGCTGGCTACAAAAGAATCGGAGATAGCATTTGCTGATGTGAATCATGTGCAGTAGTGTGGCCTACCCGTAGCGCCATGGACGTCACAGAAATAAAGTGAGAGAAAGAAACGGAGATGCGACGCTGTCGTCGAGTAGTGCTCAGTTTTACCGGAGTAGGTAGCTCGATGGAGTCATGGCCGGAGCAGTGTTCGCAGTAGGTTCTTTTGCTTTTGCCTTGTACGAATACGACTGGATGAGAGCGACCCACGCGTATCTGCAGGTTTGCAAACTTTGATGCGTGCCATGCGGAGCCCATGCCACGCACTCTTGAGTAGTCCCATTCCATGTTCGGAGAGATGTTCTCATGGGGCTGGTGCTCTTTCCAAGCACGCGCGCGCTTGTTAGCACACCGTTGATTGGTTAGGTCGGGTGCATTAGATGATTAGGGCGTATCTCTAATAACCTGTTAAATTTGACTTTTTAAATGCTCGTATGACTAGCTAGTTATAAAATTCTTCCTATATATCTCTTATATGATTCCAACAGACTCTTTATTTATACACTAATTAATATGATAACGGCATATACGTGTCGGTCTCATATCAGCTTCTTCCTCCTTCCCAACAAGTAGACCCTTTATGTCATGCATGGCGTGCTCTCTCTCTCTCGTCTTCTACTAAGCACGAAGCGTGCCGGTAAGGAGTGACCGAGCCAGGACGGCAACCCTGAGTTCGGGATCTGGAGGTTGTTGTTGGTCCCATCAACCTCCTTTTTGCCCAACCCCCTTTACTCTGGCTGCCTCATTGTGTTGTCCATGACACACAGCCACCGGTGAACAGCTCCTCCGCCGTAGCCGCCCATGGATCTGGTGCCTGCTCGACTTGTCTCCAACTCCGACACCATCCAACACCCTTCGCCGATATGAGAAGAGGGGTAGGTGGTAGCGCAACGACAGTGACTCGGTAAGGGAGGAGGTAGTGTGCGACGACGGTGGTAAGGAAGGGGCTCGTTGTCGGTGGCACATCAACTGGTGGAGGCGCGTACCATACGCGGGAGGAAAGGAGAACAAAGAAAAAATAGTTGGGATGATGGATAAGCAACCGGTCGGGTGGCTACATTCGACAGATGACCAGTCTGCTGGAATGTTTTTTTTTACCTATTCTAACGCCCCAAACCTTGCCACCCCGGACAAGCAGGACGGCTCGGCTTGGAGCATCACATTTGTACCTGTGATGCTAGTACCAGACACAGGATACATAAGCTAGTATACATAGAGCAATAGTGAATCAAAGTACATAACTCTATTACAACACTGGGATAGTTCTTACAAGAGTCGCCATCGTGGACAGACTCCAGGTGGACAACACCATATTACAAAAGATAGCAGCTGAGAGCAACAACATGAAAATGGAAGCTAACAACGGAAGGTAACTAAGCGATTGCATGCTAGACTAAGCGATTAAGCATCTAACTTATTCCAAAGGCATGGCTAGGGCTAGGCCTGAAACCGTAAAAGTCTTCATAATTCGCCTGCTCCTAGAGGTACTCTTCGGTAGTCGGGTCATCGTCTTCTTCTCCTTCATACCCTAGTATATTTATATAGAAGCAAGATTAGTACTTTCATACTCAGTAAGCCAGAGAAAAAATGACATGTTTGGCTATAGAAGAGAGGCTAGAGGTTTATTTGCGCAATCCTCCTTTTAAGAGATTCGTTTGCAAAAGCACTAGTGAGTTAGGGTTTAACTATCGAGATGAGGCTCACGCCTCATTCCATTCCATAAGTTGCTTTGCAACAACTTGTCATGGTGATTAGTGAGTCAAAGAGTCGCTTCTTTTATTTTCTCCTCTCTTCCTCTATTATTTCCTTTTGTCTTTCTTTATCCAAACACTCCTATTTTCAACCACCACTTCTAGGCGAGCCGTCACAGCTCATCGAGTAGTCTCAGCCCAACAAGCCATCTCAGCTCAACAAACAAACAATGAGCTATCTCGGCTCCTATCTCTATAGTGCCACAAGACACCCCAAGTCACACAGACCCATTCCCAACCACTTAGGCCTTCCGTTTGCCACACAAGCACTCTGGCAACGATTCCCATCCCACAAACCATTTTCACAATCACTGACAAAGCAAAACTACGCTATGAGAATCACCTTACATTCACCCTTAACCGTGGGCACGGCTGTTGTAATGCCTCCCGCCCCTGGCACCGCCTATAGTGATACCAGAGAGGAAGCGCCGCAGGAGATTGGCGGAAACCAACTCCCACGGAACCGCAATGCCGGTACCAGTCCCAGGAAATCTTTGCTGGTACCCGCGGTCAACCGAGATATACCATAGCAACTAAATAAAAATAAATATTATACCTTTATAAGTTGCGACTTCGAGCAAGCCCTGAGCAACAACCAGTAAACAGAACACCAGCAGCGGAATGACAGCGCAGTGAGAACCTAATCCACAAGCAACGGCTTGGGACTAGAAAAGAAACCCTAATCTTCACTTCAACTTCACTCTTCCTGAAGGAGGGGAGAAAATGAATAGATTGAGTACTTTCGTACTTAACAAGTCACGGAAAATGTGAGTATGCAGGCTATCAAAGATAGGCTGGGGTTTGTTTCGAAAACCATTTTATTTGAAAACATTTTCGAAAATCCTAAGTGTGAGTTGTCTCATTGTGACTAGAAGGAGGCTCTCGCCTCGATCCTGTCCACGAATTGCTTTTCAAGAACTCGAGCGGACGAAACAGATTTTAATTGATCTCAGGTATTCTTATACCGCCTGTCGGACCACGACAGCGGTTCAGTGGATCTGCCCTCAAGCAGCTTTATAGGCTAGGATTTATAGGCGCGGGGGCAGCACAAGGAGACAATGGAGAGAGGCGGTGGCTACAGCGGAGTGTGGCTATGGCAAGGACAACGCGACACATCGGAAGCTTGGGGCCATGTCGCGCTCTGTGGCCGACGTCACCGAGCTTCCTCGTGCAGCCGTGAGAGATGAAGGAGGGAGACAGAGAGGATGGTGATGGGACCCAATGGGATTTCGCGTGCGTGCACCTTGATTTTGGGGCTCGCTAGAGAGGGAAATAGCTCGAGCTTGCCGGCTTTTGACCGAGGCGCCCATGGCGAATGGCGGAGCGCAAATTGCGCCGGGCTGCCAGGGCGGATGGGACTGGGGCAGGGTCGCATGTGCTCGGGCAGACAGGGACATGGAGGTATGGGGCTCTACTTCTCGCGTTAGAGAGGAGGCGAGAAAGTTCGAGAGAGGAGAGAGAAGAGAGGAGACAGAGAGCGAGTTGGGAGGACGAAGACGATGACGGCTGTGACTGACCGGTGGGACCCAGAAGCGCAGCGCGTGCGTCGCTCGTGGGCAGCGGTGTCTGTCTGGCCGGTGGGGCTGGCCGTCAGCGCGTGGGGGAAAAGGAGGCTGAGGCCGAGCGGGCCGACCGAGGGAAGAAGGGAAGGTAAGGAGGCCCAAAGAAACAGTGATGCTTGGTATTTTCTCAGGAATTTATTTAGGAAGATTTTTGATTATTTCTAATAGAGATTTTAATCCAAAATTTTATATTTTGGACCACAAAATTCTGGAGATTTGATGGGGAGGACTTTTTGAGGTATTTTTCTAGATTTAGATATATGGGCTATGGTGCTTCGCGAAGCACGGATTGCCCCGTGCTTCGTATCTGTTGCTACAAATTAGAAGTTTAAATGAGTGATCCAAACCGTTCATCATGATCTCCATATTGAAACAAGGTTGGAGAGCAAATTTTACATTTTTTGAAAATTTTTTACTATTTTTAAGAGGGGTACAAATTTATAGGTTTTGGACGGTTTTGAAGTCTTTAGATTAACAAGATTTCATACCTATCTAAAAAATAGTAAAAAATTTTCAAAAAATGTAAAATTTGGTCTCCAACCTTGTTTCAATATGGAAATCGTGATGAACGGTTTGGATCGCTCATTTAAACTTCTAATTTATAGCAATGGACGCGAAACACGGGGCAATATGTGCTTCGCGAAGCACCATAGCCCAACTCTATATATATATATATATATATATATATATATATATATATATATATATATGGAAGAGATGGATAGGAATTTTTGGAGAATTGAAAGGGTATTAATTTTGGAAATTTGATGGTTGATCTCTATAATATATTCTCAGGAATTAATTAAGGGGATTTCAAGAGGGATTCATATATACATATACACATATATTTATATATATGTATATATGAGAGAGGGATCCAGAGAGAGTTTTTGAAAGGACAATTTGGAGGTTTAGTTTCGGATTTGGGATTTGGACTTCTAGGACTTTTGGGAATTTTGAGAGGGGTTTCTGTGGCTTGGATTTGAGCACAATTGATCGATTTCTAGATGGTATTTGGGAAAGAAAAGAGGAGATTCAACAGGCGACTTGGATTTAAAACTGGGACTTGATACTCAGGGATATTTTTTAATAGAACAGAATTGGAGTACCTCGAGGGAATATTAGAACTTGAATTTAATTCTTGAGATTTGAGGGTTTCAGGAATATAAATTTGGCCATTTTTGGGAAGGGAGTTCTCGATGAAATACAGAGTTTCTCGAGGGGATCAAAATGAGATCTTGCTGAAAGGTTTCAAGGACGACTTTCGAAGAGTTTTATTGGAGGGCTTCGAATTGCAAAATTCGAACCCATGTATAGAGAATTTTTGGGAGGTATTTGATTTTGAATCTTTCGAGGAAATTTAGAGAGAGACAATCGAATTGCAAAATTCGAGTCTCGGAATTGGAGAGAATTTGGGATCGAGGATTTAGGGTTTCAAAGGGGGCTTGGATCTGAGATCTACAGCACCTAGTCCTTAAGCACACACAAAAAGCCAAAATTTTTGAAATTAGGGTTTTACCAAAATAGTTTTTAACAGCTTGGAAACCGGGGCGTTACAGCTGTTCGAACAGTTTAGTTAAACTCTACAGAGGTTGCACGCTTTACCCAAACGACACGAATTTGACATCGATTACCTATCAGCATCGGAAGTTCATGACAAGGCTTTTCCAAAGCTAATCCATAAAAATCCCATGTCACATAGTTGGGTCGAGTCTCATGTCCAAGCATCAGACAAGTCCATGCTTCATTTAGTTAGCGATACCGATAATGTCTCCTATTTTTACCGTCAACAGAATATAAAAGCCATGTAAACGCATAATTCCATATGCATATGTCTCCATCTTCTACATTCCGGCATCCCACAACTACTGGCATAGAAGATAAATATTGACTAACTAAGTACTCACCCATGAGTATCCCCCAATACTCGCGTGGTCACACTGTTATATGTTTGGATGGAATTCCCAAAGGAATCAGTCCTTAAGGACGATACATAGCCAAACCACTAAGGCAAAGCCTACATATCATCAGGTTTTCACAACCACCTTTATTTCACAAAGTATTGGTGTTTCAAAATGTTGGATAGATAGGTCTATAGTTTTCCCATATGATATCTCAACATAGATGGGGCCGGCTGGCCCACCTGTCAGTGGCGGTTCCGGTCTCCTCTCCTTTTTTTTCTTCTCTTCTTTGTCTTCCTTCTTCTTCGCGTGGTGCCAGGCAAGAGGGAGGTGCGATGCAACGGGGTCGTCATAGCGGTGGTCGGAGGCGGAGGCTGGTGGAGGGTCCATGGAGCGATGGCGGTCAGTGGCGGTGGAGAGAAGGGGATCAGGGAGGTGTTGGCGAAGCCAAGCTGGCCAGTGGACTAGCTCATGCTGGAGGTGCTGGCAACACACAGGCAGTGGCTGGGAACCAAGAAAACCCTAGTCTTCATTTCACTGCAACTCCAACTCCAGTTTCCGACGGAGAACTATATATATAGATCAAGGGTGAGTACTTACGTACTCAGCAAGCCAGGGGAACTTAGGTGGTTATTGCAGGCTTCAAAGAGAGGTTGGATATTTTGTAATCTTGTTTAATTGAAATCTTTTAAATTTGCTAGTGTATGCTTCTCAACAATCAGGGCGAGGTGGAGTCTCGCCCGATCGAAGTGAAAAGGTATCAATCTTTATTCTCCAATTTTCGCAAACTCAAGATTTCACATCAACCTGCTCCCCGAGCCAAAACATTTTCTCCGAACTTCCTAAGTCCTGTTGTCCATGACAGCCACGTCATTTCATCGGACCTCCAACATCCTTGATGGCACTTCCTTTCCACAGCTCCCAAACCACATACACATTTTGCAAACAAGGTAAAAGTAAAACTACGCTAATGAATCACCTCACATCCACCCATGACTGTGGGCACGGTTGTTCAAACAGTTTAAACCTCTACAGAGGGGGTACACTTTTTCCACACGACACGAAACTGACACCGAATGCTCGTTGGCACCAGACGTTCGTGACAAGGCATTTCCCATGCATCCCAGGTTTTCCCCATGCCAACTGGAGGGGTCCAAGACCAACAACAGGGTAGGTCCGAGACCATGCTGTGCTAGGAACCCAGGAGGCAACCCACCGCCCTCCCAGCAATCCACAGTCCAATGACATGCAGGGCATCACTGATCGTCTAGTTACTCAGGCAGGGGCTTCCCATTCACCCATGTGGATGTACTATCATATGTTCGGATAAAATTTTGAAGGAATCGGTCCTCAGGGCGACCACACAGGCATGACACACCGGACCAGCCTTGTGTCACAAATCTCCAATTTTGAAACTCATTTTTCTTTCACAAAGCACTGACCCAGGTGTCGAGTTTTCCAAACATTTCATAAAACCACATTTTACCCAAGAGGTTTCTCAAATTTTAAGTTTGAAGGGGTAGCCGTCAGTACTCGCACAATAGTGCATGAATATCGAGGCGCGACAGAGGCGGTTACAAGGGAACAGGATATACCAATGTCAAAGAAGTATTTAAATGCAGCAAGTTAGGAAGGTCCGCTGATCTGACTCGCAGTCGGGACCACACGAATTAGTGCACGCCTAACGATGCAAGTTTCGTAAATAAAATAATTTAAATTTCAATTATAGGCCCGATTGATCAAAGGTGACTTGCCTTGCTCTAAGTTTTCACGAGTCTTGAGAAATCATCGTGTAATCCACTCAGAAACGATATTCCGACGGTCAATTACTATGCGCAAATAATTAAAATCTACACAAAGACCAAGAAAAGACCCTATTTAGTGCTACTACTAGTGCCATTAGATAAATCTCAATTTTAGAAAATTATTGGAGTTGGAATGGAGTCAATCGGATCAACGGATTAAAAGATATAGTTTTCTGAAGTTTAATTGGAGTTTTGGATAAAGGAGAAAAGATTTATTTGGTTTTCCAGGAAGGAATATCCGAGGGAATATTCCTGGTGTCACTGCCAGGTGGGGCATGCTGGCGCACAGGGCCCACGGGTCAGTGGAGAGAAAAGAGGTCACTGATGGATGGGAATACTGACATAGGGGCCCTCATGTCAGTGGGTGGAGGGGATGGCTAGGGAGTGGGCTGGTGGAGAGGGGGTGGGGCCCGGATGTCAGCGAGACAAGGGGTATGCAGGTGGCTGGGCCAATTCGGCAGTGGAATAGAGGGGTGGCTCATGGGCATGGTCTAGCGTGGACTGAGGGGTAGAGGGCCCATGTGCCAGTGACTGGGGCTCGGGGTCCGCGTGCACGGCTCGGGGAAGGGGGCCCACTTGTCTGTGTGGCTCAGCTCGGCACTGAGCGGGCATCCATGTGACTCATCCTCCCCGATGCACACAGGAGTGAGGGGGAGACGCGGGATTTGACGGCCAACGGCGAACAAGGGCAATCGGTGGGCACCGGCGGGGAGAGGAGGTCAAGGCGAACTCTCCCAACGGCTCGGATAACGCCGAGGACGAGCAACAGCGGCCGCCGACGAGTTGCTGAGGCGGCGGGGAGAGAGAGGAAGGGAATAGGCGCTGGCGGCCATGGCGGCGGTGCAGGGAGGTCTCGGGGCCCATGAGTGGCCAACGGCGAGGGAGTTCACGAGGTTTAGAGCGGGGTCTAGTCAGGGCTCACCAAAGGGGATCGGCATTGACAGTGGCTTGGGGTCGAGGAGGGGATGAATTTGGGGCTGAGGAGAGGCAGGGACCACTCCGTGGGGTTTCCGAGCGTGCAGCGCTCCTGGAGTCAGTGCCGCTTCAAGAGCTCGTCGGCGAGGGAGGCACACCGGAGCGGTCAAGCGGCGGTGGTGGCGGTGGCGGCCGAGCACGAGGGAGACGACGCAGCAGGACGTCATCCTAGGACAAGAGCCAGAGGGAGAGAGAAGAATGGGGTTCTTGGGAGGGTTTATAGGCGGTGGAGTGAGGATACGACTATGTGGGTTCGGGACGCGGTGGGGAATTCCCCATGCTCAATCATGGAAGTGAGAGGGAGGTGATGGCGCCGTGGCATGGGAGTCCGTGCGGGCGACGAAAATTGGCGGACGGTGATGATGCGATGGATGATGATAGACGGCGTATCAAGAGGCCATATTTGGAATGGGAGCGCGGGCTAGTAAGCGCATGTGCAAGGGCAGTGATGACATGCGTGAAGTGGCGTTTTTGACCGGCTTGGTCCAGGACCAAGGAGGGGGAAAAAGGAGAGAAGAGAAGTGAGAAAAAGGAGCGGCGAGGGGCACCCAAGGATTGGCAGCTAGCGACGGCCAAGGTGGGGGCCGGTGCAGGGCCATGGTGACGCCGGGCCGGGTCGGGTGGAGCAGAGATGGAATCGGGCGGCCACTGCGGCATTTGACCAAACATCACAGGGGCATGATCAGGATTGGGATGGAGGAAGAAGATAATTGTGCACCGGGATCGAACGGCTCACGGGGCGGGGCGACACGCGTCACAATCCGACGGCAGTGGCGGTCCGCACGGGCGGCAAAGGATAGGACGGTTGGCGCGGTGCTCGGGGGCGTGTGGCACCGATCCAGACGACGCAGGGCGCGCGTGTCCGTTACGTGGATTGGACGGCGGGCGAGCGGCGAGCGGCCACGTGGCGGCGGTCCGCGGCGTGCGGCGGTCCGCGCATTGAGCGGGGGCGAGCGAGGAGATCGAGAGACGGGCGTTGCGGGCAGGGGCACGTGTCGGGCATCGGTTCGCAGTGGTCGGGCGATTACAATACTGGGCTGGCTAGGTGAGAGGGAGAAAGAGGAGGGCAGCCCAAGAAGGAACAGTACGCCTCCTCATTTCTCAGGGATTTAATTGCATGGGTTTTTGGGAGATTTGAAAAGGTGTTTGAATTCAAATTTTATATTTGAACTTAGATAATTTCAGGGAGCCAAGGGCAGGAATTTCAAGGGATAATTTTGATATTTGGAGGGGTTTTGTATTGGAACTTTCCGAGGATTTTTGTAGGGAAAAATCCAAGGAGAGGATTTCAAGGAGAGAGAGGGTTCAAATTCAAATTAAAATCTTTAATTTGAATTTGTGGGTGCTCAAGGGGATTTGGGGAGTTTTCAAGGGGGTCAAGGATGGAGAGCTGACACACATATATACACATGTATGTATGGGTATATATATATATGCTTTGGTGTAAAGGATTTTTGAATAGTGGTTGGATGCGACAAGCTGTATGTTTAACTCGGGATTCTTAGGGATTCAAGGGAGAGAGAAATCAAGGGGATTTATAGAGGGGCTCGCTCCTTTTGCCATCACTCCCCGTGCGTCACCACTAGTCCTCTACTAGCAGCCTGAGCGAGGAGCTGCTCCTCCAGCCTTGCAACGACGCTCGCCCAAATGAGTAACTCCGAGACCCCCTTTTCGTCACTCCCTTTTTCTTTTTCCTCTCCGAGCCGGACAGTGCCTCGCCGCCGCTTGGCCGCAACCGCCATTGTGCTGAAGACCGTGACGCCGCAGCGCCAGTCCTCACTTTACCATCGCCCCATGAGAGGGATTTCCTTCCCCTCGAAGCCTCGCAGTCCGCCGGCTATAAATAGCCTCACACCTCCTCGGCCTTCCCCTTCCAGAAAACCATCACCGCCATCGTCCCTGTGACCTGCTCGGTGTTCGGCTCCATCGCCCTTACTGTGCTCGCGTCGGAGTGCCGGCGGGGACCCGTGGCCTGCGGTCGACATCGTCGGCCTCCTCTTCTTTGCCCGTTCGTGCCGAGGCACAAACGATCACGTTCGTGCCGCCGGCGTTCGTCACTGCACCCTCCATCCGTGGTATCCTAGACTCCCTCTTCCTCCCTTCTTTTCCCCCTTTAGACCCCGTGGATGACCACCGACGCCCCCCGGAGGCCTAGCTCTCCCGTAGACTCCTTCCCCGCACTCGTCGCTCGTCTGCTCGCCGCCACCAGCCGAGAAGCTTCGGTCCCTGCCAACCCCAATTCGGGAGAAAGCTTCTAGAGCCCCTGGAGAACGTCTCGGCTCGAGGAATTGGACTCCGAATCGCTCTCGGTGAAATGCCCAAACCGCCGCCGCCATTGCACTCCGCGGCATTTCCTCGCCGTCGCTCCCTTTCTGGTGAATCCGAGCCGCTAAACCGGCTCCCCTTGGCCTCCGCTTCACTCCGGTGCCCTCGCCATCGTTTCTCTTCCCGTGGAACCACGTCGGTGAACCGCAGCGTGGTCGGCCGTCGGATCTATCACTGTTCTTCGTCCTCCTCCCGACGCAGCCGTGGCAGCCACGTCGGCCCCATGTGGACCACGGTGCACCGTGAGGCTGCATGCGGGCCCACCACACTCCAGTGCACTTTGGAACAACCGTACGCCAAACCCACCGGCTCCTCCTGATCCATTCCTTCATGGGCGTGCCCCACGTGAACCAGGAGGCTGACCGCGGGCCCCATTTGTCAGACCAGGCACGCTGGTCAGAGGCCGTTGCGCCACTCCAGTCCCTTGCCAGGTTGGGATCCGTCGGCCCAAACACCTCCTTGGCTCCCGAGGCCGTCACTGTAGTGGGCCAAGCCCACCGCGCGCGCCTCCATGCCTCCCCGTGGCTGTCCGCTGGGCCCTCCTGTCAGTGTCCCAGGAGGACATTAAATCAAGAAAATCCTTTCTAATTCATTTTCCTATATTCCAGAAATACCCAAAAACCTTCAAAAATCAATATTTTCTCATCCGCTCATCCGTTTGACTCCGTTCCAGTTCCAGAAATTTTCTAAAAATGAGATTTTTCCGACGGCATGCTTAGAAATCTCTAATAGGACTATTATACTAGCCGATTTGTTGAATTGTTTCGTAACGCGTGTAGTATCAGAGTCCGAGGGGCCTCAGGACGAGGAATTCGAAGACGAAATTGCAGGCCTTGAGAAAGGCAAGTCACCTTTGATCATCTTGAGCCCATAATTACAAAACTAAGTACATTAATTGACAAATTGCATATACTAGGTTACACTGTAATAATTTCTCGGCCGCGGTCGCGAGATGACCGATGGGCCGCCAACCCATTTGCTGCATGACTTCCTTGATTGTTTGTGAATCCCTTAAACATCTTTGTCACCTCCCTTGACAGATCCCGGTACCTGTGCCGACGGGCATGGTACCGGTGATCGCCTATCAAATTTAAAAATGATTATGATGGGTAAAACTTGGGTTTGCAAAACATTGAAAAACCCGACACCTGGGTCGGTGCCTTGAAAATAAAATGATTTGTGAAAACCGCGGTGCGGGGATCGTACCAGCGGGATGAGTCTCCCGCACTGCAGCTAAGGACCGATTCCTTTGGAATTTCATCCGAACATATGACAGTACAATCACATGGGTGATATGGGATAACTCCTGGCTGAGTAAAGAGTCGCCAAGGGATGCCTTGCGTGCCAATGGACTCTGGATCGTGCGGGAGGGTGTCGAGGTTGTCTCCTGGGTTCCTGGTATAGCATGGTCGAGGACCTACCCTATGATTGGTCGTGGACCCCTCCAGTTGGCATGGGGTAACCTGGGTGAACTCCAGAAATGCCTTGTCGCGAAAACCCCTAGTCACCAGTCGTGTCTGTTCATTCACGAGCTGGGTGATAGGGTAAGTCGCATCATGTGGGTAAAGTGTACCCCCTCTGCAGAGGTTTAAACTGTTTGAACACCCGTGCACGCGGTCATGGGCGGATGTGAGGTGATTCCTTAGCGTAGTTTTGTTTGACTACTGTTTGCAAAGGATGTTTGTGGATTTGGAATCCGATTTCAGAAAATGTGGTGACGCTATCGAGGACAACAGGGCCGTCGGCTCGGTGTTGTGGGATCAGTCGTGGAGCTGGGTCCCTGAAGCCAACTCTTGGGAGTTGCGCTGATTCAAAGACTGATACAATTCACTCCGATCCGGGCGAGACCGCACCTCGCTCCGGTTGTTGAGAAGCACACACTTAGATTATTCCAAAAGAAATTTAAATAAAACGGATTATAAAACAACCAGCCATCCCTTGAAGCTTGCTTAAGCCACTTAAGTTTCCATGACTTGTTGAGTACGCTAGTACTCACCCTTGCTCTCTCTCTATATATATATATATCCCCCCCAGTACTGGAGGATGAGCTGGATCCAATCGACGAGGAGTTCTTCCAGGAGCAGGCTGGCTTTAAGGAGTTTTAGGGTTTCGGCTTAGTTCCCGAGTCGCGCTTGTGGCTTTGGGCTAGTTTCCTCGTCCGCTCTTTTACTAATGTATCGTTGTGAACCCGGGGAATATCCGCAGTTCCAACTTGGTTGTAAGACTATGTCTATTAATAAAGACAAGTTGTGCTATGAGGGTTCCATCACTTGTTATGCCAGCACTATATTCCTGGGACTGGTACAGGTTTGCAGGTTAATTATATGGTCCGGACTCGTCCTTCACGGAAGTTCAGTTTGGGGCGTGATAGGAGGCGAGGACGGTGTCCGACCGAGGGTTTGAAGCACACGTCGACCCTCGGTCCAGCGGTCCAAGGGGCAGCACGGCGTGGAGTTCTGGCCAGGGGGGACGACGAGGACGGTGACAGTTGGCGGAAAAGGGGACATCAATCGGAGGGATTCGCACAACGAGGGAGTCGACGAGGCAGGCAAGGAGCAGGGCTCGGTCGCCGTATGCAGCCCAGCTCAGCACTCCGCCGAACAAGCGGCACGCACAGAGGGCCGGCGTGGGGAGGACGACGGGTGTGCGCGGGGAGACGAGTGGACCGTTGCAAGATAGGCGCGCGACTAACAGGTAGGGTCGGGGACGTTGAGTACTTAGCGGGCGTGTGTGAGGGCTAGGGTGAGCAGGCGGCCAACGCGTGGGGACGGTGTGGGCCGTGGGCCTGGCGTGGGGATGCGGCTGCCGGCTTGACTGGCCTGCCTTGGGCCGGCCTGCTAGCTGGGTCGAGGGGAGGGGAGGTTAGTGGGGAGGGGAAAGGAAGTTGGGTTGTTAGCTCGTGGGGGAAAGAGGGAGAGGAGGAGGAGCTAGGTTAGCAGAAGGGATGACGGCCCAAGGTGAGGAGTGACTTTTTAGAATTTCTAGGAATTTTCCAGGGTTGAGAATTGGAGGGATTTGATTGAAATTTTGAATTCAATTTTTGATTGTAATACATTTAAATTTTGCATGGAAATATTTGGATGGATGGATTTGAGATCTTTACGGCATATTCAAACAAAATTCAAAACAAGAACCAAACTTTTGAATTTTAAATTTTTACTGGAATTAGGTTTTTGACAGGGAAGAAAATTAGGGTATTACACCTATGTTGACTAAAATTTAGCATGAAGAAAATTCTACATCTTCTCGATGCCTCATCTACTGCGAGAGGGAAGGGAGCGGATCTGGGCGATCCGTCGACGTAGCCGTTCTACAACACGTTATCAGCAGCTCTACCGGCTGGGCTGACGTCGAATCCTCTTGCGCCAATCAATCTACGGTAACAAAATTGGTTGTTTATGATTTTAGACTAGTGGATGCTTGTTCTTTGGTTTTTTTAGATGCATGTTTTGTAGTAGATCTGTTATTAGCAGTAGATTTATTTCCTGCTTTTACTCTACAATTACATCTGTTGATAACCGGAGAAAACCGGAGTAAACCGTGTACAATAAATTGTAATTGATCGGTTTTTCCCTGTTCTAGAAGCGAACCCAGTTCGGCTGGGCCGAACCAATCGTCTTCCTCGCGTTCCTCCCGCATCTCTCTGTTCTCTCTCTCTCCGATGGATGCCACACCAGGAGCCACCACCGCCACCGCCGTGGAATCGCCCGTGCTGCTGGGTTGATCTACACGCGTGGCTGCCACTCGCTGTCGTTGCTCTAAGCGCCACTGGCCCTTGCCGCCGGTGCCACTGCAGGAGACTGCTATCATTGCAGGAAGCCCCAAACCCACGTTGTCGCCGCTGCTGGTTTTTCGATACCATGGCAGGGCAGCCGCCGCCGTTGAACTCTCACCGATGCCACTGTTGAGCCATGGTGGGAGGTCGATGGGACGAACGGCCACTGACCTTGGATTGGGATCCGCCAGGACGCTGTGGTTGGATGCGAATCGGTCGCCGTGGAGCTTCGGTTGTCAACGTTGAGCTCTGCCTCGCCGCCGTCTTGAGGATGTGTGGGTCGTGGCGGAGCTCCGCCGCACAGCAAGATAAATTCTAGGAAAATACCAGTAATTACATACGACTATGTTACATTGTTCTGTGACTTTGTTTTCATACAAGTTAACCCGGCGTTGGTTTTTGCATGATAACAGGCCATGTCTGACGCAGACTTCAACAAAAGAGAGTTCCCCGTCCTCCCCGTCAATGGGGCGAACTACCAGACCTGGGCCATAGACTGTGAAATCCACCTTTCCTCGATGGAGCTATTTGAGGCTATCCGTCGGCAAGGGGCTGGTGTATCTCTGCTTCCGGTAGTGAAGAGGGCAAGGGCACTTGTGTTCATCATGAAGCACATTTATGATGATCTCAAGGCTAAATACCTTGAGCTACGTGAACCTCTCACGTTGTGGGGGGACTACTACACCGCAAGAAAACTGCCATTCTCCCAAAGGCTAGAGCAGACTGGGCTCAACTTTGGTTCTATGATTTCAAGACCGTGGAGAGCTACAACAGTGACGTGCACCACATCATCAGTCGTCTTCACTTCTGTAACCAGGTGGTGACAGACGTGGATATGATTGAGAAGACTCTTGACACTTTCCACCCCAAAAACTCGATGATGCAAAAACAGTACTGCGAGGCTAAGTACGTCAAGTACTCAAAACTTATCCAATCGTTGTTGAACACTGAAGTCCACAACAAACTTCTGATGGCCAACTACAACGCTCATCCTGTTGGTTCGCAGCCTATTCCAGAGGCTCACGTTGTCCATCAGAAGGGTCAGAGTTCTGGACAGGGTTCTTCCAAGGAAAAGGGACTCGGGAATCGCACACTGCCAAATGGGGTGAGGTTCAAGAAGGCCGCTAACCAGGGAAAGAAACCCTGTAGCCGCAAGGGGTGCAAGGCCAAAGCTGGTGCTGCTGGAGGATCTCAGCAGGGTGGTGAGGGTTGTTTCAAATACGGCTCAATGAAGCATTGGGCGCACAACTGCACTACAGAATCTCATCTTGTTGAGATGTATCAAGACTAGAAGAAGAGGCAGGGCCCAGAATCTCACTTTGTCCAGGTGCCAATGACCGGTGAGAAGCCTACTCCTAAGGAACCTACTGCAGTTCCTAAGGAGTCTACTACTGCTGCTGCTGATGGTGTTGCCATGGATGTTGATCCCAAGGTTGCTGCAGATACTGATGCCGGCCTTAGGGATACTATGGAGACCTCGGGGACTTCGACATGGAGAGCGACGACCTCTTGGGTGATGACAAGGACATACATGGGGACATGCAGTAGTTCCCGAGTTATCAGTCATGAGTCTTAAGTCTAGGTTATCATTTTGGTCAATGTAATCTTTTCTTTTTAGCAGAACAATGAGTCATTTATGTAATAAAGATGCTATGCATCCTGGTCAGTGTGTTTAGGATGGTCCTTTACATTAATAAAGTTTTCCTGTTGAGTTATATTGGCCTTGTCTTGTTTTATGTTCTTGCTTTTCACTTCATTGATAATGCGAGTTATCAGTCATAAGTCTTAAGTCTAGGTTATCATTTTGGTCAATGTAATCTTTTCTTTTTAGCAGAACAATGAGTCATTTATGTAATAAAGATGCTATGCATCCTGGTCAGTGTGTTTAGGATGGTCCTTTACATTAATAAAGTTTTCCTGTTGAGTTATATTGGCCTTGTCTTGTTTTATGTTCTTGCTTTTCACTTCATTGATAATGAACTGAATCAATATAATCTCTCATATAGAACAAGCGTAGTACGATTCAATGGAGCCCGAGACATGCTTGGTTGACAGCGTGGCAACACACTCGATACTACAGGAGACTAAGTACTTCACCACATTGCATAAGCGGGATGAGAGTATCCTCACCATTGCTGGAAGTAATGGTCGCATAGTTGGCTTAGGGCGAGCCACTGTGGTCCTCCCTATGGGTACAAGGATTTTCATTGAAGAAGCGTTCCTATACCCAAGTGCTGAACGCACGCTCCTTACTTTTAACAATATTTGACGTTGCGGCTAACACCTCACCACAACATGTGAAGGAGGAGATGAATTTCTCTTCATGACATTGTCTAAGGATGATGAGACCACAATGGTTGAGAAGATGCCAGGGAGCTCCGATGAACTGTACTATACTAAAATAAAATCCCTAAACAAATATGTTACTATGCAGACAATCCATAGGAACCCAGAGTCTTTTAAGATCTGGCATGAGAGATTAGGTCATCCTGGATTGACTATGATGCAGAAAATAGTCACTAGCTCGCTAGGTCATGGCATAAACACTAAAAACTTCCCCAAGGAGTTTGTGCGTCCCGCTTGTGCAACAGGAAAACTAATCATTTGACCATTCTTTGAGAAGTTGAGAGTCGAACCCCTACGGTTCTTGGAGAGAATCCAAGAGGATATCTGTGGACCCATATACCCTTGGTTTGGGTCATTCAGATATTTCACGGTGTTGATTGATGCCTCTACAAGGTAGAGCCACGTATGCTTGCTGTCTACGAGGAACCACTCTTTTGCTAGATTTATCGCGCAGATCATCCGTTTGCGTGCGGAGTTCCCCGTGAACCGAATCAAAACGATTCGGATGGATAATGCGAGTGAATTCACATCAAAGGCATTCAATGACTATTGTATGGCCTTAGGCATCAATGTAGAGCATTCTGTTCCTCATGTTCACACTCAAAACGGCCTTGCTGAGTCGTTGATAAAAAGGATCAAGTTAATTACTAGACCATTGCTACAGGGTAGCAATTTACCCACTACATGTTAGGGCCATGCAGTATTGCACGCTGCAAAGCTAATCCAGTATAGACCGTCTGCATATCACTCTATTTCACCCTATCAACTGGCGCGTGGTTAAGAACCAGTGGTTTCCCATCTGCGTAAGTTCGGCTGTGTTGTGTATGTGCCGATCTCACCACCCCAGCATACGACTATGGGACCACACCGTAAGGTGGGGGTCTATGTGGGTTATGAATATCCGTCCATAATCTACTAGTTGGAGCCTAAAACTGGGGATCTGTTTATGGCTCGGTACGCTGATTGCATCTTCGATGAAGAGCATTTTTCAGCATTAGGGGGAGGAAAGTACCTCGACTCTAAGGAATGTTGTGAAATAGAATGGAACTCGAGCAATATCCATACTCTTGACCCGAGTTCGCCAGACATTGAATGGGAAGTTCAACATATCATACACCTTCAAAACTTAGCTAATAATCTGCCAGACGCTTTCACTGATTTAAGAGGAGTGTTGAAGTCGCATATCCCTGCGGCAAATGCACCGGAGAGAGTGGAGATACCCATGGAGGGAGACTCTACTCCGACCCCTAAGCCTAGGAAGAGGGGGAGAAATCCGGATGGTCCGACTCAGGCTAAGTGGAGATGTCTGCAAGAGCTGAATACGAAGCCGCCTGTATCACACTCCTATTCAGTAGTGTCTAAGGAGACCCGTCCAGGGGACGGACACCAGAAGGATAGAGGCCCTAATGGACTAGCGCGCGCACCTAGTCCTACTAGCGAATTGGAACCCTCTCCTATTTTGGGAAACCAGGATGAGGAAATAAATGAGGAAATTGCCACAAACTATGCTATTTCAGGAGAATTGTATGACCAGAAGACTACACATGTCGACATAAATTTCATTTCTAAAATCGCTAACATGATAGATCATGATCATGAACCTAAGTCCATGGCAGAGTACCGTAAGCGCTTGGATTAGTTCAAATGGAAAAAAACGATAGAGACGGAATTATGCTCACTTGCTAAGAGACGCGTCTTTGGGCTGGTAAGCCTGACGCCCCACTATGCGCCCTGTTGGGTACAAGTGGGTTTTCGTCCGGAAGCGGAACGAAAACAATGAAGTGGTGAGATACAAAGCGAGGCTTATAGCACAAGAGTTCACACAGAGACCCGGCATTGATTACAATGAAACCTATTCTCCTGTAATGAGTGGCATAACGTTTCGATACTTGATGTCTATGGCAGCTGGCATGGAATTGAAAATGTAGTTGATGGATGTGGTGACCACATATCTGTACGGATCATTGGATTCAGAGATTTACATGCGTGTCCCTGATGGGTTGAAGGTCCCGGACAAAGCAAATCGCAACATGTAAAGTGTGAAATTGGAGAGATCATTGTATTGGTTAAAATAGTCTAGTCATATGTGGTACAACCGGCCGAGTGACTTCCTTTTGGGGAAATGATACGTCAATAGTAAGGACTATCCCTGCGTGTTTATCAGAAAGTCTCAGAGGGGTTTCTGTATCATCTCAATCTATGTCGATGATTTGAACATCATTGGCTACGCAGAGGACATTAAGGAGGCGGCTGCCTATCTAAAGATAGAGTTTGAGGTGAAAGACGTGGGTCAGACCAAGTTTTGCTTGGGTCTACAGGTCGAGCATCTCCTTAACAGGATCTTAGGGCACCAGTCGACCTATACTAGAAAGGTCCTTGAGAGATTTAACATGTCAAAGGCTCATCCTTTGAAGATACCCATGGTTGTGAGATCTCTTGATCGGGACAAAGACCCATTCCGTCCTAGGAGTGAGATTGAGAAAGTGTTGGGACCAGAAATCCCATACTTAAGCACCATAGGAGCACTGATGTACCTTGCGAACTGCACCAGGCCTGATTTTGCCTTCGCGGTAAATCTGCTAACAAGATACAGTGCATCTCCTACTAGGAGACATTAGGTTGGCGTTAAGACAGTACTCAGATACCTCTAAGGTACGCAAGATCTAGGCCTCTTCTTTTCAAGGCAACGAGACTTAACCATGGTGGGCTATGCAGATGCAGGATATCTGTCTAATCCCCATAATACCCGTTCTCAAACTGGTTTTGTGTTTCTTTGTGGTGGTATAGCCATTTCGTGGCGGTCTAGTAAACAGACTTTGGTAACGACGTCTACAAACCATTCAGAGATTATTGCACTATATGAAGCTGTACGAGAGTGTGCATGGCTTAGGAGGATGACTCACCATATTGAGCGATCATGTGGTTTGAGTATCCCCGATACCCCCACCATTATCTATGAGGATAATGCAGCATGTATTGCACAGATGCAGCTAGGCTATATCAAGAACAATATGACGAAGCATATTGCTCTAAAATTTTTCTTTCCTCATGAGCTTCAAAAGCTAGGGGAAGTAAAGACCCTGCAGTCCAAGTGGTGTGACAACTTGGCAGATTTGTTCACTAAGTCTCTCCCAGCTTATACTTTCTAAAAGTTTGTTCGTGAAATTAGGATAAGACTTAGAGACTTGCAGGGTTCAAGGGGAGTGGAATCCCTGAACACAGCCTAGCCAGTGGATCGGCAAGTCCACAACGTTGTACTCTTTTTTCCTTAGTTGAGTGGAGCTTGTGATCCTCACAAAGGTTTTTAACGAGGCAATGGTGTGTGACGCATGGCGACAACTATGTACTATTTCTCCTAGCCTTTTTTCTCACTGGGTTTTGGTAGGAGTTTTGACGAGGCATGCGTTGATCGCGGATAGGTCTAAGGGAGAGTGTTACGAATCCTTATCTCTTTAGGAGGTAAAATTCTTTCTTGTGGACCAATCCGAATTAGTTAGAGATAATTTATGGTTCTATCTCTAGCCTCCTCTACCTATAAATAGAGGGGCAGGGGTGCCTTCATTGTACACATTTGATCATTAATTAATAAAGAGAGAGCAACACCCCTATATCTGTGTCTCCTGTGTTTATTGTCTTTTTCTGTGGTGTGATTGTGTGGGAAGGGTATGGTCTTCTATATCTTCTCGACATCTCATCTGTTGCGGGAGGAAAGGGAGCGAATCTAGACGATCCGTCAGCGTAGCCGTTCTACAACAAAATTAACCTGCTAAACGCATGCATTGCATCCAGGGAAGCTATTTACTCATGTTAGCTAGCTTCGTGCAATTGTGCACCAATATATCCCTATTCATCATACGTCTTTCTATTCTATTCTAGATATACATATATTTTTTACCTACTGTTTCTTTTCTGGATATAAATAGAAAAAGAGTTTAAAATTTCCTTCTCTTTCAAAGTATTAGGATGTATAGGTATTTCTATTACTTCTATGTGGCTATAATATAACTCCAAATTATTAGCAAAGTTATCTTAGAGCTTGGCCAACAAATACCCAAAATGACTTCCAATCCTAAAATTATGGGTTTTTAGCTGAAAACTTGTCTCCAACAGTTCCCTGTCATGTGCCCGAAAATTGAAAGCCCCGTTCCTGTTCTTCTTGCTCTCTACAAGTCAGTGCATGTGCTGGCTCCCAATCTGCCTCCACTAGTGATTTGCCACGCGTTCGCGAAATATTCCCACCCGGAGCTTCATCGCGAGCTCGTCTGTCGGTGTTGTCTTCCGTTGTCAACCGGGATTCTTCCGCGGCTCCCCCAAGCACCCCGCCGCCTCGATTCGTGATGCTCTTATATTTTGCATGGGATTCGAAACCCAAAAAAAATATCATGCAACGTTGTCCTTCACGACTCAAAACCAGACCGGTCCATTCCTGAAATAGGTCACACGGTGCAATCCCACCAAAATCGTATCAGAATTGAGCACTCCCCTCCTCTAGCTTGTTGTTCCGGAAACAAGTAACACGCCGCGATCCCACCAAAATCGTATTAGAATCGAGCACTCCCCTCCTCCAGTTCGGTCCATTCCCGAAACAAGTCACATGGTGCGATTCCACCAAAATCGTATCAGAATCGAGCACTTCCATCCTCCAGATCGATCCGTTCCCGAAACAAGTCATGCGGTTCAATCCCACCAAAATCATATAAGAACCGAGCACTCCCTTTATCCAGATCGACCTGTTCCCGAAATAGGTCATGCAATGCGATCCCACCAAACCATATCAGAATCAAGCACTCCTCTGCTTCCTCTCTCTCTCGCTGCCGGTGTAGCGAGTCGTTGTAGTTGTTCAATTGTTCTACTCCAGACCCGTTCCACCATCACCACCTCACGGTCTCACCTCACTCATCCTTCCTCAAACAATCCTGAAAATAAGTTCCTTGATGTCGGGAATGCATTTTGTCTCATCGAGATGACCAAGATCGGCGCCGAAGCTTGACGCACAGCTTCCAAGCACCACCGGATCTCGAGCTCTCCTCTTTTACACCATTCGCTCGGCCATTGAACAACCACATGCTCCCTTTCCTTCCACACGCTCTCTTTCTCTTTCTTCACTCAATTTTCTTGTCTTTCTTTATGTTGCAATGCACGAGCACTCTACTAGTAATTAAAAAAATTTGTTGAAAAGAGGTTTGAGGCCCATTTCAACCACATCGGCCCACATAATCGGCAATCCAGCAGAGGCCCAACCTACTAGATCGATTGGCCGGCCCATCTTGATCTTGTGGGCTAAGAAACGGCTACCGAACAAATTACCGCTCGCCCCACTCTAATCCTCAGGCCGAGCGAGGGAGGCCTGGAGGGAAAAACCCCACCCGCTTCCCGCCATCCCCAAACTCCCCGCCGCTCCTCCGGCGATGTCGGCGTCAACCGCCGCCGACGGCACGCCCCCGTCGCAGCAACCCCCTCCGCCCACCGCGGAATCTGTCCTCGGCCTCGCCTCCCGCGACCCCTCCGCGGCGGTTCCCCTCCTCCCGGCGCTCCCGCCCGACGGCCTCAACGACCTCCTCTCCTCGCTCTCCCCCGCCTCGCCCCCGAACCACTTCGCCCTCCTCCCTGCGGTGCTCGCGCTCTCGCCCTCCCCCACCGCCGCGGCCGCCGCCTTCTCCGCGCTACTCGCCGCGCCCAGCTGGCCATCCCCGACCCTCCTCGCCGTCGCCTCCCTCCTTCCGGACCTCCCCGCGGCCTACCGCTACCGTGTCCCGGCCTTCGTCGCGAAGGTCCTCTCCCTCCTCCCTGGCGCTGACGCCCAGGACCTCCCCGCGCTCGCCTACCAGCTCCTCCTCCTCGCCTCCAAGCCGCTCCACCCGCGCGCCGTCCTCACCGGCCTCCTACGCTTCTTCGGCGGCCACCGAGGTGCCCGCCTCCGCGCGCCGCCGTCCATCGCGCGGCAGGTGGAGGGGACCGTGGTGATGCACATCGCCTTCGCGGTCAAGCAGGATCCCGCGCTAGCAAGGGAGTGTGCCGCCGTCAACCGACGCGCCGGGGACGCTCAGCGGTGTTCGCGGTGGCGGTGCTGCTGTCCGTGGCGCGCGTGCGAGGTCAACGACGCCGCGGGGTGTGCTCCGGGACGCTGTCATCACGTCTCGCCGGGATTATCGGATATCACGGTGAGGGAATGGCTAAAGCTATTTGAGGTGTTTTTAGCTTTTGTGAAGTACAAATTTGTTCTGATTGTTGTGAACTGCCTTTTTAGCTCTGCAAGTGGTGCCGGATTGCCTGAAAGGGGAAGTGCACCGGGCTGCTAACTGCGTCGGAGAAGGCATGCTGAAGCTGTGAGTGATTCTTATTCGAAGCTTCTATGTGAATCATGACAGGTGCGAGTTTGTGATTCTTAGTTGTCTTGGTGTTATATTGGTGGTTCATATATATATAGGTTGGCGAGAGCATTGGTGGGAGGGAGCATGTCGTGCCAAGCATTGTTCAAGTGGGTTTTCTTCTGTTGGAGGCCTCAGATAATGACAGGAGGAGGAAGTGGTTCGCACGAAGGGGTCTGAGCACTGAAAAGTAGCGTTAATTATGCTCAACGTCAATGTTTGAGATCCATGGAATGGCACGAACTGAGTATGTATGCATCAAGTTTATCTTTGTTCTGTCTTGTCAGTACGAGTAGCTGCTTAGTCTTGTTTAATATCATGTAGGTGTGTCTAATTTATCTACTTGAGGTCAGATAATGAGCAATGCAAGTTCCGGATTCTTCTCAGCGAAGCCTCCCAAAGTTTGTACCCAGTCATTAGGTAATAAAGGCTGGAATTCTAGTTGCAACTTTAGCCTTCAATTCAATATATACTTCAAAGATATCTGCCCCTACAGACTGCTTGGAGGTTTAGTTTGTACTCATCCATTTCAATTGCTCGAATACATTGCGCACCTTAAAGAGTTGTTGGACTACTTTGCATTCTTGAATGACAAGATATCAACTGGTCTGATCAACTGCATCTTGCCACTCACAAAGTTCAGCCATGATCTAAAGGTCTGAACTTAACTGTAAATGATACCTATGAGGTTGGAAACGGCAGTATGATGATTGTTGTAGAGTTCAATTATACAGGATTATGTAATATTGGTTGTAAGGAAGGCCATGTTCAAGCCGGAGGATGCTGTGCGGGTTGCTGCCACAAATGCTATTGTTGAGCTGATTATTATGGAGAACAAGCATAGGAAAAACGACGCAAATCCTTTTCAGGACTCATCAAGTCAACCAAGCTCTAGCCAGCAACCTGAGACACATTTAGAGATTGGTGGAGGTCTGTTTCAAGAACTGAGTGGATTACTTCGCAGATGTTTCTCGCAGCAGGTATAACTTCTTTACAAATATATTGTAACACTTAATTGTTTATCTTCATATCTAGCAAGACATGTACTGCTCCCAAGTCCAAAATTTGTTATTTTGCTGTTACAGGCTAGAGTCAAAGAGGCCTTGTACAATGGACTCGTGCAAATTGTTACCTCAGATCCGGTTATTGCAGAGAATGTCCTTGATTTTCTCTGGCCCCACTTCCTAAACTATTACACAGAGGTAAACACTCCCTGAAGGATTCTTGTGTTCTTCTCTGTTTTCTTGATACTGTAGATTCTCTTAAGTACATGCTCTTAGCAAGCCAAATGAAGTTCTCATGAGTTGTTGTTGCCTGACTTTCATTAGCATGCAGAATGTCCCCTTAAATTTGACTCATGTTTTAAAATCGAGAGTGCCAAAGTATGCATATTGGAACCAATAGATTGCCTACTGTCATGTATCTCATGTATTCTTCAAGTTCAGCAAAATAGTAAATGTGAACGACCACGAGATGCATACTGGAAGTGCTTTGGGTTCGCTCCTTCGCAGGATAGTGAGGTTTGCTCTTTCATAACTTACTGATACCCATACGAGAGGTTTTGATCATATTATTTTTTCTATTTTTATGACCTAAGCTATTACCAGGTTGGAAGATTATCATCGAGTGACTTATTTGTGAAAGCTTTATCAAACACCCAAAAGTACTTGAGGAAATGTCTGGCAGAAGGTTCGTGATAACTAAATATAAATGCAATCCATTTAAAAATATTACTCAACATGCCTTTGTGCTACAATTCATATTTTGACTTCTTCCAGATCAACGAGGGCAGACCCAAGAAACCTCTTCTCTTTCTTCACATTTGGACACGGCTCATTGCCATAATTTTGCTATGCTTGGAATCATTGAGGTTTTTGTTGATTTTGCTGCTTCAAAACTAGAAAAAGTAGCTGATGAACAAAAGGAAATGTTAGAAAAAGAAATACTGGACCTTATTGATGCACATAGTAGCTTTGAGAGAAAAACAAGCAAGAATAAGGAGAAGACTGCACAAAGAGCAGGGAATTCAAGTGATTCTACTGCAAAGCAGACGAATGGACCCAAGGAGTATTACAGTGCAATGTTGCAGAAATTAAATGAAAGGAGGGGCAAGTTTATGGATTCAAGTTTATATGAACTTGTAAGGATGTGTGTCAAGCAATGTGATGCTGATAACCTTGAAAAATGTAGTCAGCGTCCTAGCCAATCTAAATTGAACCAGTGCTCCAATCTATTATCTTTTGTTCTGAAAGCCTGTCTTGGAATGTTCAAATCACTTGCAGCCAAGGGAAGTGGAGCGACTACTGGAAAAGTAAGAACTGCGTTGTATGAAGATGTAAAAAAGTTAGTGGGGCTAATGATGCAGCTTATTTGGTGGCTTATGCTAGATTCAAAGCAAGAAAATGGTGGAACCAAGAGGAACTTGACCCAAGGGAAGAAAAACATGGATAGCAAAAAGGACCAACTATATCTGGCATTGGCATGCCTAAAAGAAATGTCTAAGCTAAGTGTTTCAGAAGATCGTCCTGGTGATATTATTGATGTCCTGGTATCTTCAGCTCCACCAAATATAGAAGATATGGTGCATTCCAGCCATCTTCTTGACAGGAATGATACTGATCCAAATACAAGAAGTTCCCATGTTTTTCTGAATATATTGAAGATGTTATACGTTCGAGTTCTCTCTCAGTCACTACCACATGAATCTGAGGTAAATCTATCTGGACAGTAAAGGAATGTATGATGGCTTGATTTTTTTTACTGAATTAAATTAGTCGAAATAGGATTAAGAGTTAAACTTAGTCAACATAACGAATGAATACAATGCAAATAGCACAGTAGATGTTTCTGCACTGTCCATTTCGTTGTGAATATTCACAGATGGATTAGTTCACGGATTCCCTGTTGATCACTTATCTTTATGCGCAGCAGTTCCTCACAATTGACCTCCAAGTAATTTAGACATAACTTGCTTTGTCCTTTTATGTTTCTGCTAGAAAGTATTGGCAAAAGGTTTGCAACATAATTCAACTACCTTTTCTGACAACCTGGCAGTTTCTAGACAGAAAATTTCATGTTTCCTTTTACAAATATGGAGCATGTCAAATATAATGTTCTATGGTTTAGAAATAGCTGTTTTAAAACAGTTTTCATGAAAGAGGGATGCAAATAATTAGAATTAAAAAGTTTGCTATTTTTCTTTGGTGGTAAACTGAAATTCTTGTTCATTTCTGTAGGTTGTAACTGAACTGATTTTCGGCATATCAAGAAAACTACATCATGGACAAAGTCACCTTGTTGGACACTGGGCTGCAAGCTTGTGCGGAGAAAATATTGTCCAGAATCCAAGCATTGCACAGGAGATGGTAAAACTTGCTGTCCATCTTATGACAGCTCCAGATGATCTGGTTCTTGTGCATAACATGACAGCAGAATTGAAATTTATAACCTCTGGAGATGTGGACTCAAGAGATTCGTCAGAGGCATTTCCTGTTATAAATTGTAAAACAAAGAATTCACTTGCTGCTGTCTTTCTTCAAATGGTTGAATCATCTCTTACTGAACTGGATTGGGTAATTGGTAAGCTTAAGGCAATGCTTGCATTAGCTTATGATTCTGCTAATATTGATGAGGATCAACCAGCTGACGAAAGAACGCAGAGGCTATATTTAGAGGAAGCACTCTACTATAGATCAACATCAGTAGTTCATATCCTTTCGTCTTTTGCACATATGAGCCTTAAGGGTAGGTTATAAGGTACCAGAAGACACCCTTTCTATTCAAATCCTACATGTAGCCTGATTTTATCATTTCATTTTCAGATTCTCAGGCTGAACAGTTTCTGAAACAGACTGCTAAGTTCTACAAGCTATTGGCTCGCATAGCCAAGTCTCAGGTTGCACCAAAGGGATATAAACAAGCCATACCGGGTCACAAGTTTCAGAAACTCGCAGAAGTAACTTGCAGGATGCTGACTGCTCCACTTTACGACTTTGTCGCTTTAGTTCAAGAGGTCTGCATCATCGCATAAACATAGCTTTGATGCTTATGCTTTTTATGACTTAAAGTTAAGCTTCAGCTTGTTTTACTCTTTCCCTCCCACCCTTTTTCAGTTGCAGAATCAGCAAGCATCAAAAAGAGGAATCCTCGCTAGGATCAAAAGAGAGAGCAAATGCATTCCTGACCTTATTTTCCAGATCGAAGATTATGAGAAGTATCTAATCCTGCTGAGCAAGCTTACAAAGGTGAACCTGTTGAGGCATGCCAAGCGTAGCGTGGCAAGAGATTTTCAGATAAAATCAAAGGACGAACAGGAAAGGAATTCTACTCCAGCCAGAGCTGCATCATGTGAAGGTGAGCCTGAGGAGGACGCGGAAGGTCCAGATGCTCCTGTTGAAACAAATGCTGATGAAGACCCAGAGGACAGTGCACACAATGATAATACAGTTGAAGATTCTAAGTCTGATGAAGAGGAGGAAAGAATGTTAGCACGAAGGAAGAGGGCCAAGACAAACAACGTTGTTCAGGATTCTGATGAAGAAGCAGAAGACGAATAAATTTTGCTTAGGGTTGCTCACAAATTCAAAACATAAGTTATAGCTGCGCCAGGCAAGGAAGATAGAGTAAAAGTAAATACTAGTAATAGATAGTTCTGACCAATTTTTGGTGTTGAGCACAGTAGATATATAATGCAGAACCAACCTGCTCTTGCCCTTGTTAAATTTCTTGCAAATTTCAACGTGTAGTATACCATAGCATTTACATCATATATGCTTCATTGGCTCTAAAATATAATCATAAAATTTCCTACAAGAATCACGAGAAGAGTATAATTTTGTAGGGTTAATTGGATCCATGCCATTACAATTTCGTCGTACTCGAAAATTGCCATTACTATTCATCATATCGGTTGGGTGCCACTGGTATTGCTCAAAAATTTGATTCGTGCCATTTTGCGACCCTCAAGCGACGTTGTAGCCGTTTTGCATGTACTATAGTTCCGTATGGACACAAATGCCCTTGCCTTCACTTGGTTTTCACCCGACTGGTTAGGCTCAACCCACCCGACACCCATTACCCAACTTCTTCTAAACCCTAGCTAGCTCGGTGACGGCAGCAGCTGTTGAGGTGACCTCGACGGCGACCGCGACGCCATGGATCTACCAACGAGCCTGAACCGGTCAGCAATGGCGTGTGGTTGCAGCATTCATTGCTCCCGAACCACCGCTTCCTCCACCCTAGTGTCGGCAACCCGCAGCGGTGCACACATCCAACACCCCAAGTAATCTGTGGCGGCGGTGGCTACAGTGGGAATGAGAGCTGCGTCATTTGTGGTGTTTTTGTGAGCCTCCTCTAGAGTTTACTCTTTCCCATATACTTGTGGTTGCAACAGGGGGTATTTCTCTTTATGGATTAGGAAGACCTACTCAACAACTATGTCGAGGAAATGGTTGCGTACTGTCATGCGAGCGAGTACGATTATTTTAGAAACAAGCGACATGTTGCGTGAGCTTGTAGCAGAGAAGGAACAGAACTCCAATCTGTCTGCGCTCCTTGAAGCAAAAGATATTCAATTGCAATCAATGTCTGAGGCGCTCAATCAGTCGAAGCTAGAATGTATAGAGATGAACAAGATTTTGGAAGAAGAGAAGTTTAGGAGTTCCAAATTTGTCTAACCTACTGTTCATCCTGTGTCTCTCATTTGTTTCGTTAGTTTTTGGGACAAAGTAGCTAGAAATATTGTGATATGAAAATGTTGTGAGATGAAAATGACTGGTGCAATGATGCAATTATCTGAGATGCAGATGAATTTTGTGAGATGCAAATTTTTTGTACAATTGTTTTGCCTGTCTTTTTTTACAATTTTCTGAGATGGAAATGACTAATGCTAATGTTGTGATGAAAATGAGGCAATTTCTGTGATGCAATGATCCAATTGTTGTGCCTGTCATTTGCGTACAATTTTCTGAGATGAAAATGACTGAGGCACTGATGCAATGATGAAAACGGCATTTTTTGTACAATTTTCTATGATGCAGTCATTATAATAAGAAATTTTGATATGTCAGTCACTGAAACCATCTTGTTATATGTACACTTAAACCTTGACTAATATGCAATTAAAATATTACTGAACAAGCACTGAATTGACAACATCTCAAACAGTCACACCATTGCATTACTTTAGCTAAATAGTCACAACCATCGCAGACCAGTTCTCTACAAGCTTATATGTTCACAGACCAATGTTCAAACAAAAGGCACATCATGGCCAAATATTACAAATCTTTAGCAAAATAGACAGATGTTGTACTAAATATTACAAGGTTGGCATCACAAACCAAGTCAGTTTGAGAGCTTTCTAATAACTCTCACATAGGGATGAAAACAGATCGGAAACGATTGGAAACTAGCTATACCATATTTGTTTTCATATTTTTTTTGGAATCGGATTCGGAATCGGAAACCTTGATACAAAAACGGAATCGAATATTACCGGATACAGATACGGAGCGAATACGAATCGAAACGAATACAGTAACGAATATTTATTCGAATATAAAAACCCCTTAAACTGAACTTTACAAATCAACGAAGAGAGACAACTTATTATTTTTTTGTAAAACAATATATTAATATTTCCAAATTTTTAGCTAAACAATATATACAATAAATTTCAAGCATCCATATCAACAACACATTACTAATATCAGCCGCAGGCATCTCTTGTACCCGACGACGGCTATCTCGACGAGCTCGACGGACCTCGCCTTGTCCACCTCCGACTCCCACAGCGTCTACTCCATCCAGGCCACCTCGCCGGCTTTTCTCCAGGCCTCGCCGTCATGAACAGTGAGCCCCTCGCCGCCGTTGCGAGCCCTGACCATGTCGCCGGCAACGGATTTCTTGATCACTAGCATATCGGTGACCGCGCCGCCGCCAATCCGGAACGAGGTGGCAAGTAACCCGCTCGCTGGGTCCTAGACGCTCACCTCGCCGTCCTCCGTGCACGTGACCAAGTTCTTGCTCCCGTTCGCCATGCTGACGCCGACGAGTGCGGCGGTGGTGTTGCCGCTTGCGTGCCACGAGCTTGTCGGAGCGATACTTGTGTTGGCGGCGGAGCTCAGGGACACGACGTGGACGCGGCCGTCGGAGCCACCGGCGTAGAGGTGGGAGCCGGCGCGGTCCATGGTCAGCGAGAACGCGGTGCACGGGAGCGTGAGGGTCCGAAGGTGGCGACCGTTCTTGAGGGTCCAGACTTTGCACGTGCCGTCCATGGAGGCCGTAGCCCGACGGGGGAGGCGGCCGTGGGGGCTCGAGGCCCGGTGGCGGCAGCGGGCGCGGGCGCAGGGCCGGCGCCGGTGGCCGCGGGGGGCGCGAGGCCGGGCGGCAGCTGAGGCCGATGGGGGCACGGGGCCCGACGAGAGAGGCGGCCGTGGGCACGAGGGATGGCGCCGGCGGCCGCGGGGGCGCGGGGTCCGGCGGCAGCAGGCGCGGGGGAGCAGGGTCCGGCGGCGACTGGCGCTTGGAGCGGATGGCGTTGTCGTCGCGTCGAGCATCAGCAGACTGTGTGTCTGTGTGGAGACTAGGGAGAGAATGGCAAAGTTAGGGTTAGGTAATGGGTGATGCGGATATCCGAAAATTTGTCCGGATAGTTTCCGACCGATTCCGAAATCCACCGGATAATGCCTTTACTATATCCGTATCCATATCCGAGAAAAATTATCTGTTTCCGTTTCCGAATCCAAGATTGTCCGACCGATCCTATCCGTATCCAAAATTTCAAACGGTTAGCGGATAATATCCGAACTGTTTTCACCCCTACTCTCATAGGTGGTGCACTAGATGTAGCAAGAGCCTCTCTTCTGAGGTGTTTTCTCCTTCTTTGGTGTCTTCTTTTTCTTAGGAGTCTTCTTCTTTGGTGCAAATGAGCTAGCTTCACCCTTCCCTACTTGGTCATTTTCAGTGCAAACTTGCCTATTCCTACAAATGTCAATAGGCATTTTCTATGTCAGTACAAATACAAACGGATAGAAACTGGATAGAATAGATCAGTGAACAAAGTTACCTTTTTTTTGGTGCTGAGTGGATACCTAGATCATCTTCATCAGTTGGTTTTGCCAGCTTGCATGTCTTCTCAAAATGACCAAAGCCCTTACATCTCCTGCATTTGACATGCTTTCTTCCAGGCTCAAGACAACCCCTTATTATATGGACTCTAGGTCTTCCAACACCTCTCTTCTGCCTAGGTGCATGCACCTTGAAGCTAAGATCCACAGATGGCCACTGTGACCTACCAATCATGGGTACAACCCTGCCAGTATATGCTGCCCGAAGTACTGCACACTATAGTAAGGGTTGACAAAATCATGGATCTTGCCTCTGTTACTACATATCCAAGCCAATGCATGCCTGCATGGCTTCTCTAAAACTTGCCAAACTCTACAAGAGCACCTGTGGTTGTCTAAGTCAATTGTATGCCTTCTGGTCTTGTTGTTGAAAGCCCGTTGATGTCGCCAAGAGGGGGGGTGAATAGGCGTTCCTGAAAAATTCTCCAAAAGCAGCGGTAAAATACTGGTAGGAACCTCCGACCAAAATGGTAGGAGGTTCCGACCGGTTCTCTCGGTCTGGCCGAGAGGGCTAGTCAGAGGTTCCGGCCTAGAACGCCGGAAGTTCCGACCCTGGGGTTCAGACTCTGCCAATATACTTCTATAAAGGATAAATCTGACAGAGATCAAGTAAAATGCAAGTAATGGAGTAAGAGATAAATGCTGGCAAGTTAATATACAAAATGAGGCAATAACGAGAAAAGACAACGGAGGCACAAAGATTTTTCCCGAAGTTCGGATCACAAAGATCCTACGTCTCCGTTAAGGAGCTCCAAAGAGCTGGGTCTCAATTGATCTCTTTCCTCACCAAGTGACCACAAAGATCAAACTTGGTTTCCACTAGAATTTACCTCTTTTCCTTGCGGAGGTGAGATGAACCTTCACAAATTTTCCCGGGACAATCCACAACAAGAGGAAGCTCGCGGGAGACGCCTAACCGTCTAGGAGGTTTCCCTCCAAGAGAAATAAGCCCCAAGCAGCCAATCCGCGACCTCCACAAGTGCACAAGATCGTCCTAGCCCTCTCTCAACAAAATTCACCCAATTTCCCACTAAATCCTCACAAGAATCACAAAGAATGCACTAGGATAAGTTGGGAGAGCTCAAAGCACCTTAGGAGAGGCTAGGGAACAGTTGGAACGAAGTGGAATACCTCAGCAACGGCTAGAATCCAAGTTTGGGTTTTATAGGACATGGCTTACGTCACATAGCCGTTACTCACAGATTTTGGCCCGGAGGTTCCGACCAGGGGGATCGGAACCTCCGGCCAACACTTGGTCTGTGGCCGAAGGACCTGGTCGGAGCTTCCGGCCCTGGAGGTCGGAACCTCCGACCCTGACACTGAAAATAGCCCACCCAAGTGTATGTGTTGTGCCAAAGTGATGAACTCTCAGCTATTTGGATCTTAAGCACTTGAGTGGTCTTGGAACACTGCTTGCAACCCCTCTTGATAGAACGGTTTTCCTACGACTCCAAAGAAAATTCAAATGAATTTAAAATAAACTCCGAGTCGCTATGCCGTTTTGCATCATGTCTTTGTGGGGGGTCTTGATGCACCACACTAAGCAACCTGGGACTAATACTCTGCACAATTCTTGATAAACTCATTAGTCCCTTAACCGGTTTGTCATTAATCCACCAAAACCCACTTAGGGGATAGATGCACTTTCAATCTCCCCCTTTTTGGTGATTGATGACAACACGGTTAAAACTTACAACAGAATAAATATATAAACTTGATTTTGAATGAATGTAGATGAATTTGGCTCCCCCTAGAAGTATGCATATATTAGTAAGAGTGAAGTATTTATGCATATTGAGTTTTGTGAAACATGACAAGCCTTTTTCATCTATTTTCATCCGTGGGGTGCAAGGTGTGACATGATGAATAGAAAATCAAGTGCATATGACATGGCAAACACACAAAACATGAGAAGTAAACATCACATCACATTGTATGGCATTACAAGAATAGATTTAAATGCTAAATTTTATCTAGATCCCTAATTAAGCATTCATTACATCGCAAACAATTGGTCAATACATGTCCAATGGCCGAAAAGAAGTCTAGAAAACCTAAAGACAGAAGGGGGTCGGAACCTCCGACCTCAGGGTCGGAGGTTCCGGCCAAACTGCAGATCATGCCACAAAAGTGTAAGAGGAGGCCCCTTCATTCTGAATTTTCTCCCCCTTTGGCATCAAGGCACCAAAAAGAGAGGAAAGACAGGGGAAGAAAGAGCTCAATCGTCGTCGGAGAGGATAATCTCAGTGTCGCCGGACGCTGTACTGCCTGCAGTGCCGGTCTCATCATCCGGAGCAACAACCTCTGTATCGCCATTGGCGGCATCATCATCTCTCTCAATGATCGGAGGAATGTCGTAGACTGGCTGAAAAGAGGGAGCAAGATGTGTAAAGCCAGGCTGTACTGGTGGAGGTGCTGCGATAGACTCATCATCCTCATCCCGATTTTCCTCATTGCTGTCCCCATGCTCCTCATCATCCTTCCCATTGTTATCATCATGATATGAGTCCTCTTCTGTGTCTTCCTCAGAAGCAGTCTCAGACTCAGAATCTCCAAAAGGTCTTCTAGAAGGGCTGACCCCACTGGCAATGTGCTGAGCAGTCTCATAGGCGGCAAAAGGATCCTCAAAGACCTCATCTGAAGAATCATCTGAGACTGTCTTGCCAGCATCCCTCAACATCTCCTTCTGCCGGCGCTCCATCTTCTTTATCTTCACGGTATTCTTGGTGCAGATGTTGAAGATGGCCTTGAGTGCCTTCCTGATAGGTGACTCGGAAGACTGAGAAGAAGAGCCGGGCTGAGAAGTAGCGGAGGGAAACTTCACTGCCGGCGGAGCTGGTGGACGGTAAGCCTTGTGCTTCACCTCCTTCTCAAACACAAGACCAGATACTTCCTCTATCATCTTCATAATATATGGAGCATAGGCGCATCCTCTTTTGGGCTCCACCACAATGTTGAAGATCTCAAACCAAATGTACTTCATCACACTGACAGGAGGCTGATTTCTCCTCAGCCTGGCAAGCAAAGTGTAGTGACGAGCGGGAAGAGCTGTGGCATCGCCAGCCTTAGGAGATAAAGTTGCCCTGATCATGTTCAGAAGAATCTTGTAAGGGGGAAAAAGACCCTTGGTGGTGCCCATGCAGTTTCTTGGAGCCCCATCAGCATAGAGAAATATGGTTCTCTGAACGGGCAAAGGCTTCTCACTGTGAAGGTTAGGCCGGTTCAGATCCTCGGGGTCCAATCCCAAGATGGCGGCAAACTGAGAGATAGTAACTGTATATTCCACGCCCTGAGTGCGCCATCTCATCTGATACTCATGCTGTGGGCTCTCCTCAAAGAATACGGTCGCATAAAACTGACCGATCATCTCCTCACTCCAATCATACTATAACCCCATGATACCTCCAATATCCTTATCCAGGCAAAGCTTGATTACATCCTTGAATATTTGCCCTTTCTGGCGCTGCATGTACTCCCAGTCTATATACTTCATTTCCACGACCGGCTTAGGTCGACTCATGAAGACTGAGTTGTACCAGTCTACCTGGACGGCGGTGACAAAGCGAGGATCTGCCAACTCCTGAGGAAGGGTATCTAGGTTCAGCTTCCTGTCTCTGCCTCCTCTTGCCACATCGTGTAGATAATCAAAGCGCTGTTTGCCAATGTGGCCAAAAGGAGTAGTGCTGACAGCTCTGTGCTTCATTGCTCGGATTGGATCATTGACAATCCCACTGCCAGAGCTGCGAGTGCCGCCACTGCGAGATCCACCACGCCTTGGTGGCGGCGGCGGTGGTGCATCCGAATCCCGAATAATCAAAGCAGAGCTGCGAGTTCGTCTTGTAGACGGAGGCTGTGTAGCAGGCCGCTTGCCTCCCCCTGCCCTCCTGCTGCTGCTAGCACGAGCCGCTGCCTTTCCCTTGTCAGCCCGTCTAGGAGGCGAGTCCTGATCACTTTGGGTACCGGAGGTGGAGACATCTTGTCTAGCCTTTTGACGCTTCTCGCGACCCATTGACACTGAAACACAACCAAGGAATCAAAGGAAGTATTGAGGTCAAGGATATATTGGAAGATCCAAGGTTACAAAGGCTAGCAGTAACAGCCGATCGGAGGGTCCGACCCAGGGCCCGGAGCCTCCGGCCAGCCCTCTCGGCCAGGCCGAGAGTGCTGGTCGGAACCTCCGGTCACGAGGACCGGAACCTCCAGCCGACACATGGTTGTGACTTGATCTACAAAATTAGCCAATGCATTTTATTCAAAACTATAGATCGGTATTCTAGGGATGTTCAGGAAGGTTTTTCACCAAGAGAAACTAGTCCTAGGTTTACATATAGAGAGATCGGGTCAAAAATATGAAAACCTAGGAGAAGAGATCGAAAACAATACCTTGAGATGAGGAAGCACAAAAACGTCGACGGGACGGAGTTTTCGACCACCAAGGAGGAGGGAAACGAGAATGCCCGAAGATTTTTGTTGGTTGGAGTTGAAAATCGCCCACAAGAGAAATGGGAACGAGTTAGTGCTGGGAGGGGATGAAATGAGGAGAGAGAGAGGAACTCCCAGCCGCCCAGGGGTTAAAACCGCTGGTGGGCCGGAGCCTCCGGGATCAGAGGCCGGAGCTTCCGGCCTGATTTTTTTTTTTTTGAGCAGGGAAAGTAGGTCGGAGCCTCCGGCCCTATGGTCGGAACCTCCGACAGTGTTTTTCTGGAAGGAAGGGAGACAAGGTATTTTGGCCGAAAGGAGATGGACATGATTTTCCGTTGACCCATATGTGACCAGCAGCAATCAATAAGCACATAACAATGGTCACAAATAAAGATCAACAATGAAAAGAACCAAATTTTCGCAATGTAAAATTATCACACAAGTATTTTCGCAATATTTTTGGAAAATGAGTTTGGGAATGTTGGAGCTCCGTTCTCAGTGTTAAGACCAATTTCTATACGAGAAGTGGCCTTAAAAACACCGAAGCTCACTTTGATTGACATTCTTTTGACCATTTTCTTGACTATTGATTAGTCAAGCACTTAGTCACGCAATGTTTCGAAAATCTAAGATATTGAGCTCACTCCTAAGCTCGCAAAACCTCTTCTCATCTAAGGGCTTGGTGAAGATATCGGCGAGTTGGTGTTCGGTTCTCACATGGGTAATGGTGATATCTCCTTTGGCTTCGTGGTCTCTCAAGAAGTGGTGGCGTATGTCAATGTGTTTGGTTCTTGAGTGTTGGACAGGATTATTGGCTATTTTGATGGCACTCTCATTGTCACAAAGAAGTGGGATTTTGGTCATTTTGTAGCCATAGTCTTGAAGGGTTTGTTTCATCCAAAGAAGTTGAGCACAACACGAGCCGGCGGCTATGTACTCCGCCTCGGCGGTGGATAGGGCAATGGAGTTTTGCTTCTTGGAGGACCAAGAAACTAGAGACCGTCCAAGGAATTGACAAGTCCCCGTTGTGCTCTTGCGGTCAACCTTACACCCGGCATAATCGGAATCGGAATATCCAATTAGCTCAAAATTACAACCCTTACGGTACCAAAGACCGAAATTAGGAGTGTGCACCAAATATCTTAGAATTCTCTTAACGGCAATAAAATGACATTCTTTAGGTGCCGCTTGAAAACGAGCGCACATGCACACACTAAGCATAATATCCGGTCTAGATGCACAAAGGTAAAGAAGCGATCCAATCATGGAGTGATATACCTTTTGATCCACCGGTTTGCCGTTGTCGTCGAGGTCGAGATGCCCATTAGTTGGCATTGGAGTCTTGATGGGCTTGGCTCCCTCCATCTCGAACTTCTTAAGAATGTCCTTGAGATACTTGGATTGCGAGATGAAAGTTCCATCCTTTTGTTGCTTGACTTGAAGCCCGAGGAAGAAGGTGAGCTCCCCCATCATTGACATCTCGAACCTCCTAGTCATTATCTTACTAAACTCTTCACTAAAAGAGGGATTAGTAGAGCCAAAGATTATGTCATCGACATAAATTTGGCACACAAATAAATCATTCTTGAATTTCTTAGTGAAGAGAGTAGTGTCGGCTTTGCCTATTTCAAAGCCATTCTTTAGTAGAAAGTTGCGAAGACATTCATACCAAGCTCTAGGGGCTTGCTTGAGCCCGTAGAGCGCCTTATGAAGCTTGTAGACATAGTTTGGATATTTGGGATCTTCAAACCCGGGCGGTTGCTCCACATATACCAACTCAGAGATTGGTCCATTGAGAAACGCACTCTTGACGTCCATTTGATAAAGCTTGAAATCATGGTTAGCGGCATAAGCTAATAAAATTCGAATGGACTCAAGGCGAGCAACCGGCGCAAAGGTTTCACCGAAGTCGAGGCCCTCGACTTGAGTGAACCCTTGAGCCACTAACCGTGCTTTGTTGCGAGTAACGACTCCATTTTCGTCTTGCTTGTTGCGGAAGACCCATTTGGTGCCGATGACATTTTGCCTGGGTCTCTCCACTAATGACCATACTTGATTACGGGTGAAGTTGTTCAACTCTTCTTGCATGGCCATCACCCAATCCGGATCACCAAGTGCATCCTCCACCCTGATTGGCTCCAAAGACGAGACAAAGGAGTAATTCTCACAAAAGTTAGCTACCCGAGAGCGAGTGGTTACCCCTCTTTGGATATCACCCAGAATGTTGTCGACGGGATGATCTCTTTGCACGGTGTGGTGAATTCTTGGATGGTGCACCGAGGGGACTTGAGCTCGCACGGTGTCTCTTGGGTCACTAGTGCCCTCGACATCGATCCCATCCACTCGTGCTAGATCGTCCTTTTGATCAACTCTTGTGCTTGGAGGCGTCGCTTGAGTGGAAGGAGCTTGTTCGGTCCCTCTTTGCTCTTCCTACTCTTCTAGCGGCCTCACTTCTCCAATTGCCTTTTTCTCGATGTCGTGTCCCGTGACTCCTTCACCTAGCATCTCAAGCTCAACTTGCTCCACTTGGGAGCCATTAGTTTCATCAAATGTCACATCTCTCGTGGTTTTAACAATTCCGGAGACTTTGTTGAAAACACGATAGGCGTGAGCATTTGACTCATATCCGAGTAGAAATCATTCATCCACTTTAGGAGCAAACTTGGATGAGCGAGGTCTCTTACTCAATATAAAACATTTGCAACCAAAAACACGAAAGTAGGAGACATTGGGTTTGTTACCGGTGAGGAGTTCATATGCCGTCTTTTTAAGAAGTTTGTGGAGGTAGAGGCGATTTAGCGCATGACAAGCGGTGTTCACCGCCTCCGCCCAAAAGATGTCCGGGGTCTTGTATTCATCTAGCATAGTCCTTGCCATCTCGACAAGAGACCGGTTCTTCCTCTCCACTACTCCATTTTGAGGTGGATCATATGGAGCGGAGAACTCGTGCTTAATCCCCTCATCATCAAGGAATTCCTCCACTTGAGTATTCTTGAACTCCCCCCCATTGTCGCTCCTAACTTTCTTGATCTTGAGCTCGAACTAGTTTTGGGCCCGCTTTGCGAATTTCTTGAAAATCCCTTGGGTTTCACTCTTATCTTGCAAAAAGAACACCCAAGTGAAGCGAGAAAAATCATCAACAATTACGAGCCCATATTTGTTACCTCCGATGCTTAGGTAGGCCACGGGACCGAAGAGATCCATATGAAGTAGTTCTAATGGCCTTGAGGTAGTCATGACGTTTTTCGCGGGGTGTGGGTTCCCAACTTGCTTTCCGGCTTGACAAGCGCTACACACACGGTCTTTTTCAAATGTGACATTAGATAGTCCGAGGATATGTTCCCCCTTTAGAAGATTCGATAAGTTCCTCATCCCCGCATGGGCTAGCCTTCGATGCCAAAGCCACCCCATTGAGGATTTTGCTATCAAGCAAGCCTCCGGGTTCACTTTATCTAGGTCAAAGTCCACTAGATAAAGATCTCCCTTCAACCTTCCCTTGAATGCGACGGAATTATCATCTCTTCTAAAGACGGTTACATCCTCGTCGGTAAACAAACAATTATAGCCCAATTTGCACAATTGAGACACCGATAATAGATTGTAGCTTAAGGACTTGACGAGAAGAACATTAGAGAGAGATAGATTGTTGGAGATGGCAATTTTACCTAATCACATTACCTTTCCTTTACCATCGTCTCCAAAGACAATATTGTCGTGATCTCCTCCATTCTCATCAAGAGTTGCAAACATACTCCTCTCTCCCGTCATATGGTTGGTGCACCCGCTGTCAACAACCCAACTCGATCCACCGGAGGAGTATGCCTACAAAAAGGATTAAGCTTGGGATTTAGGTACCCAAACTTGTTTGAGTTTGGGTCCTTTAACATTAGCCACGAGCGCCTTGGGCACCCACACACAAGCCCTGTACTCCTCATAATAATCACCAATAAAATGAGCAATTACTTTACCGCGGTGATCCGTGGAAATCTCATATGACTCATAGTACAGTTTTTCTGGTCGGAGCCTCCTACCATTCGGGTCGGAGCCTCCTACCAGTCGTCTCGGTCTGTCTGGGTTGGCTGGTCGGAACCTCCTACCGTTAGGGTCGGAGCCTCCTACCGGACCTCTCGGTGTGCCGGAGAGAGCCGGCCGGAACCTCCGGCCTGATCGGTCGGAACCTCCGACTGGCCTTCTCGGTCTGACCCGAGAGGCATGGTCGGAACCTCCGGAAACTATGGTCGGAGCTTCCGGCCCCCAGACTGACCAAGGAATTTTTTACCTCCTTGGCTTGCGACGTAGCTCCTTCTTTCACAAACCTCAAACATTGCTTCCCATTGACTATAGTCCTTCTGGATGGTCTACTTTCATGGAGAGAGAACCCAAGACCATAGCCGTTCTTGTTGGAGTCGGTAGTGAGGGTTTTGTAGAGGGCATCCTTGGATTGAAATGTTTTCAAATATCCAAACTTTTCCAAGGTGCCCAACCGCTCATTCTCCTTTTTGAGCGCCTCCAAAGCTTTAAGGTTAGTAGCATATGCATCCAAATCATAATTATAGCATTTCGCACAACCGTTGCTTGTGGAGGCATTGGAGATCTTGGTGGCCTCATTAGAGGTAGACGCGCTATTCCAAAGAGTGTCAAATTGCACCTCAAGAGTCTTGTGATTTTGGTCCACTTTCACAAGATTCTCTTGAAGTGATTCATTCATACTCTTTAGATTAGCCATTAAGTTATTGACCGAAGAAAGCTCTTTAGTCAATTCCTCAACCTTCTCCATCTCCTTAGCCAAGTTCTCCTCTAGGGCAAGGTTTCTCTCCTTCTCAAGGATGAGCAAGTCCTCTTGCCGTTCGAGGGACTTCTCTTTGCACTCCAATGCCTTCATAAGCTTTGCCAATTGTGACATGGCCGGCTTGCTAAAACCCTTAAGCATCTCGTCCATATCATCCTCACTTTCATCATCACTAGAGTCATCATCATCAATTGGAGGAGATTTGGATGTTGAGGTTACCTTTCGCCCTTGTGCTATGAGGCAAGTGGGCTCATAGTGATCGTTGTCGCTCAAGTTGTCGAAGAGACGTTCTTCGAAGCCCAACGATGACTTGATAGCAATTGTGGCAACCCCTCCTTCATCACTTTCTTCCTTGTCGTCGTCCTCATCATTGGAGAACCACTCCTCTCCAATGTGAGCACGCCCGGTCTTCTTCTTGACCACCTTAGACTTGCCACCCTTGTTCTTGAGCTTGGGGCAATCGGCGATAAAGTGGCCATACTCCTTGCATTCGTAGCACGCCCGCTTGGATTGCCTCCTTCCTTTGTCGTCCTCCTTCTTGTCCTTGCCAAAACCGCCTCGACGAAGGAAGTGCTTAAACTTCCTCACCACAAGAGCGAAGTCTTCATCTTCACTCTCGGAGTCGCTTGGGGCTTGCTCCTTCTTTGCCTTCAAAGCAACTTTCTTGTTCTTGATGATTGCGGCATTCTTGGCAAGTTGCTTGACTTCCTTGGCTTCCTCTTCGAGTAGCTCATGTGATATGATCCTTGAGAGAACGTCGCTTGGGGTGAGTCTCTTGAAGTTCTTCATCTCCCGGATGAGAGTCACCAAGTTGGGGTTCCTTGGGGCGATCGCGCAGAGAAGTCTCTTGACCACCACATGATCGGTCATGTCTTCACCACCAAGACCACGGATCTTGTTGACAATGACCATCATGCGATCGTACATCTCTTGTGGTGTCTCGTTGTCTTCCATCACAAACCGTCTAAGTTGCCCCTCAAGCAACTCGATCTTGGACTCTCGTACGCCGGGGGATCCTTCATGCGCTAATTGAAGTGTATCCCAAATCTCCTTGGCCTCCTCGAGTTGGTCCACCTTGTTGAATTCCTCGGGGCTCAAGGAGTTGAGGATGACGCTTGCGGCTTGAGCATTGCGGTGGATAAGAGCCTCTTGAGCCGGTGTAGGCTCCACTCCTTCCTCCGGAGCATCCGTCACACCTGTGCACACAATTTTCCAAACACTTGGATGCAACGAGTTTAGATACAATTTCATCTTGTGCTTCCACGCGCTATAGGAGGTCTCGTCAAAATGGGGAGCGCGTCCGGAAGGCACAGAGATGAATTGCTGAGGAGGAGGGATAAACTTGTTGTAGTCAAGGTCAAAAGCAACTCCCTTTCTTCCATCCGACTTGCTAGTCGAGCCATCTCCGTCTCCTAAAACTCCGGTAGAATCAACCACCTTCTCGGTCGACATCTTTGGATCAACTCCAAGCGGTTAAGCTTCTTTAGGAGTTTAGGCTCTGATACCAATTGAAAGCCCGTTGATGTCGCCTAGAGGGGGGGTGAATAGGCGTTCCTGAAAAATTTTCCAAAAGCAGCGGTAAAATACTGGTAGGAACCTCCGACCAAAATGGTAGGAGGTTCTGACCGGTTCTCTCGGTCTGGCCGAGAGGGCTAGTCGGAGGTTCCGGCCTAGAACGCCGGAAGTTCCGACCCTGGGGTTCAGACTCTACCAATATACTTCTATAAAGGATAAATCTGACAGAGATCAAGTAAAATGCAAGTAATGGAGTAAGAGATAAATGCTGGCAAGTTAATATACAAAATGAGGCAATAACGAGAAAAGATAACGGAGGCACAAAGATTTTTCCCGAAGTTCGGATCACAAAGATCCTACGTCTCCGTTGAGGAGCTCCAAAGAGCTGGGTCTCAATTGACCTCTTTCCTCACCAAGTGACCACAAAGATCAAACTTGGTTTCCACTAGAATTTACCTCTTTTCCTTGCGGAGGTGAGATGAACCTTCACAAATTTTCCCGGGACAATCCACAACAAGAGGAAGCTCGCGGGAGACGCCTAACTGTCTAGGAGGTTTCCCTCCAAGAGAAATAAGCCCCAAGCAGCCAATCCGCGACCTCCACAGGTGCACAAGATCGTCCTAGCCCTCTCTCAATAAAATTCACCCAATTTCCCACTAAATCCTCACAAGAATCACAAAGAATGCACTAGGATAACTTGGGAGAGCTCAAAGCACCTTAGGAGAGGCTAGGGAACAGTTGGAACGAAGTGGAATACCTCAGCAACGGCTAGAATCCAAGTTTGGGTTTTATAGGACATGGCTTACGTCACATAGCCGTTACTCACAGATTTTGGCCCGGAGGTTCCGACCAGGGGGATCGGAACCTCCGGCCAACACTTGGTCTGTGGCCGAAGGACCTGGTCGGAGCTTCTGGCCCTGGAGGTCGGAACCTCCGACCCTGACACTGAAAATAGCCCACCCAAGTGTATGTGTTGTGCCAAAGTGATGAACTCTCAGCTATTTGGATCTTAAGCACTTGAGTGGTCTTGGAACACTGCTTGCAACCCCTCTTGATAGAACGGTTTTCCTACGACTCCAAAGAAAATTCAAATGAATTTAAAATAAACTCCGAGTCGCTTCGCCGTTTTGCATCATGTCTTTGTGGGGGGTCTTCATGCACCACACTAAGCAACCTGGGACTAATACTCTGCACAATTCTTGATAAACTCATTAGTCCCTTAACCGGTTTGTCATTAATCCACCAAAACCCACTTAGGGGATAGATGCACTTTCAGTTGTCAACATCAACAAGGGTGATTTCTACAAATCCACTGTCACTCCTTGCAACCTTGACAACTTTCAGAAGGGATGTAGCATTGTTTAACTCTTTCATCACTCCTGGCAGGATGCCATCCTCCATCTTCCTACCAACTTCTCTTCTAACAGCTATCTTCTCCATGATTAGCTCCCTAATTGAATCAATAAGTTCATGTGGAAGCAGTCTTTTCAATCATCTGATCTGGTTGTTAAAGCTCTCTGACACATTGTTTGTCAAGTAGTCACACTTGCTAGCTTATGAAAATCCACATTTGTACCATATCCTTAAGTGATGTTTCTCAAGATACTCTATTGCTTTTGGCCTCACTGCATATTTCTGCTGCATATGATATTTGAACCCATCCTCTGTATAACTTCTGGCAGCTGGATATAGATGGTCAGTGAAAATAGGACCATGATACTTCATGAAGTTAGAATAGAGGTGCCTAATGCATTCTCTATGCTCAACAAATGTAGGGAATGCAGCATCAACAGCTTTTTCCAATCCCTTGCAAGCATCTATTGAGATAACTAATCCATCTGGACAACCTATGGCTCTATTGATTGCTGCATTAACCACAACTAATTGTCATCTGTTTCAGAATAAAAAGTAGTGGCTAATGCTAGTTGTCTAGTGTATTTACCAGTCAATCTAGTATACACTTATATAGGGCCTACAACCAGCAAGAAAGCCATCTATGCATGGTTTCAAAGCAACAAATATGCGCTTGAAACACATTTTCTTTCCTAACTTCTGCAATTCAATTTCAACAATAGTACCTAGGGACTTCATCTCAATCTCAGCTTTCCAGTTGACAAGTAGTTGTAAACTTTCTTCATATGTACCAGTATGCTCCAGTGCAGCTTCAAGCCAGACCATGCCTTGGAATACTTTCAATGATCTCATATTGTTCTTCTAGCTTTGTTTTGCATCCTTTGTGGATTTTCTTAAGCAATCACCAATCCATCTGCCAATCCAACCCTGTGTAGCCAACTTCCCTTCTCTTAATGTTGATGCACATGTATGGTGTCAAAGGAAGCACTTAATCTGAATTAATATGGACAGGAATAACAACCCTAACACCTAAACAAGACATACACAAAACTTTGAAAAGATATTATGCACCATAACAACACATCTTACCTTATGGTTTCGTCATGGTGTAAACGCCCGCTTTCAGTGAAACGGTAAACAATATTCGCTAAAAATCTACCCATGAAAATTTCAGCTTCTGAGTGTGTGTTGTATTGTGCCTGTCTCAATCTGTCTCGTCCGCCGTTTGATCCGACCAAATCACTCCTCTTCAAAAACCATCCGTTTCCAACATAACCCTTGAGACATCACTTATCCAAAGCATCGCTCCAAAACCTAACGCAAATCCTTCAGATCGTCTCCTTCAAATCTCCATCGAGCTGTTCTGAAGACCGATCGGAACCCTAAGAATCCCCCTTTGTTTCTCTCTTAGAAATCCGTATCTTCCCGCTTCCACTCTCTTGAATCCCAAATAAAGTCCCGAGTTAAATGATAAACTTGGTGTCAAACCTAGATTCAACCTCTCCGTCAATAATAGCAGTATATAGCCCAGTAATGCTATAAAAATAATATTCCCTAGCATACCACGTATTAACTTGGTATTAACATGTATCAAACTCCCTAATCCCCTAGTTTTCCCCAAATTCAAATTAAATATGTAATTTGAATTTAATCCCCTCCTTGAATCTCTCTTTAAATCCCACTAAACAAAAATCCTTGGAAAACCCAATGAAAACCCCCTCCAAATACCAAAATTATCTGTCCGGAATTCAGCCCTTGACTCCCTGATTTGTTGAAATCCAGATATGAAGTGTACTCCAAACCTCAAGCCAACTCTCAAACTATCCTTCCAAATTATCCCTGAGAAAATATGAAAGGACTTCCTTACTGGGACTACCTCTCTTCCATTCCGGCCAACTCTAGCCGCTAGAGCCCGTGACCCGAGCGCACCCTTCCTGGATGGCCGCCACGTGCCCATGCTCACGACAGCTGCCGTCCATTTCCCCTTTACACGCCACACGCCAGTCCCCGCTGCCCGCCACCGATCTCACGCGTCCGAGCTGTCCCAACTCCGCCCGTTGATTCCTCTCACCCGCGCGAGAACGCAACCAACCACCGCCTGATCCCTCTGCGTCTCCCCCACGCGTAGCCCCCCGCCAATCGATAGCCCGCCCGGCGTTTAAACCGAGCCGAGTTTGCCAATGGCCCCGCGTGGCTCGCGCGCTGCTCGGTCGTCGATTTACCCTGACCCTGTTTATCTTCAACCTCGTTCCCCCAAACCTCGTCTTCTCGTTCTCGCGACACGGCTGTTCGGTTCAAAAATGACCAATGCTATTCGTCACCATGCCCCGCGCCGTTTCCCGGGCGCGCCCCCAAGACGCCGAACAGCGGATGCTCGAGGCCGCGTTCCACCGCCCACTTTCCCTCCCGTCTTCCTCCTTTTTCCGTCCGGTCCTGGGCCAAGCCGGTCAAAAGGGGGCTCGCCGCTCTCGTCACAGCCGCCCCACCCTTGACGCTCCCCGCCGCCGACCATGAAAAGATTTCAAAAACCACCGCCCGATGATCGCCTCCGCCGCTGCCACAAACAATCCGACCCCAATTCAAATTTGCCGCCAGCGTTGATGTCGCCGCCGCCCCTTTCTCCTGCCTCTCGCCCAATCAGGAGTCCAATAATTAGCTCGCTCTCGCCTATAAAACCCCCCCCCAAGGACTCTTCCCACCCGTGTCTCTCGCTCGCCCCAAGGGAGCGCCGGTCGCCCCCTTCTTGAGCTCTGTCCGCCGTCGTCGTTCGATCGCCCTGGCGCCGATCCTTGAGGCCGCTGAGAACACCGCTACTCACGGGCACCAAGCACCTTCAACCCCGCCTTCTGGTTCACCCACGTCGCCCAACCGTCCCTAGTTCAGGACCGCCACCATCGGCTCCTCTTCCCGCCGGTAAGGCCTCGGCAAGAGCTCCATCACCCCCACCCCGTGCCGCATATTCACTTGTGTGTGATATTTCATGTATATGCAATTACCGAACGAAGCTTGCTCCTTCCCGTAGCTGCCAATCCCTCTTCATTTACTCTCGCCTCACCCTAATCCCTTCTCCTGTCCTCCGCCATACGGCATCTCAACGCCGCCGCCATCGAACTTCTCTCTCTCTCTTCTCGTCTTCGGTTCTCCGGCCGTCCCATGTCGCCGTTGTCATCTCCCCTTTCTCTCCCCCACCGCCTCAGACTCCTCGTCAACCGCCGCCCCGTCCTTGTCTGTGATCCAAACCCTCAATCGATTGCACCGAGCCCTACTCCTCCCGTCGGCGCCGCCACTTGTCGAAATGAACGACTCGCTCACCGGAATCACTCCCTGCCGCTAACTGCGTCTCGATCAATCGACCTGGTCCCGTTCCTAAGCTCAGTGCGCACGGTCTCCCTGATAACCACCAGACTGAATGTGCCCGTCACCTCTATCCACTGGACCATACCCAGCCCACCTAACCTATCCTCTCCCCTGACCAGCCCTGCGACTGGCCATGCACAAACATTGCAGGACCGACCATCCTGCGCCAACCGCCTACCACCCAACAACTTCATCCCAGCAGACCCCTCACCGACACATGGCCGCCGATTGCCAATGGGGCCTCGCTGTCATGACCCTGAGGAATATTCCCTCGGATACCTCTCTCCGACAGAATTTACTCTCTAATCTTTTCTTGATCCAAGAAATTCCATACATCTTAGCAAAATCATATCTTCCCGTCCGCAATTCGATTGACTCCATCCACACAACCCAACCTCCCCCCCAGTACCCATTTGCTAAAAATAAGATCTATTTAATGGACTATTATTAGCACTAAATAGGATATTTTTGCTGGTCCTTGTGTAGATTTGTGTGTTTACGCATATAACACACACCAACCCCAACACCCACCACAACCCACCAACCCCCCAACACCCCCCACCCACCACCCCACACCCACCCACAACACACACCCACCCACACCCCCCACAAACCCCCAAAACCCCCCACCCCACACCAAACACCACCACCACCCCAAAAACCCCACCCCCCAAAAACCACCCCAAACCACCCCCACCCCACCACCACCCAGCCCAACACCACCCCCCCCCCCACCCAAACACAACCCCAACCCCCCCAACCCAAACCCACCCCAACCCACCAACACCCCAAACACCAACCAAGCCACACCCCCAAGCCCCACCGCCAGCCCCACCCAACCCCAACCCCCAACCCCCCCCCCGCCACCACCCCAAAACACCAAACCAACAACCCACCCCCAACCCACCAACCAACACCCACCCCAAGCCCGATCGCCGACAATCATTTCGGAGCAGACCTTTGCGACCACACTCTCTGCGGCGAGACCAGACCACTGCAAGACTCAGAGAAGGCAAAGTCACCTTGATCATCTCGACACCATTAATAGCGGCAACCAATAAGTCAATAACTTTGACACCAATTCGCCAAACTAGTTACCACTTTACAGTTTCTCAGGCAAGCACACGCGGTCGCGAAGACGACACACGACTAACCTATTCTCGCACATGACTTCCTCGAATTGCTTACTGATTCCTAACATCTCCTATCACTTCCTTGAACAGATCCCGTATCCATGTCGACGGCATGTACTGGTGCATCCCTATTAAATTTAAAAATAATACGAATGGGTAAAAATTTGGTTTACGAAGCATTGGAAAACCTGACACCTGGTCGGTGCTTTGAAACTAAAATGGTTTATGAAAACCGCAGTGCAGGGATCGTGCTAGCAGGACGAGTCTCCCGCCGCTCAACTAAGGACCGATTCCTCTAGAATTTTACTGAACATATAACAGCTACAACCACCATGGTGTATAGGATAACTCCTGGCTGAGTAACTAGCCTTCCCAGGACGCCTTGCCGTGCCATTGACTGTGATCGTGCGGAAGGGCAGTCGGCGGTGCCTCTGGGTTCTTGGCACAGCATGTCTTGGACCCTACCCTATTTGTCTCGACACTCCTCCAGTTGCTGGGGAGTAACCTGGAGGTTGGGAAGACCTTGTTGCGGGAAAAAACCCCCTTTTTCTAACTTTTCCCCCACCACCCAAAACCGTAAACTGTCGGGGGGGGGGGGAGGATGAAACCTCGACGGCAGAAAGTCGCGGAGACCCCCTTTTGAGATCGGCCAGGGAGCTATCCAGGTGTAGCCGGTCAGTGTTAGAAGGAAAAGATTAAAAAGCCGAAAGAAGACGTTAAAGACGGGTCGGACCGTCCGAAGTGAGTCCGGACCGTCCAAACCCGTTTGAAGCAGAAGTCACGGACCGTCCGATGCGCGGGTCCGGGACCGTCCGAAGCTAGTAACGCGCAGTCTGGGGGAAGACGATGAACCAGAGCCACAGAGGAGACGGAGGATTTATACCAGGTTCGGGCCGCCGGAGCGTAAAACGCCTACTCCTGTGTGTATGCTTATGTGGGAAATGATGTGGTTTGCTGTTACAAGATTAGCTCAGCACGCGGCCGAGCCGGAGAAGAAGAGCAGTAGTTGCAGAATGGAGCTCGGTTGCAGAGCAGCGGGAGCATAAAGGTCTGGACAGCTTCCCCCTCAGTCCGTTGGCCGTTGCGTCCCTTTCCATTAGAGCAAGGGATTGCACATGCCAAGATACATGACTGATAGGAGAGAGAGCTACATGAGAGAGCAAGTATGGCTTGTCTTATCGGCGGTTGTGCCGTCTGACGAGCGCGTCCGCCTCCCGTCTGCTGGATGCGTCCGCCTGCCGAACCCACGCCGGAGTTGGTATACAGCGCGGTGGTCGTGAGGACCGCGACGGTCTGTGACAGGGCACACTGCGAAGTCAAGCATCTCTAGACTGCTGACTCACGCACGCCCTCGCCACCAATCAAAAAGGTCGACTGCCGCAGCAGATGACAGCGAATTGAAGCCCTCCCATAGTCCAAAGAGCTTCCTGACTACACAGGGAGTGCCACGGCGGGACGTCTTGGGAGCCCACGCCTGCCGCATCGACAAGCGGAAGTATGGAACACGCGTCCCTCCGCGCAAGCGCCGCAGCATACCGGCTCGACGCACTATCAAAACGTACCGAACCATGGTACGCCCCGAGACCCGATCTCACGACCGCAGTCCGGAGCTGCCGTCCTAGGCTACCGCGGCGAACCCGGGACGAGCAGGCGCTCCCCGGCACGCGGGCGACAAGGCCGAAACAACAGCGGAATAACATCACAGTACCAGAAGCCAGAAAACGAACCATCCGAATGGGAATTGCCATAGGCCGAGAGCCCAAAGTAGAACAGAAGCCCAGAAAGTCTGAGCAAGGCGACCACAGAAGAGCGGGAGCAAACACGCCGTCAGTGACCAACAAATGCCCGGAAAGGTACCACCGGGCCCAGGGCGTGCCCGAGCCCGACCAGGCAATACTAGCAACTGTGGGCGTAATGAAAACTTCAGTTATTTGACCGTCGGACACCCAAGAACAGCTTGACGATGAGCGCGCAAGAGACCCACAGCGTCCCACGCAAACATAGCAACAACCCCAAACACCCAGTCCCAATAACCTCGCCGGACACGTACCAGTGCGTGAGTGCAGCTGTAGGACTAGCGACGTGAAATCACGTCATGTGACGGTAACAGTGTACCCTCCTAGCAGAGCGTTATAAACCTGTCCTGAAACAAGCCGTGCCCAACACGACATGGCACGGACTGTACACAGTGATTCCTTTGAACGTAGTGTGATTTGACAGACATGTGAAATGAGCATGTTTAAGCGGATTGACTCCGACTCGAAAAAGAATTACGGCAAGTTGTTCAACGACACCAGGCTATGGCCCGATGAGGTTGGATCAGCTAATGGCGGCTGGATCCCGGCTCGAGCCTCTTGAGAGTTGCGCCATACAAGATTCGATAACTCAACCTCCGATCGTCCGACTCACCCTCGCCAAAAGATTGTTGAGAACCGCAAACACTCTAGATGAATAATATAAAAAGAAATTTAACAACAAAAGGATCTAAACAACACTAAACAGCCTTCTAACTTTGAAGTTGCAACACCACCTAAGTTCCCTGGACTTGCCTAGACGTAATTCTCACCACTGCTCTTAATATAAATATAAAGATATACTAAATATAATAGATATATAATAAATATAGTCTCCGCCAGGAGTGATGCGGGAGTTGCAAGTGAAGGAGAAGATAGGTTTTGTCCTGGTTCCCAGCCGTTGCCTGTGTGTTGGGACTTAGTCCGCTGTTCTACTGCTGCCGCTGTCTCTGTGTTGTTCGTTGCTGTCTTCGGCTTGCTCCAAAGCTGCAACGTAAGTTAAGGTATAAGTCTATTTAAATATTATTTATTTAAGGTACTGCAATGATGCATTTCTAATTGCCGTGGATACTAGCGCTGTGTCCTGGGACTGGTATCGGTTTCGCGGTTCCGTGGAAAGCAGTTCGCGCTGTTTTCCTGCGGCATGTCCTACTTAGGTCGTTGTACGGTGGTGAGGCCAGATCGGGGTGTGACATCATGGATCCTTGAAGCATGTATGCGCCAAGGACATCCTTCAATAGCACAATATGCAATAAACCTTGTTGAGTCTGTCTTCAAATTAGCAAATTCAAAATCTTTCTTAATGTCATAATGCCTTACTGCTTTTTTGAAAGATATTATGTCAGGGAATATAGCATTTTTGATAATGTTTGGATTCTCTGGATCATGTGTGACTCTAATAACCTGAGGGTCTTCATCAGTAACTTCTACCTCAGGAGCTCTCCATCCTGTGGCAAGCAGATAGTTTTGGGAAGGATTGACCATGGTTTTCAGCTGGTGTGCAGATTGTGGAGGAACATACAGGTGCTCATCATTACACCAACATACTCCTCCTCATTGTAATGTCTGACTCTCTAAACATCCTGTACCTCTATTGCAGGATGTTCAAATCATCCAACATGACAGGTTGTTTAGAACCACATTGGGTGTAGGGTTTCAGGAGCAACACACAAATGGGTACAAACTCAAAAGACCAGCCAATATCTTGCTGTCAAGCACTGCTACAACAGTTGAATTCGCTCTCAATGCATACATATCGAAAAGATCTAGTGGATGAGTGTCAGAAGTCTCACATCTACCAAGACTGTTTGTGAAAAAAAACCCACATTGAGGAGATTGTGTTGATGCCGAACTCAAAGGAACTTTCAATCAAAATCCATTTGAAAAACTCAGATCACAAAACCCATTGCCGAGTGCATCTAGTGTAAGTTTCCTACATTGTTCTACATGTGATAGGCTTGAACATAACATATACTGAGAACCAATGCCTACCAAGAATGACAAAACATCAACTCATATCCTAAATACTAGTGCCTAACTGCATCCTCTTTCAGCTCGATTCAAGGATTAGTAGTTACTCACATTCGAAGCCAATGCGGGAGGGATCCACCTAGATCATCTCCTCCGTGCTGGAAGGGTCGTAGTGGTCGTCAAGGTTTCATCATGGACCTCCCTCCATCATTTGTCGTTGCGGTTGCCTCGAGGTCGCCTCAACCCACGGTCACCATTCAAGGTGGGGTTTGCTCAGCAGCCGCCGTCACCTTAGCCGCTGGCCGCCGAAGCTAGCTAGGGTTTAGAGGAAGTGGAGAAGTAATGGGCGATAGTGGTTGAGCCTGACCAGTTCAGTAAAACCAGGTGGAGGTGACGGGCATTTTGCGTCCAACAGAATACGTACACGCAAAACGGCTACACCGTTACTGTGAGGGTTCACATTTAGCTGAAAAACGGTCGGAAATGATCGGAAAAACCCCTAAATCATTTCCATTTTCCATATTTTTACTCGGAAATGAATCGGGGAAACAGGTAATGTCGGAAATGGAAACGGCCTCGCGAAAATTCCCGGACGAAACATCGGGAAACGGAGGTGCTCGGGTCGGAAAATTCATCCGATTATCGGTCAGGACATCCATGAATTCGGATCAGGAAATAACTTTACCTCAATATGTGATGTTAGGAGTACTCACATAATCACTAAATATAAATAAGCGATATCATATAATACACTCATTACAGAAAGCAATTCTCAATAATTATCTACATGATAACATACAGATGACAAGTAAACAAGTCCAAAACCAATATACCAAACACAAAATAACATCATATCCAGGACAATCTGACATTTCAATATTCAAGAGGCATCATCAACGATTTTCTCAAGCTACAACAAAATGAACAAATCGTGACATTTCAAGCACAACTAAAATATTGGCCTGTCGGAAGTTGCTCCAAATATTGCAATTGGACCAGACATGCACGCTACTTTTCTGTCATCATTGATCAATTGCTCTTATAAATCAAGAATCTCAAATCTCCACCATTTGAGGAGGAGCCTTAGATCTGAAAAATAAGTGGAAATAAATGAAAGGACAGATTTATAAACCATACTAATTAGTAATGCAAATGATATATATGATACGAGATTATCAATCATGGAGAGCAGCATATATATAACCCTTTCTTGTTGCCCTTAGCAATCCTTTAGTACATACAATGCTTCTACCGTTATGATCAAGAGTAGTGCGATAAGGTCACATTGCGACACCAGCACTAAAAGCAGACTCTGAGGCAACCGTTGACACTTGAACAGCTAGCAATTCACGGGCATTTGCGAAAAGAATAGGCATATTCCTTGTTTGGTTCTTCACATGCTAGAATTCAAACTGCGCCGGTAACTTTAAAAGTGTTTCTCGCATATACTTGTCATATCTGAATGAACACAATCAGGGCAATGACTTCAAGTAATTTCACTCATATCATAGTATCCATAAACACTCAGGTGGGTGTGGCTAGTGTTTTCTTACAGTCTTAGGCTTTTGAATGAGTAGATGATAAATTGGTACAATTGGTCTTATTGTAGAAATTCTCAAGGATGAGCGCAAATTGCATCACATAGAATTGCTCAATGTAGATCTCTATAAGCCTTTTCTTGTATTGGAATAATATAGTAGCACAGCTAAGCATGTTGGACTTTTCCCCAATATTTTCAACTTTTCACTCATAGAAAGTGCATTGTTTTAATAACACATTTGGATCCAGCACAGCATTCGAAGCAAAACCTTAATCTCACAAAATTTTATAGAACAAATTTGCAGTAGGATAAGAAGAGTACTGACAGAGTTCGTAAGATCATAAAATTTCCTCAGCTTGGACAATTGTCACGCATTACCCATCCGTAGATGTTGGAGAAATGTGATCATACCTACGACGATCAGCAGACTTAAGCCTAATAAAAGCATCTTTGTAGTAAAATGCATCCCTTAGCATCATATAAGTTGAATTCCACCTAGTTGAAACATCAAGTGACAACCCCTTTTTGTATCCAATCACATCACAAACACGTTTCATTAGTTCTTCCCACTTGCAATGGTGACCCCTTTACAGCTAGTACAAGAGATCTAATATTTTCTCAATGGTCTGAGAAATTACAGCCATCCCATCTTTGCAACCAAATTCAGAATGTGGCAAGCACATCTCACATGGAAAAAAAAAATGCCATCACATACTAAAGAAACTTGAGTATTCTTCTTTAGATCATCAATTATATCACTAACTGCTACTTCATTTGCAGCCGCATTATCCAAAGTCAAAGCAAACATCCTATTCTCAAGGTACCATCTAACCATAACTTCACTGAATGAAAAATACAGCCTTTCACGGTGTGCCTTCCTTTCACATGGAAAATTTATTATCTTTTCTGAAATGCCAAAGATCATCTACCCAATGGATTGTGACACACATATACGCCTTCTTTTGATTAGACGTCCACATATCCATAGTTGCACTAAAACGACATGGCAACATTTTCAATTTCAGCATACAACTTGTCCTTTTCTTGCAAATATATGTTCATGATTTCTTTTTCTTGTTGTGACACGAGACTTAAGTGGTAAGTTAGGGGCGCATGGACTTAACAAAATCAACAAAGTATTCATGCTCCGCCATCGGCAAAAGGGTACTTCATGCATGATAATGGCTTCATAAAATTTTTTAATGCTAACTTCTGGATCATATTTGAATGGTTCAACATAAGAAACACTTTTTTTACCATGACTCTTACCAACTTGGAGCTGCTGCTGACCTTCACACACCATGTGCTGATCTCAAATGGCTCCACAACCGGTTGTTCCTTTTGTGCTCTCAGCTCTATATTTGTTTCTGCAATTTGGGAACTCACATTTTGCCCACACTTGCTCATAACTCTGACCATCCACTTGCACTGTTTCAATGACTTTTGTGAAGTGCTGCCATACATCACTTGTCTGCTTTTTCTGGCTTTTGGTAGGAGGTTGTTGTGGCTCTTGGCGTCCTGGTCCGCTACTATAACCGGATCATTAGCATCACCTACTTGCCTTGTGCAGGTGTTGCGATGATCCTGAAACTCCAGTACCAAGACTCTGGCTCACACTTTCGCTCTCAGACCTCAAATGTCCTACAATGATTCAATAATAGAATTTGATTCAATATAGGTTGGTATGGTTTATTGCATGCAAACTACTGCCTCGATAAAAAAGGAAGCAGGAAATAGAGGACAATGACATACCTTGGACTTGAAGATGGAAGTGCGGATGCATCCGAGCCGGCTATCCTCATCGGCCCATGGGCGTCGGGCGGCTAGCAGTGCACTGCAGCGACCGAACGAGCAGGCCAAGAGTTGGCCGGCGAGAGGCAGAACGACAGTGGCAACTACCCTTGTGCCTCACTGCCGCGGACGTAGTGAGGCAGAACGCCGCAGGCAGGCCGAGGTGCACGGGAGGCCAGCGGCGGAGGCCGGTGCTGGCGGGGCGGCGGACGGAGAGGGGATGGCAGACGGGAGCGGAGGCCGCGGCGAGGCGGCAGACGCGCAGATCGGGAGCGGAGGCCGGCGGGTGGGGCACCACTGGGCGGTCGGCGGAGGCCGCGGGTGCGGCAGACGGGGCGGAGGCCAGCGGGGCGGGGCGGGAGCAGAGGGCGGCGGGGTGGGGCACTGGGCGGCGGCGGAGGCCGGGACGGGTTGCGGCCAGACGGAGCGGAGGCCGGCGGGGTGGGGCACTGGGCGGCGGCGGAGGGGAGCGGAGCCGGCGGGGGTGGACGGGAGGACGGGGTTCAGACGGGAGCGTTGAGGCCAGCAGGGCGGGCGGGAGCAGAGGCCGGGGGGTGGCACTGGGCGGCGGCGAAGGGGAGCGGAGGCTGGCGGGGGTGGACGGGAGGGCGGCAGAGGGACGGAGAGGCCGGCGGGGTGGGCCACTGGGCGGCGGCGGGGGGGAGCGGAGGCCGGCGGGGGTGGACGGGAGGGCGGCAGACTGGAGCGGCGGCTGGCGGGCAGCGGGAGAGTCGCCCGGACGGGAGGGCGACAGACGGTAGCGGCGGCTCGCGGGAGGCTGTGACTGTGTGTCTCGCGGTGAGAGGAGACTGAGCGGATAAGGTGAGGGTACTTCAGACTTTTGTGCATTCTAGGGTAAATTTCCGAATCAATTTTCGAATCAGTGCTATCGGTAAATTTCCGAATAAATACGGTAAAATTCGGAAACAGTCGGTAAACTACTGAAATCATTTCCGATACCGTTTCCGAATCCCCGATACCGTTTTCCGGATCATTTCCGACCAGTACCGAGAAAAACGGAAAACGGTCGGTAAAATCCGGAAAACGGCGTCGGTCGGTTCCGAAATTTTACCGACCGTTTTCAGCCCTAGTCACATTATGGCACGGATCAAATTTTTTAGCAATACCAGTAGCACCCAAACGATGTAATAAATAGTAATGATATTTTTCTAATACGATAAAATTGTAATGGTATGAATCCAATTAACCTGATTTTGTACGAGCAACAGATCATGAGCTAGACTCACCGTAAGGATGAATGGACGGCAGCGATGAGCCGATGAATGGCAGCCTGGTCCAACCCAAAGTACAGTAAACCTGGCTCGCCCAAACCCATTCGGGTGGACCGGTCGAGTCCACCGCACCGCTCCCGCACCTATATAAGCCTCACTCTCTCATCTCGCTCCCAAAACCCTAGAACTCACCCCCACTCCTGACGCGCCGCCGCTCCTGACTCAGCACCGCCGCACGACGCCATGGTATCCTCCGTTCTTTCGGCTCACAAGTCGTCTCTGTAGCCTCAATCACTAACTAACGCCTCTCTCCTCCTCCACCCGTAGGGTATCGACCTCGTCGCGGGCGGCCGGAACAAGAAGACCAAGCGCACGGCGCCCAAATCCGACGATGTCTACCTCAAGCTCCTGGTCAAGGTCAGTTCCCCCTCGTCCGCCCCAATCCGGTGCCGTCGTCTTCGTCATCTAGTGCTCTCTGGTCTTTGGATTTGAGTTTCGTTGCGTCCCGATCTGTGCTCAGCTGTTCCGCTTCCTGGTGCGGAGGACCAAGAGCCCGTTCAACGCCGTGATCCTGAAGCGCCTCTACATGAGCAAGACCAACCGCCCGCCGCTCTCGCTCCGCCGCCTCGTCAGGTTCATGGAGGGCAAGGTCTGTGTTTGCGCCATGTTTGATTCGTTTGGGTGCGCGTGTCCTGGCGATTTCGTATGACCTCATTTTGGTTTTGTGGCTGGTTGGGCGCGCTGCAGGAGAACCAGATCGCTGTGATAGTGGGCACCGTTACCGACGACAAGAGGGTCTACGAGGTGCCGGCGATGAAGGTGGCCGCCCTCAGGTTCACTGAGACCGCAAGGGCCCGCATTGTGAATGCCGGTGGCGAGTGCCTCACCTTCGACCAGCTGGCGCTCCGTGCCCCTCTGGGCCAGAACACGGTAATTTCTGCTGTTCAATTATGAATTATATTGCCTGCTTAATGTTTCTGCGAACATTTTAATTGAGTGATAATGAATCCAGCACTGTTTGTCTAATGAGTATACCGGAAATGCAACGAGGTTTTGCCGGAAGTATTTTTGTGCTCGCCCCCCATTGTTTAGGTTTGCTTGTGATCTGCAACTGAAGAAACACTGCATGCCTAGAAGTTAAGTTTACCTGTGAGATCGAGTTTATTAGTTGAACCTAGCATTATCAATACTCTTGTTGTCTCTCAGTGATGAGAACAAAGCAGACGGGCGGTCAGAACCTGATGCTGTGTTGAGTGTCTGCATGTTTGTGCACTCTTTTCTGGAGTGCATCTGAGAGTGGGAACAATTAACTTTGCTTTCCTAGTTGCCCTTTTACTGGATTTATGTTCTTTCAACTCTAATACAAGTTAGTTTGCCTGCAACAAAGAGATGTTAATAGACATGTTCATATAGATGAGTACTGATATGAGAAACATGGGGTCATAATTTTGAGCACAACACCTGCACTGGTTAATTTCTTCTTGGAGAACTTGATTGCCGAGGAGGTATAACAGGTGCATAGATCTAAATGGTTGTCTTACCAGCTCATTGCATGACTACATGGTTGCTTTGGTGCCAAATGGTCTAACCAAAATGTACTGTTTACTTTTTTCTTGTGGTTCTTTCAAGTTGTTTTGGTTTTGCTGATTTTATGGGGCAATAAATTTTGCATGGAACAGTTGCTAGTATTTGAGCTACTTATTTTCTCAATTAGTTTTTCTTTTTATTTTCAATTTATTGATGGAATAATGGCATATGATGCACAATCTTATCCTACACACTGAATGCAATGTGTGGACCAATACTCCGCTTATTATCTGATGCCACTAGCTGATTAGCTAATCTTTTTTATGGCATTTGGCGCTGGTGCTCTTTTAACAAAATAAACAAAAGGAAATTTAGCTGTTGTGATCATCAATCTTACCGCGGTAATAAGGTGTGCTAAAGCTTCTTTTGGTGTTTTGCTCCATCTTGTCTCTGTATGATATCCTGTTGAAATTATTGTGCTTATAAGGGCTGCAGTGATTGTGGTATATTCTCAGCGTTCTTGCCGCCCTTGTTTTATGTGTGCAAGGAGTCAATTCTTGTAATGTTTGGAAATCAATTATAAACAAGTTTTATTTTGCTTACTAAGCTTATATCTGCTCTATGAATTTATGATTCTTTGTTTATTTTGTGCCCTTGTCTATGTCCAGAGTGAGAGCACTTTGTGGATCTACTTGTTCTTTGCAGTACATTGCAATGCCAGTAATCCTCACAATCGACAATTTTGCATTATTATAGGTTCTCCTGAGGGGTCCTAAGAATGCTAGGGAAGCAGTGAAGCACTTTGGTCCTGCACCTGGAGTGCCACACAGCAACACCAAGCCTTACGTACGCTCAAAGGGAAGGAAGTTTGAGAAGGCAAGAGGAAGGAGGAACAGCAAAGGCTTTAAGGTTTAAGTTATCGCCTGTTAGTCATGTGGTTGCACTAAATGGGCTACATAGCTCCTGTTTGAGTCTCAGAGTTCTTATGTTGTCACTCAAGTGCCAGGTTCAGCTAAATTTTGTTCGGATGTTATGCACTTTGAATCAGAAAATTACATATGCTGTCAGCACGTTAGGCTCTCGTATATCCTTGCTTCTGCAAGAGTTTTATTTTTTTTTTGACCCGAATAGAAATATCTTAACTCTCAGATTTTGGGATAATTTTAACTTATGCTAGATTTTCGAGTAGGTTTGACGTCGAATTCTGGTGGTTTAAACAACGAACCAAAGCGCCTAAATCCTAACCGATGCTTTGATTTGCCTTCTGTGATGTGCCAGTTACACCCAAGTAAGAACCTTTTTAGGGCATGCCATCTATTCATCTGTACCAGAATGATATCGAGCGATTGTGTCCAAGAAGTCAGGTTGCAACCAACGAACTTCTGTTTAGTGGAGCATATCTTGTACAACAGTGTGCTGCTCCATTAGCACACCATTTCCGCTCTGCTTTCGGGCTTCATGCTAGACGCTTGCCAAGCTTGAACGCCCTCGTCAGATTGCAACGTCTTGAATTCTTGACTAGTGTAAAACTGTAGATTGACGATACGATTCTCATTTCTGACTGCGAGGTTCAGGCCCTTAACTCTGACCGGTACCATCTGTTCCATCACTTCCATCTAGGCCCTCTAATTCCCCATCACAATTCAGATTAACAGTGTCATGCTCACGCTGTCGCCACTCGCCTTTCTGAAGTCTGCAAGTACTACCTTTATTTTTAAATAGACACGTCCTGATTGATTTTTGTATATGATTTTAATCATTTATCTAATTAAAAAATACTGTATAAATATCAACTGTTTTTGTTAAGACTTGTTTTTATCACTAATTGTAATTTAAGCATGTTTTATATTTTTAAATATTAATACTAAAATTTTAAATAAAACGAATGATCGTATTGAAAAATCAAGAGCATTATGTATTAAAAACTTGAGAGAATAGTATAAATATTTTCGTATTATAGACGCGTGCCTGTAAGATGGTGGCGGTCTGGCGGACGATCAGCTACACCTGAGGCTCGGGGTTTTCTTCTCCGACCCTCGAGAGGCCGAGATCTACTATGGCGACCTGGTCATGGAGCGGTTCAGGTGAGTGAGGTTATCCCGGACCGCCTCGCCGGCCTCCTCCGGTGCTCGCCGCCGGCCAACCTCATCGCTGTTGCACGAGACACCGAATATTCCATATCAATTACCGCTGAAAACCTCTCGTAAATCATATAATACCTTAATGGCTAATCTGAATTTTATCCATGCGACGCCGGGCGCGACGGGGAATCGGCGATCCAGCCGGTGAAGGCACCGTCCTCTCCTTCCTATATGTCACATACAGAATCATGTACATGTCTCACGAGCTGATTTTGCCATGTCTCTGTCGTAGCGAACAGCGGTGAGGTCGCCCGCCGGCGACGGAGAAGGAATACCTGAGCAGATCAGTAAAACAGTAGCCACGGAAATCTCGTATCCTAGCCACACGTTTCCAATCCAACGGTTAGTGACGGGGGTCGGAGAGAAAACTCCAACCCCCCCGCCCCACTCAGGTTTGTCCTCTCCGCTGCGCAAACGCCTGCGTGGCCTCCCCGTTCGAAGGTAATTAAGCTTCTTTCTCTTGTGAATGTGTTTCCCTGTGATAGAACAAAGACACGTTCTGAAAAATTTTACTATTGGCTGATTAGTCTGCAGTGCAAGGAACTGACAGCAGACAACAACGGAAAATTCAGGGTATCGTTAGTCACTGAAAGGTTACGGGATGTACGGAGGTACTACATTTGTTCCAAAATATAAGTCATTTTTATTTTGAGAAAAATTAATTTTAGTAACTTTTGACTAATAACTAAACTAACAACATCTATGCTTAGTATCATACATATCATATTTTTAGATTCGTATTTGAAATTGTTTCATGTGATACTAGTTTTATAGTTATTGATAATATAAAAGAAATTAATAGTTAAAGTATGGCATAGAAGATCGTGTACAAAATTTATACGCCTTATAATTTGGAACACGGAGAGAATATAGGACTGTAGGTGGTAAAAAATGTACATGAGCTGAAAGTGTCTTATTGGACTATTAATTAGAGTAAGCAAGCACAAATAAGAGTATAAAGTGAGAAAGCATGGAGTAACCAGAAACAAATCTATCCTTGATTATTCTTCTATTTAGAAATTCCAACCCTATCCGGCGAAATATATCCACCACTACAAGAAAAGATGAACAAATAGTCCTATATTATGTAAGACACTAGCTCATCTCAAAAAGAGAAAGAAATACAAGAAAACAAATCTGAAGCTAAGCTAGCCATGCCAGGTAGTCTTAAACCCTTAAGCAATAGGAACCCATCATATCACACATGGCAAATTTATGTTATCTATAGCCTAGCTTAATTAATTGATCTCCACCGTAATACTATCACATTGGCATGGCCGTGATGTCATCGAAGTTCCACATGAGCGGAGCTGCCACCTCTTGGTGGGGCTGGCCGTTCGCCATCACCGGCGCCGCCGCTGCGGACACTGGCACGACGACGGCGCCACCGCCGGCGCAGTACTCGTAAGGCGGCGGCTGTAAGTACCCCATTCCCACTCTGGCCACGTCGATGGCGTCGTTGTACTCCACCATCGCCACCAGCTGCTGCTGCTGCTGCTGCTCCCTCAGGGCCGCTGCGCCGGCGGCAGCGGGCGCCATGGTCGTCGGGTACAGCTGGTAGGAGGTGGTGGAGGAGGAGGAGGCGTCGTCGCGGTAGTACGCCAGCTGATACGGCGGCGCGTAGGCGTTGTTCTCGTTGGGAAAGTTGACCTTGGCCTTGGTGCCGCGAATGCGGCGGGCGGCGCGGTCGTAGGCCCGCGCGGCGGCCTCGGCGGTGGCGAAGGTGCCGAGCCAGATGCGGGCGCCCTTGGCCGGGTCGCGGATCTCCGCCGCCCACTTCCCCCACGGCCTGCGCCGGATGCCGCGGTACAGCGTCCTCTGATCGCCCCGCCGCTGCCTCCTCGCCGGCGGCTGCTCCTCATCCACCGCTGCACGTAGGCATAGCAATCAGTATAAGTATCGAAGCATGCATGCAAACTAATGGAAATTAAGTTGTATTATTATCACTTACCTTGCTCCGGTGGCATAACGGCCGTCGTGCCGAAGTCTTCGTCACTGGCCAGCTGCGGCCAGATCAGTTCATCGGCGGCGGAGAGGCTCCTCTTGCCGCCGGGGCGGCTGCTCAGCGGGATGGCGCCGCCGCACATGTCTCTCCACTTGAGTACGTACTTAAATTGACGCCGCCGGCCGAGGCTTGCCGCGAAGCGACCAGCCAGTGGTGTGCGGGACGGCGACCGGCCGCGAGCAGCGCGTGGGTCGGTCCGTGTAGGAAGGAATCCAAACCGGCGGCGGGCTCGATCTCGATCGCGGTGACGCGGACCTCGAGGTGGATACGGCCGCGTGCCTTTATATAGAGAGAGAGACGAACAGCGAGAGGTGGGCGCGCGCGGGAGGCCGGCGAAAAAGATAGCTAGATCGAGGCGCGTGGCGTTGCTTGCGTGGACTGTGGAGGTCGAAGGCGACGGGCAGCTTCTCCTCCTTCGCGGCCGCCGGCCGTTCGGTCCTAGGCTGGCTGCATGGGCGGCTCCAAGGGTGGTCCCTATGGGTCCCGATGGGTCCAGGATTTTAGCCCACAAGATCCTGGTATATTTACATAAATGCTAATTTTAGTTGACATAATATATTACTGATATATTTATATTATTCTTTGAGAGAGTATATATATATATATATATATATATATATATATATATATATATATATATATATATATATATATATATATATATATATATATATATATATATATTTATTTATTTATTTATTTATTTATTTATTTATTTATTTATTAAGTGCATAATATTTTGAAAATCTAGGGCATAAAGTAGACACACTCAAAAAAAATTTCTAGAATCGTCACTGGCTGACTGGCTGGCTAGCTAGACGAGATGGTTACAAGACTTCTCCTCCAACACGATGGAGGTTTATAATGGTTTGGTTAGTTTGGTCATTCCATGCATGGAAATGGCTAGCAAAGATAGGCACGGCTGGTTAATCACCTCAACAAGTACAAGCGCGTACACACTATTGTACAGCGGCACCGAGTTATACAGATCATGTTTTTTCTCCTCTAGGACAAATTAGGTACTCCCTCATCGGTCCTTCGTTTTTAAATATTTGTCACCCGAAGTGGTGAAGTGGAGAGAGAGGACAAGAGGGTAACGTTGGCTAGCGTCCTCGCCTTTGGGCTGGCCAGATCCACTGGCGGTGAGGCTAGTGTTGCCAAATCCGGTGGCCTCAATCTCCTCGTTGACAGATGTGGCAGCCTCAGGCGGTGAGTGGTGGCGGTGGCATGGCTATAATGATGGACAATGCGAGGGGAGTAGGTAGAGAGAGCCCTAGCAGAGTGGAGTGGAGGGGCAGAGTGGAGTGGAGGGGGCCAACGGTTAGAGGAGGGGAAAAGGAGATGCTGGTGCCAGGGGAGTGGGGGGAAGAGGGTTTCAGGCTAGGAGCATGGGACTTAGCATGCGAACTCCTTGGGCCAGCGCGGCTTTTATATTATACAGTCTATAATTTATACCTATTATCGGTTCAAGTCATAAGCCAACAGTGATATCGATAGCGGGAAAACGAAGTAAATCATCAGTAATAGACCAATTGGATAGAGTTTTTCATGGTAGTTCTATGGATACGTCATGCATACACTGAGGCTGTATCCCTGTTATTTAGGTACCTAAGTGACACCAAAATTTCTCGTGCTCATCTTGCAATATTAGCTTCTACGTACCGTGCATTCGCAGCGTCTCAGGCACGTAGCGGACTAGGAACGGTTTCTTTTTTCTTCTTTTACGTGGCAGCTTAATATTCAGAGCATACTTTAGATGGATTGCTGAGTAGTATCTAAGTATTATCACTACTTGGCTATATATGGCTGTAAAAGGTGAGACCACGGTTTTACAGTCGCGTGGTTGCTTTAATCAATTAAGTTCTCTCCGCGATATGATTTTATAACCTTGTAGACGTACAGCTGGGTTACTCCATGCACTTAATAATTAATCCGTGTGAACATGCAATTACAGAGTTAATCTACACGTGAACAATGATGGCGTCAAATAATTAAACTAGTTGTTAAGCAAGAATGCAATTACAGCACTTGGTTCTAGATAACCATGCAATCCGTCAATGCTACAGGAATGCCCACCGATTATTCCCTCATCAAATCAAGATCCACGTCAAGCGACTACTCATGACTTATATAGAATAGAATGCTAGTGACAATGAGACCAAATGTAATTAAGCTTGCAACATACTTTAATTTTCCTTTTGTAGAACTTGACGAAATGGATGCATGGTGTGCCAAAAGGCCAAACGCAAGGGAGAACTAAAGACCAAGACCAGAGTCAGAGTAAAGCATACTATAGACACACATGCATGCACATTGATAATATTATAAGACAAAAGTTGGTAACAATTAGAAAAAATAAATAAAGGAAACAGAAAAGGTAAACAATCCAATTGGAGATGATCTTGATAAACACAAAGTGGTCAGCTAACGAGACAGTACTTGTCAATTCACTCAAGTAATTAATATGCTCAAAACACTGAATCCAGAAGCCCATAGTTTGATATGTCGCCGTTGTTTATGCATGCAAGTGTGTGACAGTGTGACGAGGAGGTGCCAGTCGTTGATGGAGATGTGTAGCCAAAACGAATTACTGGAGATTCTACTATTTACCTATTTTTGGAATCTATATATAGGGCCGATCTAGTAAAAACAGTTTTTTCTAAAAATATGGACCATATTTTTTAAGAGTATATTATACTTTGGGCCACCTTTTATTACCAAAGTTTCATTTAAACCACTCTTGATTCATTTTTTTATTTGGACTAGCTAAATTTATATTTGTTGCACTTCGAACCACGTCGACTCACTTATCTAGTCATGTTCATCATCTCCTCGAACAAAGGTATAGCCTATACATAAATAGTAGAGTTTGCTAGTATGCTAAGAGTCGATGTGTTTAAAACTATTGATATACTGAAAAAGTGGTTTAGGATGGTCCAAATTGAAACAAATATAAAGTTAAGTAGTCCAAAGTGAAAAGATTGGACTAAGAGTGATCCAAAGTAAAACTTTGGCAATAAAAAGTGGCCCAAAGTTCAATTCACTCCATTTTTTAATACTTGATTTTAGTCATTTTCCTATTGATTACCACCTTATATGTAACTATGCTTCTCGATCTCTTGTATCTTTTCTTTTAAGTAGGTAATCAATTATTTTTATCCTAATTGTCTTATATAGTGTGTATTAGAAAAATATTGTAAGTTTTGAAATTTACAATGTAAGAATATATAATTTATAATGTAACAAAACTGAATATTTTTGTTAAAAAATGTGCTGCTATAAATATTGCTAGTCCCTAGCAAAAAAGATAGCCTACACTAGAACAAGAACATTAGTTCCTAAACTTACATAAGTTTCTTTTATAGTCGTATATGATTGATCCAGTAAAGCAAACAAGAGAGAATATAAAGAGTACAAACAGGCATGTTTTCAGCTTAAACAGAAAAATTAAAAGCACTGGTGATGATGAAGCTAGGTGGTTTGCTAAACCTTTCATACACTTGGTGATGGTCTAAAACTAAAAGCACTCCTGTTCAGTCTGTTCAGAAAAACAAAAGCACGCTTTAATTAGGGAACTTAGAGTCAAACTTTTATATTTGAAATTTATCTCCTTTTGGTTTCGATCAGGAGAATGTCCAAAATGTCATAAATCCATGAATACGGAAAATATATGTCTCATGCGCTTGCATTCTTTTGTTTTTTCTGCGTCAACTTATGACATACACAATTTGAGAGGCGACAGAGACTTCGATCCATTTCCCATTTCTCAAAGTGTAAGTTCTTCTCCCTTATTGTTAGCAACGTGGCATGGATCTCCATAGTCTCGTTCTTGTCTACGATTCTTCGGTCGCCTCTCAGGTGTTGATCAAGAAGATGAAAGGGGAGGAGGACAACACAAACTTTGCCATCACTCTCCTGCAACTAGACCACTAGAATGACACCGCTACAGCAACAATATTCGTACAAAGGAAAATCACTAGTGACGTGGTGATGAGATCAAAGATACATGATTCTACCGATATAGGATTTAAATCATAGTTTTTACGAATATTGCGTATGTACAGGTGCTGATATCAAAGATTTGCTACTAATTTTTATTTCTTTGAACGTGTATTAGGGTGTACAGTCGCGGTTGCGTGTATATGACGTTTGTGTATAGTGGTGTATGATTGTGCGTCTTTCGTGTAACTGAAAAAATCATGACTAATGTTTGCACACTGACGCCATTGTAATACTCCGCATCTGATTAAAGGGACCCCCCTTGCTTTTGTGCTCTTTACGTTATCTCAATTCTCAGCAGTGACATGTAAGGCAAGAAGATCAAGACAGCATCAAAACAACATTCGTCGTCGACGTGGTTTTAAAGATTGACTGCATGAGGAGTCAGGAGACCCAAAACCTCAAAATTAACCAAAGCACTGACCTTGCGATTGAATTAGACTGTGTACCTGACAAGGACCTCAATTACTTATTCTTGCAAACGCCACCAAAGCTGAAGAGTTGCTCAGTAGTGCATAGTTGAATAAACACATCAATGTTCTCACTATGTCGATTCACATATTATTTTATCACATGTCAAACAGAAATATCTCTCAATTTTCTCAACTTCTCAACCGAATCAAGGGTCAATGAGTCCTTGGCACGAGCAATTCGTCTCTGTAAGACATGGGAAAATGGCTTTGCTTGGTCCACACTGTACTGTAAATCAGTCGCACAGTCGCAATCCAGATGCATATAAGTTTAATTGTAGCAAACGAGTCACTCTTGTCACAGTAACCGTACAATCTGGACTGCATCTGCAAAACAGGACTCTTCGCTGAATTATTCAGCTGGCAGTTAGTAGATGTTCCCAGCTCAACGCATTTTATACTAGCCCCAGAGAGGAAAAAAAAAACTTAGAACAATTGCAAGATCGAAGCTACAGCATATTCATAGCCATGACCATGAGTCCGAGAGAAATGAACGAATACGGGCAAAATTTGGGGCATTGGTATCCCAGATCAAAATTCTAGCTGCACATGTAAGTACACGACTAGTATACGAATCGCAAACAAAAAAGAAGAGAGAAGCAGCCTTTGTTGGTCATTCACGGAGGCTCTTTGTATAAATACTATAATCCAACCAACCCCTGAACTAACAGTACACTACTAGCTCAGCTATGTACACTCGCGCTTCCAATCGAACCAGAATATCTGGTTCCAGTTTGATCTACCCTCACTCTGCCTTCTTTGACAAACAAGTCAAGGGTTGAACAGTCTCATCAACCAAGATCTGACTGCACCTGAACTATTGAGCGGACTGATTTCTTGGTGCTTCAAAATTTTTCTTGGTGAACTGGTGCAGCATGATTCTTGTCATCCGCTAGCACTCAAGAACACCCAAGGGATTACAGCTGCATCCAACAGACCAACCAAGAACACCAAGAATCATCTCAACACTGGAGCATGCGCTGACCTGCACTTGCAATTTTTTATTTAGAAATAGTACTCATATAAAAAAAAAAGTAGAACAGGAATACAGCTCAGTTAATGAAGCATACCACATTCTCATATGTTCCCTCAAAGTGGAACAACATCACAGCTATTCCCCTTCTTTTATCTCGTTCTGCCTAAGAAGTATAGCACAGAAGATCAAACACAAACAGTACAAAGAGGAGGCTGACAAAATCAAGATTGGAACTTAAAAGGGTAAAATGATGCAATGTTACATTGATTATCACATAAAAAAAGGATGACTTTAAATTATTGAGGGATGTCTGGTTCATTTACCACACAAGAACATATAGTAATTCCACACGCTGTTAGAGCCGATGTAACTTCCGCAACCATACCTATGATGAAAGTTGAAAGTCACTTGAAGTGATTATATTAAAATTTGCAGGCAAAGGTCAAAACAACATAACCCCAAAATAAATCAGATGTAAATAGTTGTGCAGAAAGAAACAAAATGACATTGTTTGCAGTGAAACGTCTTATTAATTAAATAGTATAGAGGAGAGAGACTAATAAATATTATCAACTTTGTGCAACAATTAGATGGCAGGAGTGAAACCTTTTCGATCAACACACACTATGCAGAGCCATTGGATAGAGTTGCCTTCTGTATTGTGCCATGCACAAATTTTACCAGCTTTCCAGTTATCCACACTAGGGAGAACTTCCTTGCTGGTGGAAACACCAGGCTGAATAAAATCAGTGAAGCTATCACCACGAAATGTTGAACCATTAATTTTGATGCCCAGTTCCTTGACAATTTTGTTGTGCTTCCCATTAACCTTTGGTGCATAGACGTTTTTAACAGGTAAAAAGCAATCGCTCTTCTTGTTTCCAAAGGATAGTTTGTCAGAATTCAATATCTTCTGCCAGTTGAATGTATAGTCCTTATTTTCAGAGCTTGGAATTGACTGCTCAGAGTCACTTTCATCTTCAAGATCAGCAACAAAGTTATTAACTGCGTCAGCAGTTATTTCAGCAGCAGAAAGAGCAGCTTGCTCCCTCAAGAACTGGAAAAGGCAGACGATTAGTTGCCAGAACCATCTAATAATGTAAGAAATCATGTTATTGATAAGACTTACTTTCATAATTTTGTGCCTTGCACTGCGAGTTTTTGCATGTTGCAGCCACTGCTGGTGACGCTGGAATGCATATTTACTGGATAATTTCTGAAACAAGAAAAATGGGATGAGTTTAGATGGATGTCACAGGTATAGTATCGGGATGCCAATGGAATGGCTCCCTCGAATCCTCTTGATGGATAAAAGGCACTAGCAGGAGTAACAGATGTATTAAAGTGGGAAGAAAATAACCTCACAGACCCTGCTAATGGCATGAGACATCACATCTACTTCCATCTATTTCCCTCAGAATTTTATGTTTTAACTTTCACGTACGAAATTACAAACTATGAAAGGCTGACCCCATGGTACAAACTGGAAATGCACCTTTGGCCTTTAAATAAATTCAGGGACAATGGGGGCTATCATGTTGCTGTCCCTTTTAGGGCTCATTTGGATGGGCCAGGATCCTGGCCCTACTGCAGTATGGATTTGTCTGTAGCAAGTGTACATTACAAATGAAATAAAAATATGATGCTACAGACCATATGATCGGATAGTTATATGCTGGAATGAAGTTGCACCTTGCATGTTGTGGCATGTGCATCAATGTCGAGACATCGCTCAACCAATAAAAACATCTTGAAATTATAATTTTTATCACAAAGATATAAAATAGAAATAGATCATGCAATATATGATAGTACTGACATCATAAGTTATAATCTCCACCACTTCAGCATTTGCAAGTACATGGATTGGTGAAACTAGATTGCCATTCACCTGAAAGGAAGAACATGAGCACACAAATATAATAATTGTTAAATCATAATGCTATTATCCGTAACTAACCTTTGCAGCTACCATTTTGTTCCCAATTTCTGTGTGAATCAGGTAAGCATAATCAATCACAGTGGCCCCCTTAGGTAAGTTTTTGATCTGCCAGCGAAAACTATATTTAGACCAAACACTCAACCCAAATGGAAACATGTCCTCCAAGTCAGCACCTCACCTCGCCTTTTGGTGTAAACACAAAGACACGGCTTCCCAAAAGATCTCGGGTGATAGTATCAACAAATTCCCTAGAACTCATGTTACCAACAAACTCTTCTTGCCATTCACGGATTGCATTGAGCCAACCAATCTATCAAAAGATGAGAAATCAATGGAGTACTTTCTTAAGGAAATGTGATAATAGATACTTAATATGAAGTGCAATAAGCTTTGACATCATTATATACCCTCAGAGCAAAGCCTGTATTGTTCAGACATATCACTTTCCCATTTGAGTTTCTTCCGCTTGATATTCCACGACGAACAGGCCCTGAAACAACCCCTCTTCCACTGTAGTGCGCAGCAATGCCTCTTTCTGCTATGAGATCCATATCCTCTGTTCTTATCTGTAATGCAGTTGGAACATAAAGTGAAACTTGCATTAGAATGAGCACATGCTTGAGAGTTTGTAGCATTAATTTAGCTAAATGGTAGGCAGCTAAGCCAACATTACCTGAACTTCCAAATGGAACATACTCTCATTTAGAAATGGTATCACTGTCGTGTGTAGACTTTGGTATCCATTAGGCTTTGGGGTTGCAATGTAATCTTTCACCTATACAGCTGGCTTTTAGAAATGGCAAAAGCAAAAGAAGTAAAAATTATATTGAATAAAGCAAAGCAGACAACTCACAGCTTGAGGTATAGGTGTCCAGATACCATGAACAAGACCAAGGACATGGTAGCAGATCTGAATTTGAACATACTTGCGCATCAGTGGATTGTTCATACTTGCACATCAGTGAAAATTTAATTTAATATAAAAAAATGACATACTGCACTTGTTATGTAATGTTATACCTGTTGTGCAGTGCACAATGGCCCAACACCATTGCAGGATTTCGGTTTTATGATGATCCGCAGCTGAATAATATAGAGACATGATACTTTTCAGAAAATAAGTAATTCATTAAAAAGATAAGGCTAGGCAAATTATCTGATACAGGAAAATCATACCTGTGCAACCTGATTTACTTCATTTATTGAACTTTTGGACTTCAGCGCAGTTTTATAAATGCTGCAATATGACCAAATAATAAATAATCTGCCTAAGAAAACACTTTTACCACCTATTCCAAACTTGGTAATGAATAATGCAAAAACGATCATCGATCACCCTTTTAGGTGTAAAATGCAAATGAGAAGAAAAAAGGATTATGCAGCAGCAAACATCAATTCTGTAACTGTACCACACTGTTTACTGATGTTTTGTAAGCAATTTGACAAAGTAGTGAAAACAAATATTCACTTTTACAAAGATCTAGGTGTAAAATGCAAATGAGAAGAAAAAAGGATTATGCAGCAGCAAACATCAATTCTCTAACTGCACCACACTATTTACTGATGTTTTGCCAAGCAATTTGCCAAAGTAGTGAAAACAAAATTCCACTTTTTACAAAGATCTAACTAAAGAAATTTGTGTGGAAATTCATTGTGCTCTAATATGAATTGGATTAGTAAGTAGTGTAAACAAATAAGCTAAACCAAATTTATACCAACAGAATATCACTAAGCAGAGGCAGTATTATAGTGGAGGTGAAGGTTCAAGACACTACTTATTTTCAATTGATAAGACATCATGTCAGCTCTACCTGTAGAGTTCTTTGCAGACTGAACGCACTTGTGTTTCAACGCTAACAAGATCAAGAAATTGATCCTCGGCAATTTTTTGCCCTAAGATTTGATTTGCCTGTAATTTTGAAAATTAGAACGAATGTCATTCAGAGTAGAACGCAAAAAACATATTGACGCGCAAAGTGCAATAGCAAAAACAAAGTACCTCTTCCAATTCTTGTTCATGGGCCTTGTAGAGGTCCTCAACTCTTTTCTTTAGTTCAGCGAAATCACTGGGATTCATGTACATGAAGGACAGATACTCTAACTCAGACTACAAGAATAAAAGCAACTGGTCAAATGGATGCAGGCAAAGTACCAGAAGCTATGATAAGTTTCATAAGAAACACATCGACATTCTCGGAATGCAAGGAACCAAGGAGACCATTCTAAGGTTGACAAAAATACCAGTATGAAACCACCTCTTCTAGTCTTATAAGATAAGGGGAATTTTTTTCTTTGGTCCTTGAACAACAAAAATACCATTATGAAAACACCTGTTATAGTCACAAGATAAAGGGGACTTTTTTCTTTGGTCCCTGAACTTTGGAGATAAGTTCTTTTAACCCTCCAAAACCACCATTAAAACCATAACCAGGGGATAAAATGATGGTTACATTTTAAAAGTTTTGGGGGTTTGGATGTCCCATTTTGTAGTTGGAAGGTGAAAAGTTGACTTCTATAACATCCGAAAGAGGTGTAATTTGTTGAAATGGCATCCAAAGCAACAACAAATCTGAATATTTCAATCTGTACCACTGGATCACTTATGAAAGACCAATATATCCCATCCTACCATCTTTTCACGCACAATACAATGATCCTAATTGGAATCGCCAGATTTGCTGTTGCTGATTCGGATGCCACATCAACATAAAGTTGGCAACCGGAACACTGATCCAGCCAAAAACTGGAACTGGTGAATTAAGCAAGGGAGGATATTTTTGCACGGTTGTGAAATACCTAAATTTAGGATCAATTTCCAGACTTAATATATTCGAGGGTAAAATGGACTTGTTTCTTAATATAACTAATAAGTTAAACACAACAAGTATACTGATCAATGATAGGACGAATCAAAGAGTTGGGCAACAATCCTACAGTTACCTAAACTAGCTTGAGATTTGTAGTGGTCACAATATATCAAACTATAGCAGAAATACAGGTTTTTAAAGTCACAAGAAACATGAAAACAAGTATCATTAAAATAGCAGTCCAAATTTTATCCGAAAAAACATTACAGCATATAAAGTAGTACAAAATGTTTGTAAGCAACACAACAATAACATAAAAGCACTGCAGTGATGAAGTTAGCCTATTCAATACACAGAAATAACAGTTATCTTTCAAGATGATTTATCATCAGATACCTTTATTCGATACATCCCAAGAAGTTTAGCTAGGGGTGCAAAGACCTGCAGTGTCTCCATGGCGATGGCATACTGCAAAGAGAGTGCTTGACATAAAAATAGAATTAAGTTACAGCCAGATATTATTTTCAGTGGAACAAGAGTTTACCTGCTTGTGCCGAGGCATATGTGTGAGTGTACGCATATTATGCAGCCTGTCTGCCAGTTTCACAATGATTACACGAACCTGCAATTTTTCCTCAATTTTCATGAAACCTAGTAGAGTGTTCAAATAGCTCTCGGTAAATAACAGTCTACGTAACCAAAAAAAAAACCTCTTCTGTCATGGCAAGAAACATCTGTCTTAAATCTTCAGCCTTGACATCCTGTTTTGAATCACCCTCATTTTTGCACTGAAGTTTCCCTAGCTTAGATACCTGCATTTGAAATGAAATAGGTCTGTTATAGCATTAAATAACCCTACCTAGATCATAAACATTTTGCAGCAATATACCAAATATAAACATGCACAATTGCACATACATTCTGCAGCCATATACAAAATATAAAATGTGAAATAATGTACCTTTGTCTCCCCTTCAACAATACGGCGTACGGTTACCCCAAACTCATTTTCTATTCTTTCAAAAGTAACCATGTCTGTATCTTCAACAGTGTCATGCAATAAACCAGCAGCAATTGATTCCCAGTCAAGTTCCTAATTATGTCCATAGAAGATAGAACGACATAAAATTTAACTTCATTATGTTTATATATGAGCAGAAAGTCATCATCCTAGTGACAATTTATATTACTCACATGCTCCCCAAGGATACGGGCAACTTCAACAGGATGAATAATGAAAGGCTCCCCACTTCGGCGTTTCTGCCCATTATGTGCCTCATATGCCAACTGCAAGAGCCAACCAGTTATATGATACAACCTCTGGTGCATGCAGTTCCCAGGAACAATAAAAGAAGTACAGAATATTGTCCGCAAGCCACGTGGAAGAATGATATTGTATTTCAATTACCTTTAGAGCGTCACGTACAAAGTTCAACTCTTCAGGTTGAAGGTACGAGATAGCCGGCTTGAGATCCTGTCATGCAATTGGATAAGATTTAAAATGCACTACAAACAAAATTGGCTCTTGCTTCAAACGAACATTAATGGTGAGTTGCATTCAAGGGCGGTATACTTGAACAGTACATTTACAATTTCATACTGAGAGCAGTAAATATGCTACCAAGTTGCAACTAATGGTTTCATTTCGAAAAGGCACCATGGCTGCACTATTGGACAATTGTGCTTAACCTGGAAATTTCCTCATCTTCCAAATCTGAATTGAGTTTCATTGGCGTATGTTCTAGTTAATTATGAAGTGCGTTTACAACACTAAGAAGAAAGTGCCTGTTGTACTATACTACCAGGCACAAAATGATTCTTAGACTTCTTTGTGGAAGTTTCACGGCTCAAATCCACAAATAGTTAACGACTAATCCTTTAAAAATGCTTAACTCATATTGAATTTTAACAAAACTGTATCATGGACCAAAAGGCTAGCAAAAAAGTTGAATTGTGCAATTCAGTGACAGACCTCCCACAAAGTTTCTGGAGAAATAAGATTGAATGATTCCGATGACGAATAACAGAAAACTATCCATGTTGGGCCCACGGAAGTTGACCAGGATCTGAAAAAATTTCCAGTGGGAAACGAATGGGTTGATGAACCATAACCAAACTTCCCTTTGTTGATGTCCTCTGCCCAGGTTATGTGCAATAACTGGAAAAATAAATCGACAGTATTAAGACACTGCAAAGAATTATTCTTTCATATGTAGACAATGGACGTGACAGTAACCATTAAAAAGGTAAGATAGTATGAGGCATTACAAATTTGCAAAACTAATGATTGCCGATCTGGCACAATATGGCATTTGACTGGTATCATAACAGACTTAGAATTGTAATTTGTTATATGATCTTTTCCAAGGTTTAACCCAACAGTTTGACCCAAGTAGATCAGAAACAGGTGATTCTGATTAAATCGTCTTACATTAAAGGCAACCATGAAACTAAAACCATGGCATTTGGTTTAGAGTTTCTCCTCCAGATCGTGATAAGTGCACAATTAAGATGTTACCTGTTATTTCGTCAGAACAAAACTCTAATCCCGATGCATAAGATAGGAATACAATTAGGATAGTAGGTGATCCACAGTTCGCAAATTTATTTATATACGACTGGTATTCCAGAAGAACACAAAGTCTAATGTAACCCATGTACATTACACTCCAATTCTTTGTCACAAAACCAGAGCGATACATCATACATTACAACTTCCAACCAACTAAAACCTAAACGGTTTAGGAAAGCCATTCTATTTGGCATGCGCGTAGCTCACGTGCATGACACATATGGAATCAAAGCTAACAAATACAGAAGAATGGTGATCGTTGAGTGAGGACAATTCTTCATATGGCATTGGGAAAATAGTCATAAGATAAGCTAAACCAAAGTCATGGAAACTTTGGCAGAGATCATTCCACTAGATCACCTTCATAATCTTCCTAAAAACAGAATGTACCATACTTTTCCTTCAAAACTGAAGGACTGAAGAGCTGAAGCACAACAGCTTCAAGGCCACATTCCACAGCCTCTAAACTAAAGGTGGTAGTTCTCCTTGGTTGCTGAAACAGCAACCAATGGAGAAGCAATAGAACAAAGTTGACGATTCATATGGAGGAAGGATTAAAAGATGTCAAGACAATCAATTGAAAATTCAATTGGAGCTATGATGGAAATAATGGCATTGTGCCATTGCTTCTCAAAAGGAGATTTTACAGGTCCAGATCAGAGACGAGTTGCACACACTTGTACTCCAGATTTTTATGTGGCGTGCTACAGTACAAGGTAAAAGCTATTAAAACAGAACATGATGCAAATGTGAAGTCAGCAGTGCACAAAACTAGATTGCTGTTTCTTACCAAAGTCCTGGCCACACCAGATTACCAAGTAAACACATCTAAACTTGCTACAATAAAGATATACATGTGTATAGCAATTTCTATATAATATCTTTCAACACATTTGCATCGCATCCAAGCCACACATCAGTGTACCAAACATGTTAGCTCAAGATGAATCAAAGCTCTCAGTTCAGAAGAAACGAAAAGATTGAAATTTATGGCCCAGTCGGTATAATGTTTGTTGCCAAACACAAACTGACCCTGCTCTGTAAAAAATATCAAGGAGACAGTTGAGTTACCTAGATCATTTACCAGGCAACAAATGATGTTGATCCTGTACTATGGGAAAAATTATTTTAATAGATGGAGGAACAATGGGTGAACTTTACTCATGTGTGGTTAAGGCTTCATCATGATTAGCCTTAACTTCTAAAGAAAAGGTCTTAACAAGGAAAATATTTTAAGTACAGAACCACCACTCATTTCTTTTCTAAAGAGGAAATTATATTGTGCAAGTCTTCAAGTCAGTCACTCAAATTCCTCAATGCCTTAAGGTTCTCTAAATACTAAATATGTTCTGATGGCATCAAATAACACTTACAAAATGTACAGAAAACCATTCCCTATATCTAAATACAAGCCAAACTTGACAAGAATCAACAGGACTTGCTACTGGTAGTGTTTGGTTACCAAACATATATGCAACAATGAAATGAGATAGATGGAAGCCTTCTTTTCCTGAGTGAACTAACTTCAGTATGACCAACTAGCCGATTGACCAACTTGACTTATACTACAAAACGTGTATGATGGCTTTAGGAATTCACGAGATCGTTCAGCAGTTTCAGCGATCGTTCCAAATGGAAAAACACAAGTAAGCACTTCCATTTTCCATTCCGTCAACCCTAAAGTAAGCCAAAATGGTGAATTCCAATCAACATTACGGGTAAATGACAGAATCCTTTAAACAGCAGCAACACACCGAATTGTTACTCCGCCGTGACCGGCCCCGCCGCCTCCACCCGGCTCCTGCCTCGGCGTGGCTGCAGGAGGAGCACTGCGCGGTGGTGCTGGCGAGTGCCCCCGTGAGCGCGCGCGGCGCGTTCCAGGCGCACGAGAGCACGCTGCATTCGTACGGCCTCCCTCCGCCGCCGCCCTTCCACGAGGCCCTGCACGAGCTCACGCACTCCAGCGACGACGACCCTGCACGCCGCCACCACAAACAAACAAAACCATCAGGCTCCGTTAATCCCCCAAGCCCTATCCATCGGTGGGGGCGAGGCATCAACAGCAGCAGCCACCTAAGACGAATCATCTAGGGCTAGCGGAGAACGGGGAGTCGGGGATCACCTGACACGGCGCCCGGCGGGGGTTGCATGTCGCGGAGTCGCGCAATCTCATCGGCGGCTCGGAGACCGTGCCGTCGTCGTCGTCCTCACCTTCCCCGCCGCCGCCTAGGGACGCCACCGGAAGGGCGCGAATTCGGGGGAACTGGAGGAGAAGGGGTTTGCCGAGGCGGTGGCGGAAGGGGGGAGGAGGAGGAGAGGAGGAAGAAGGGATAACACGAGACGAAGGCCACACAAAACGCCGCAGCCGTGTCCGTGTGTGGTGAAATAGGTGGCAAACGCCTCGCGGGGGTCGGGGCTTTTCGCCTTTTTGCCGGTTTCAGCTTCTTCTATTGCCTCCTCTCTTCCTCGCATGGAATTTCCAAAAAATTAGTCATTTTTTATTCTATTGGATGACAATCTAATGGTTCTCATCACTTTCCTATTACTTATCACTCATCACTTCCTAATAGTTATTCTAACATAAAAATTTACAAATTACATGAAATAAACTTATAATCATAAAAAATTACAAAATTACATGAAAAAATTCAAACTTTGATAAAAATAAAGTAAAATCATATTTGCAGTTAAAATAAATTAAAAATACACATATAGCATTGCAATTTTAACCTTAGTAATGTACTACCTCTGTCCAAAATATTACTACCATTGTAGTTCAATTTACTTGTCGCATTCGAAATTTTTATTCAAAATTCTAGCATGCTATGTATATTTAATCCCCGTTCAAAAATCAGCCACACAAACGACATAGTTAATAAACAGAGTACATAACCATATATATTAAATAACGAGTGCAATTATTATAGAGATGGATAGAATCTCTCAAACTAAAATAACTCCATAGCAGCGTGTCACACCCTGATCTGGCACCGCCGTACAACGGCACCAAATAGGACGTGCCACAGGAAAACAGCATGAACTGCCTTCCCGCGGAACTGTGATACAGATATCCGTCCTAGGACGCAGCGCTGGTATCCACAAAAATCAGATATGCATCATAACAAACCTTAAATAAATAATTAAACATATACTTTAACTTACGTTGCAGCTTCGGAGCAAGCCAGAGACAGCAACGAATAGCATAGGGACAGCGGCAGCAGCGGAATAGCAGACCAAGTCTCAACACAGAGGCAACGGCTAGGAACCAAGACGAAACCCTAATCTTCGCTTCACTGTAACTCCAGCTCTAGCTCCCGACGGAGAACTATATATATAGAGTAAAGGTGAGTACTTACGTACTCAACAAGCCAGGGGGAACTTAGGTGGTTGTTGCAGGCTTCAAAGAGTGGCTAGTTATTTTACAATCTGTTTTATTTAAACCTTTTAAATCTGCTAGTGTGTGCTTCTCAACAATCAGTGCAAGGTAGAGTCTCGCCTGATCAGAGTGAAAAATGTATCAATCTTTATTTCTCTAGTTTTCACAATCTCAATTCACATCAATCCGGCTCCCCGAGCCAAAACATTTTCTCCGAACTTCCCGAGTCCTACTGTCCTCGACAGCCAAGCCGACATCATCGGACGACCCGCATCCTTGATGGCACATCCTTTTCACAGTTCCCAAACCACACACACATTTGCAAACATGGTAAAACAAAAATACGCTAAGAAATCACCTCACATCTGCCCATGACCGTGGACACAGCTATTTAAACAGTTTAAACCTCTGCAGAGGGGGTACACTTTACCCACACAACGCGACTCACTCTAGCCATCAGCTCACACTGATCAGGCACGATCGGTGGCCTAGAGGTTTTCGTGACAAGGTGTTTCCGGAGCCCTCCCAGGTTACCCCATGTCAATTGGAGGGGTCCACGACCAACCATAGGGTAGGTCCCAGACCATACTGTGCCAGGAACCCAGGAGGCCTTCTCCGACGCCCTCCCAGCGATCCACAGTCCAATGACACGCAAGGCGTCCCTGAGAGACTAGTTACTCAGCTAGGGGCTTTCCATTCATCCATGTGATTATACTGTCATATGTTTGGATGAAATTCTGAAGGAATCGGTCCTTAAAGCGACCACACAGCCATCACCCACACCAGACTGGCCTTGTGTCACGAGTCTTTATTTTTAAAACTCATTTTTTTTCTTTCACAAGGCACCGACCCAGGTGTCGGGTTTTCCAAACATTTCGTAAAACCAAGTTTTATCCAAGAAGTTTCTCAAATTTTAAGTTTAAAGGGGGCGACCATCAGTACTCACACAATAGTGCACGAATACCAAGGCGCGACAATGGTGATTACAAGGGAACAGGACATATCAATCATCAAGGATGTTTTTAAATGCAGCAAGGTTGGGTAGATCCACCGGTCTAACTCGCAGACATGACTGAACAGATCAGTGCATACCTATCAATGCGATTTCACAAATAAAATAATTTAATTTCAATTACAGGCTCGATTGATCAAAGGTGACTTACCTTGCTCTAGGTCTTCACGAGTCTTCGAGAAATCTCGGCGAAATCCGCTTCGAAACGAATTTCCGACGACCGATTACTATGCGCAAACACTCAAAATCTACACAAAAACCAAGAAAAAGATTCTATTTAGTGCTACTAATAGTGTCATTAGATAGATCTCAATTTTAGAAAATTACTGGAGTTGGAACGGAGTCAATCGGAGTTACGGAACAAAAGATATGATTTTCCGAAGTTTATTTGGATTTTCTGGAATAGGAAAATGATTATTTAATTATTGTAATGAAATATTCATAGGAATATTCCCTTGTGTCACTAACAGTGGGACCTACTGACAAGCCTGGGCCACAGGTCAGTGAGCCAGATGGGTGGAGGGCTATGGGCCGGGGTGACATAGTGTGGGCCCATGTGTCAATGGGTAGGGAAAAGACTGGAGGGGCAGTGGGCCTAGGTGGCCCACTTGTCATTGGCTCAAGGGAATCTCTCTGGTGGATGGGGTCGGCAAGTCAGGGAGTTAAGGGAGCATGGCGTGCACCAGGCATGGGCCAGGGGAGACGGGCCCGCTTGTCTGAGTCACATAGGGCATGGACCGAGTCCAACCAGGGGACGTACGAGATTGGTCCGTGGTGGATTGAAGCGATTAGGCCCACACGTCGAGCACTGGGTTCACACGGATCGGGTGTACGCACGGGGAAACCAAATGCTAACTCAGCAAGCACGGGCCCGAGCGGCGCTGAGTGGGCGTTCACGTGGCATCTTCGTCCCAAGTGTTCACAAGATGAGAAAGGGGCTTGTGGAGATCGGACGGTCGACGGCGGCAGAACCACGCCGGTGAACGGCGGCGTTTCGCGGCGAACGGGCACCATCGGTGGGAAGAGGGGGCCAAGGCGAACACGTTCAATGGCTTGGATCGGTGAGATTAAGCACGACGGCGGCCAGCAGCGAGAGGCTGAGGTGGCAGGGAGAGAGAAAAGGGGGAAAACTTGGTGATGGCCATGGTGACTCTCGAGGTCCATAGCGGCGCGACAACCGTGGCCATCCGTGGCACCCAAGAAGGAGTAGAGGGGATCCAATGGTCGCGGTGAGAGAGAGGGGAAAGGCCTAATGTCATCCAGAGTACACACGGGGTATACTCGACGCACAAAGGTGAAGCTCACTGAGGTGATTGGGCTCGGCAGCGGCGATTTGGGCCAGGTGTCGAGGAGTAAGCCATGCTGAGGAGGAGCGGCGTTCTCGGCGCTCCGCCCGGCTTGGCGATGGATGCCTGAGACGGCCACTCGGCAACGGCGACCGAGCTCCGGAGAAAACGCGGCTACGCATCAGGATGGCTCTAGGAATAGAGGGGGTGAACAAGGGGAACTGAGGGGGGATTCATGGCCCTCTTATAGGTGTTCGAGGAGGGATGGGTCGGTTCGGTTTGACTCCAATCGTGGTGCTCGATAATGGAGGTGAGAGAGGCGGGGAAGTTGGCGCCGCGGCGGAGATTTTTCACGCTTCGGGATTTAACCAACGGCATGAATGAATCGGGCGGTGAAGGCGGTGTATCGAGTGGCGAGGTTTGGATTTTGCGAGCGGGAGAACGGCGCGAGCGCGGACTTGGTGGGGACGGCAATGACATGCGTGGCGCAGTGCTTTTGACCGGCTTGGTCCGGGACCGAGGCGGGAAGAGACGAGGGGAGAGGCGGTGAAAAGGTGCGGCGAGGGATGGTCCATGCGTTGGTGGCTAACGGCATGTCACGGCAGGACCGGGCGAGGGCCGGCGTGGCACGGGTAGCCGGGGTGGCATTAAGCCGAACAACCTTCGGGCGTGAACGGGATGAGAACGGGGAACGAAGGAGGAAGAAACACAGTGAAGTTGGGATCGGACAACTGCGTGGGCGGGGAGGCACATGGCAATCATCCGTGGCGCGCGGCGGTCCGCGCGCGGGCGCGTTACGGAGATCGGACGGCGACACTCGTGGCTCGGGCCACGCGGCAAGCATCGAGCGGCGGCGGGCGGGCTCACGCGTCGGGCGAGCGAGCAGAGAGATCGGGCGGCTGGTGTTGCGAGCGGGGCACGTGGCGGCGATCTGCGGGGTGCGGCCGTCCTCGTGGCGCGGTGTAGAGAGGAAGAGGATCGATGGCACGAAGTGGAAGAGATCGGACACGTGGCACACATCGGCGAACGGCGGGTGCCACAGGGCTCGGGTGAGGACGAGCTAGGCCATGAGGGGAGGGTTACGGCCCAGTGATACAGTGTTATTTTTTATTTTCTCTAGGGATTTATTTGAGGAGATTTTGAATTGGGATTTGAATTCAAATCTAATCTTTGAGCTCAGCAAAATTTCAGGGAGCCAAGGGCAAGAATTCCAAGGGATAATTTGATAATTGGAGGGGGGTTTTGTATTGGAACTTTCCGAAGATTTTTGCAGGGAAAAAATCCAAGGAGAGGATTTCAAGGAGAGAGAGGGTTCAATTTCAAATTACAATCTTTAATTGAATTTGGGGTGCTCAATGGAATTTGGGGGGTTTTAAGGAGGTCAAGGATGGAGGGTTGTCACACATATATACACTTGTGTGTGTGTGTATATATTTGTGTATAAATATATATGTATATACATATACATATGTATATCGGTATGATGGTGAAATTGAGTGTGGAGCCAGGGGTGGGGTTGATACATGTATATATTTCATGTACACACACACACACACACACACACACACACACACACAAATATATATATATATATATATATATATATTTATATATATATATATATATATATATATATATATATATATATTGGGAAGAGATTGTTGAGTAGAGGTTGATTCCAAGTTGTATATTCAAACCTAGGATTTTATTTGGGGATTCAAGGGAGAGAGAAAACAAGAGAAATTACGGGGAGGGTTCAAAAAGGGTTGTTTAGGGTTTAGATTCGGATCTTTGGAACGGATATCGAAGCAGGAGTTTTTTTGGAGGAGAAGATTAGGAAACTCGCCATTAGGGTTTTGGGGGCGAAGTTCGGATACGACAGTTCGAACTCGGAGATTATTTTGGAACGGAGGTTTTTTGAGAGGAGAAAATTTTGAGACCGAGCTAGAGAGACAAACTGAGATCCATGGTACAACTTACGACACAACACACAAAGATCAAAATTTTCACGGGTAGATTTTTGGTAAAAATAATGTTTAACGTCACGCTGAAAACGGGGCGTTACACAACGAAAAATATAAACGTCTAGTGTAGTGGCTCCACTCCACAAGCATCTTGACCAGGCGCCAGCTTTGTCCTCCATATCGCCTTCATCACTTTAGAACTCTTCTTCTGATGGCATTGATTAGAGCAAGACGAGTATATGGAATACTCCGCAAGTCACACAGCAAAATGCAAGTATGCACAAGGTATAACAAGGGTAGGCATAATAGGGCTGTTTTGCATAAACAACATTTAAATAAGCATTTGAAAATTATAAAACAATTGAATAGTTAAGCAATATTAAACAACACTGAGCAACCTTTTCCGGTTGAACATGCCCATTCTCCATTCCCAGAGATTAACCAAACCATCTCTCCATACCCAAAGATTCCATGTGAACCACATTATTCCAAATTAACCATTATGAGCAGTGTGAGACTAATCACGAAAAACATTGTTAGGCTCACTTATAACCGCCGGTACGACTATTCAAATAGTTTTATTCTGATAAGAGGTATACAAATTTACCCACAAGACATAATTTCACAACAATTTATCATGCCCCTCAATGCCACCACGGTACCTTAGAAGAAATCGTGACAAGACCCATCGCATAAAACAATCTAACATGGTTCACTCAGCGAGATCTCAGTCTTTCCATACCCGGAAAAGACTCACTCAGCGCCCCCGTGGACTTATCGTCGCTACTTTACAGTCTGCTGCTCCATATTGAATCATGCTATACAACAAGTCAAGCCATTGCCCATTCTAGCTTCTGGTTACTACGGTAAATATTTCACAACAGTAGCTTATAAACCGGTCCTTAATTGTCATGAGCACGACCAGCAAAACCATGTGCTCATAACCCACCGTTAGTCATGTTTTAGTTGGAATATTAATTAACCAACCACGGCCAACCGTCGTGAGCTACCAATAATTAACCATAATGAAATTATAAGTGGAGTATATGTCAACCCATATGAAATGATACTAGTATTTCTAAACATGGCTATGCAAACCTAATTAATCTAGCCAAACTAATATATAAGATCATGGCTAGTCAAATTATATCCCAAAATTATCAAGGTCAGGGCATCAAATAGCAAAAATGTCATAACAAGGGAATATAGCTTCACCAACCCGATGACATTCAAAAATAAATGCAATAGTTGAATGAAATAGAGAATTAAAACATAATCAAATGCTCAAGAGATTTTGGACCCATGTGACTTGCCTTGCTGCTCTGGATTGTCTCACGACTTTCTCGACATAAAACAACTCCTCAGAAACATTAAAAGCTAAAGACAAACAAACAAAACTAGCAAAACAGTACATAAGAACACATGATCATGCCATGAAAACATTTTTTATTTGATAGATCGCTATTTTAGATGAATTTTTCAAGTTGAATAACCCCAAAGGAGTTCATATGAAATAGTTATGATTTTTAGAAATTTAATTTGATTAAAACCATATAAAGAAATAATTAAAGGAATTAATACACAATAAAAAAATTATTTTTGAAAGGAGAAAGAGGATATATTGCGTCATCAAGCTCAGTTCACCATGACCGAGTGCACAGACGATCCACGAGATCGACGCTGAGATGGCTTTGACCAGGATTGACCAAGATCCAATGGTCGAGATTGAACTGGGGAGATGAAGGGCTGAGATCGATCCGATTAAATCGGACGGCCAAGATCCAAAACCCGATCGAGACCTCCGGATGATGCTAGGTGGCGCACCCCAGTAGCCACGCAGACGGACGGATGATGCGGTGACGACGTGGCAGCCATTGACACACCGGTGTGAGCAGCACGGGAAAACCATGTCGATAGTGGAATGGGTGGCACGGCGGCAAGAACAGGAAGCAGCTAGGAGAAAAGAGGAGATTCGAGCACCTACGGTGACTTGCACGATGGCAAACGGCGACAGGCGATGACTGGCGAACAGTCAAGCAATGCGGCTTCGAAGGTGAACGGCAACAGGAGGGCGGCCGAGCTTCTTGTGCTCCTAGTGAAGCTGACGAAAGAGGCGGTGAACTCCAGCGGCTACGAATTCACCAAATGCATGCGGCTAGACAACTTGCGGCGGTGGGCGGAGCTCTACTTTTACGTGGAACACATGAAGACCTCGCGGACTGCGATTAGGGCTTAATTGAAAGAGGGACTACGTTCACGAGCCGAAGTGCTTATAAAGGGCAACGGGGAGAAAAATCGGGTCGGACACGGCCAGAACACGCGGAGATAAACTAGGTTCCCGCTTCCTTACATGAAAAAAAAGTTCAAACTTAGATAAAATGAAGTAAACCATATATAAACAAGCAATATTGGGTAGTTAAAAAGTGAATTAAAATTACATTACATAAGGCATTGCAATTTTAAGGCTTAGCCAATGTAGTACAATTTTAGATGATACTAAAATATTTATAAATTTTCTGTATGCATGAAATCAGCAATTCCCATGAGTAGCAGTAGCATTTCACTCTCCTATTTTGGAATGATTTTTTTTTCTGGCTTCCTCGCGGCAATGATGTGGTGTGGATTGCTGTGGATCTACTGCTCAAATTCTCTCCTCCCAACTTGGTGATGTTATTATACAACAACAGCTCATGACCTTCAGAAGCACACGTTCTGCTCGTGAATACAATAATTTTGTGGCACACGTCTTGGTCGTGAGCACTATGGAATTTTTCCCTACGCCTTTTCAGACACCAGTGATACTGATACCACTACAGAATAGAATCAATGGATGCTCATGTCATGTAATCTTTTCTTTCTAGCTACAAGTTGAGCTGTGGAGAGAAGCATGGATTGTGTCTCCATGCAAAAACGGTATGGATATCTGAACCTAAACTCTTAGCAACTATATTCATATTCATGTAGTAAGTATTTTGCTCTCTTTGAAAAGAGAAAATAGATGTGTGTGAAGGTTGCCCCCATATAGAAGTTAAATGAAAATCTGAGATATTTTAGTTGAATTTTGAACCCTCTGTCAAACCAAGATGTCATCATGGTGGTTCACAAATGTTTCCCTCACTCAAACCATACAGCTCCGCCTCTAACTCTAGGCCACCGTCACGGCATCACTAGTAGGGATGGAGATGGTGGAATAATGCTCACACTATTCCTATTACCCTTTTTTTCTCGAAAACATAATTGAAATGGTAGAGCTTGAGACGATAACAATATCAACACTACCAGAACATCTAGATAATAACAGGAATGGAATTATCGAAATAGAGCCTCGGAAACAATGTATCGCAAGGGCAAGCAAGTCACTATCGCGTTTACATTATAAATTAATATTATATGCAACTATTTAGGAAGATTTAAAGCAGTCATAGCAATATTATAGCATCAGCAGTAACAACATGTAAGGGTTATGGCTAAGTTTTTTAAAAAATTTTGATGGGTTATCAATACTATACGGTAATTTTTTTAAGAAATTCTGGATAAAAACACTATATCGCTAAAACGGTAGAAAAAAATCCTCTACAATTTCCATTCTATTTCTAACCAATCCGAAATCGAAATAAAACGGTCAGTACAAAACGCAAATGATAACATATAGAGCTGGAAAATTCTATACCATTTTCGCTCCTAATTGCAAGAGAGGCCCAAGCACAAATAGCAGCGCTTGTCAAAAGTAAACAAGTAGATTGTTTGAAAAAAGAAAAAGAAAAGAAAAGCATTCACCCATCAAAAAGCTTTGGCGATTGTGACTTGGTGGGGGAGAATGTTTGGCCTCGTGCACCTATATGTTCCCCTGAATGGCAAGCATTCTATCTAATTTATTTCTTATAATAACAATTCAGTGTCAAGAGCTACCCATCATAGTTGCATCGAAAAGTGGCCGGCCGAATCTAGCTTATAGTACAGGCTATAAAAGTGTTACCCCCAACAAGAATGCTTCGCTCACTGCTGAGCTATATACACACCATGGCGGAAGCGTACGCTACCTGCGAAGAAGCTGCAGAGTCTTAAGATCCTGGTGCCCATCTCCACCGAAAGTTACGCAGCTAATGCCGATCAGCGGAGCCGCCCGCCCCTAACGATGAAAAAGACCCTAGGATTCGGCATATATCTAGCGAAAAGTGATGGAATCCATTAGATCTTTTCCCCAGATGCTTTTAGCGATCCACCAGGTCAAAGACCTCGGGTTAGTGGCGAGATCATATTCATATGCCACTTTTGACCTGCAATTAAATTGTTCGTGTGCCACGAGGCAATCGTCGTACCGTCCTGGACTGCTGGACAGCAACTGCCTCGAGGACGCGCGCGTCTCGCTGACTTCAGTTATTGGTGCGATTAGTTCGTGTGTTAGTGCAGTCTAATGCTAAAGAGGTGTTTGAGTTGTTTATTTTTTTGTTTATAAACTATATGTAAAATGAAAAACGTCATTAACACGTAATTAATTAAATATTAACTATTAAAACCTGAAAAATGGATCTATTTGATTTTTTAAGATACTTTCATATAGAAAATTTTTGTAAAAATAAATAGTTTAGCAGTTTAAAAAGTGTACATACGAGAGAAACGAGGAAATAAGCTGGCTTATAAGCCCTACCGAACACCACATAAGGTGATGTTTGAATTGACTTATTTTCCTGGCTTATAAGCCACACGTAAAACAAAGAACATCATTAGCACGTAATTAATTATTAATTAAGTATTAACTATTAGAAACTTAAAAAAGATCTATTTAATTTTTAGAGATATTTTATATAGAAAATTTTAAAAAAACACATATCGTTTAACAGTTTACAAAAAATACTCACGAGAAACAAGAAAATAAGCTACTGACTTAAGTCCGGCCGAACAGCACCTAAATCAGATGCGTCATTTGTTAAGGACGGTTACAAGGTCAAGATGTGACACTGTATTTTGGAGGGGACACGAGCTGTTGGTGTTGTTGCATCGTCATTCGCCGGTGTGGACAGCCAATATCTTTGCTGGTTTTCTCATGATGATTCTCATGTTAAATTACTACGAGAACATCCCTTAAAACACCCTAACACAGCGAAACAAGTCTTTGATGAGTTTGGGGCAATATACGGACGAGAAAATTGGTTATCACGAAGCTGAACAAACAGCTAAATGAAAACTACTAGGTTGCCAAAAAAATGAAGGCAACGGTTATAAAATGCAACGCCCAACAGCTTTACAAATGCTACTGCTGTAGCCTACCGAACCAATACATTCAACAGCAAACTGAAATACTCCCTTTCTTCAAAAAATATAAGGCATATTTTGTTTTGTTACAACAAGACTTTCACCAACAATTACTCTATTAGGATATAATTTTTGTGAGACAAAATTTATGTTATTAGATTCACATTCAAAGGTACTTATGATTATGCTTTTGCATCACATAAATGATAGTACAACAATTGTTAGTCAAAGCCTTGTCCTAACAAATATATATTTGAACGAACAGAGTAGTTCCTTCTGTTAGAGGCATTCGTCTTCAGGCACAAACCAAGGAATAAATCGGAATGTGCAGAAGCCAAATTAAATCAGGGCTAGTTCATGAGTCAGTAGAATTATGCATATCAGTGATGAATAGGTACATTCCCAATCACATTTAGACATATTCAACCGTGCTATGAGCTTCTGTAACAAAAGAAGCAACAGCATATCTAAATTGCAATCCAACAGCTCCCGGAAAGATAAATTTACAAATGAAGAACAACTAACTAATTTAACAATGTCAGAATGCAATAGCAAGCTACAATTATTGCAATTACAAGGTCTAACGAGCTGCTGCTACAAATACCGGCAGCATATTCCATGTAGTTTGTTCTGTCGAACATGCATAGGTTGTACTTGTACCATTCGATGAAAGCCAGAAGCTAATTATATATGCACACTGCAATAGCATGTGCATCTATGAAGTTGCACAGAATATTACCACATCTATTGCCATGGGCATGTGCTCAACACAATTTTGTAAGTTATTTAATTCACAAGTTTATATGATTGGTTAGAAAAGCAGGCCCTCCATTAAAGAACTCTCTGAACACATTAATACATGTGTAGCAATTAATTTGGATGTTCTTGACAGTTCTTGACAAACGGTAGTAACCCAGACCTAATCTAGCAGAGCAAGCATTTGCCCTAATTTATGAAGCACAAAAGGACGAAGCAGATCATATTGTCCCTCTACTTGGAAATGGCCTTTTTATTATGAAATAGCGGTTCCCTCTTTTTGCAATCAATATCCATGTGACTGATGGGAATATGAAATACCAAGGATCATTAGAATGTTGAAGCCGCAAGTTCCTTCTTTTAGCAAAACAAAGACTCTATACTCAATATAGCTAAAATGAAACCACAGATTAAATAACTAGAAATAGCCATCAGTTAGCAAGAAGGATTAGAAATGTCCAACATTAGCTTGTACATGCTCAAGTATAATAATACTCCCTCTGTTTTTTTTATAAATTACGCCAAGTTTGACCATTCATCTTATTCAAAAATTTAGCGCAAATATGCAAAAACATAAATCATGCTTAAAGTTCCTTTAATGATAAAACATGTCAAAACAAAATAAATGATACTTACATAATTTTTTAAAATAAAACGAATGGTCCCAAAAGTCAACGGCATCATTTATTGCAAAACGGAGGAAGTAGCATGTATCAGACTATCAGTTCAACGAGCTATCCTGCTTAGAGTTAGATGGTGCGTGGAATGAAGCAGAATGGACATCTTACAGATTACAATCATAAGCTGGTTAAAGTAAAATAGCAGTATGACAACCTATGCTCAAACTTCCAATTTAGTACTCTAATATTCCTTAAGTCAGAAAAGAGTGTTGATGAGCATTTCCAGAAAAGTTTTAAATATTCATCAAGGTGTGAAATAACACCATCCATGTAATAGTAACTGTTTATACAAGAGAATCAGTTTATCTAAAGGTCGTACTGGTACCAATATACTATTAACCATTATGCTGTGAGAACCCAGAGGCCAGAATGTCACATGCTTACCATCCAAACATGAGGAAGATTGGAACAGTCGTGCCATGAAGTAGTACTTCTTAAAGCAGGCTTGATACAATATATGATTATACAAATAAAAGAATATACTGTATGTAAAGATGTAATCCAATGGTTCATAACAACACATTGGCAAATTATTCCCCAAAAGCCACAGGTATAGTAAAGCAATTCAAAATAACTCACAGTTCTCTTGTCAAGGTGGATTACAGTGGTTGTACACAAGGCACTTGAAAAACACCTCTACTCAGCCATCTTGTTCAGGCGATGGATCATACTCCTGGCAAGCCTATTACCAGGGTCAATTTTCAGAACCAAACGGAGGTCCTCTGCCCCAAGCCTGTATTTCTCAGAGCTCTCATATAGAAGAGCACGTTGCACAAGCACTGAGACATTTTCCTTATCTTTCTCTAGCACCTGCACAAGAGATAAAACAAGCAGTAAGTCATGGAAGCACCTCTTAATATGTTGCCAGTTAACAGTTAACACAAAGACACTGCAATACCTTCGAACAATCGGCAATTGCCTTCTTGTACTCCCCAACCTCCTTGTAAGATGAAGCCCTTGATGACAACACCTCTACAATGTCAGTATCCTTCCCAGATTTCTCGATAAGTACAACAGCCCATGAAAGCCACTTGATCGCATCAGCATACTGCCCACCCTTGTAATTATCCATCCCTTTGGACTTAGCAGCAGATGCTGTCAAACCAGACGGTGGCGGGTGGGAGCCCCTCCAACTCTGTGGTTGTGCCACCGCTGTCACCAGTACCAAACTCTGCCTCCACATCCACCCAGCCATCCATCTCACCAAACATGTCACCCCCGCCACCACCATTACTCGCTGCAGTCGGAGCAGCTGTTGTCGAAGCAAACAGTGAGTCCAAGTGATCTACACCGGAGTTCACTGCGGCAGCTGCAGGGGCAGGCGCTGCAGCTGGTGCCGGTGGAGGAGTAAAGCTGGAAAATTTCGTGGCACCGGAACTCTGGAAACTACCAAATCCAGTGTCAGCACTCTGGGAGCCAGAGAATCCTGCGTTGGCACCTGAATTCACGCCCTGAAACGCCCCAAAACCTTGATCCGGCTTGACGGGATTAGACTTCTTTGCAGCATTCATAGAACCAGGCTTCGCCGCAAAGGGATCTGTTGAACCGAACGGGTCCTTCTTCTGCCCCATCGGCTGCGCCGTGGCAGCCGACGCCATGCCTGCCGGCTTCATCGGACGGCCACCAACACCGTAGCTTCCACCGGAGGCCATTGGCGACCCGGTCGTCTTCGGGAGCGTGTTCGCCATGCCGCCCATCGAGAAGGGGGAGCTGTTGTGCTAGGGTCGGGGTTGGCCGGCTTGGAGGTCTGTGGCGCCGCAGATCTGAGCGGCGCATTGGACTGCGCGCGGGAGGACGACCCGAGCGCAGAGCCGACGAGGTCGCTGAAGAGGCCGGGGGTGTTGGCCTGCGGGATACCGAGGCCGGACGAGGGCGCGGCGGAGGACCAGCTCCGGCCGAAGATGTCGCCTACCATGGACGTGGGCCCGGATCCGGACCCGCCGGGGCGCGGGGGACGGCTGTGCGTCCACGACGACGTCTTGGCGGCTGGTGCGTCCACGTGCTTCCGGCTGCGCCCCCCGGCCTCGAGTAGGCGTTGCCCGCGGCGGCCGCGGTCCCTGGCCTCTGGTCGCGCAGGGGGCGGGAGGCCGAGGAGCGGGACGAGTTGACGCCTCCGAAGTCGAACTGGTAGGAGTCGAAGGAGGTGGTGTGGGCGTGAGAGGAGGAGGAGCGGTCGCCGAGTAGGAGTTCATGTGGTGGCCGGCCGTCAGATCTGCGAGGAGGAAGGAAGGGGGGGTGGTCCGCCGTCTCCCTTCTTTATTTGTGTTTTTTTCCTTTTTCGGTGCCTCGTCGATTCGGGATGTGGAGGTGGAACGGAGGAAAGCTGCGGCGGTCCATTATGGTTGGGTGGTTACGTGCCGTGAAGTCTGACGCTGTCAGGCTAGTGGGCCTTTTTTAATCTTGGATTAACCACACGTGGAAATAGCCGTAGGCCCAGCTCGGCCCGCTACTGCGGGCAAATTCGTCGCTGACATGTTTGGCTCAGACGACGGCGATCCGGGCCTACAGTCTAGATTGGATAGTGAAATTCGAGCCCAGCGAGACGTTGATGCTTCGTTAATTTCAAACAAATTTTGATAAATTTCGAATGAAATTCGATAAATTTTGAAACAAACCGTTCAAAGTGCATACTTTGAGCTGGCTCGATGCTCGAAATTCGTAGTTCCAATTTCGTCAAGATTGTGAACGCTTCCATAGGTCACAAACCTACGTTGATATTAATCGCTACTCAGAGGGCAGAGCCCTGAAGAGTCGAGACCAATGGTTTTGTTCATTTTATTGTCACTCTTAACATTATCAAATTTTGGTATATTTTGACGTTATCAAATTTTAGTAGTGTTAGATGTATTTGTTTTAAAGTCTTACCAATGTTTGACTGTTTGGAGAGTGGGACTTTCCAAAATTTCCAAATTTGGTATGATAACGTTAGCTACAGTTGTCTGGTTTATTGCCTATTAAATTTTGATAAGATTAAAAGTGGCTATAAACTGAACAAGCTCTAAATAACCTGGAGATATCACCAGCTAGTCCTCATACAAGGATATATCATTAGCTGTCATCTTACTCCTCGACGGGTGTGACTGTGAGCAAAGTTATCTGGTGCACTTCCCCTTTCATAGTTTCGAGCTCTTTTGGATTAAAGCATTTTTTTGTCTTAATAAAATTTTGGCAACTTGAATAGTTGCTATCAATTTTTGTCCATACTATAAAGTAACTTTTGATACTATCAAGATATTGGTAAGGTAAAAATTGACTCCAATAATAAGCGCTTCAAAATGAGTACAATAAAGCGATAAGCAAGCTATAACAATTGCTATGTTAGATTTATGCTTAGGTGGAGAAGAAGGGAGTTGAGAGAGAAGAAAAACGGATATAGATTTTAGTTCTAATAAATTGTGTGTCTGAGAGAGGTAGACCATGTATTAACGGTGTAGTATACCGACGTGGCTGGCGCGCGCCATGGCCGTAGAGGCGACAGTGCACTTATTAAGTGCTAATACCTCCCTAATTACCATCATTAGTATTTAATAATTTTTAATTATAAAATAATACATAAATAAGCAAAGTTAAAAGTTTTTAGTTTTTAGTTCAAAGTTTCGAAAATCTAATTAAAAGTTTTAAATTTTGTATTGAAAATTTTAAAATTTGAGTAGATTTTTTAAATTCTTAGTTGATAATTTTTAAATTTGAGTTAAAAGTTTTGAAAATTGAATTGAAAGTTTTAAAATTAAAGATGAAAGTTTTAAAATTAAAGATGAAAGTTTCAAATTAGTGATACAAAGTTTACTTGATTTTTAAATATTTTTTACTGTGCACATAGGGCAACAGCTCGGACGCACGCGCTCAAGAGCTTCCTCGGTAGTATTAAGCTATAGCTAAATATTATATGTGTTTGCTATTAGATTGATTATAGATAATATATCAATTTTAATAGCTAGCAGCTGACTTATATTATCGACTTGCTCTTGTAACAAGAGGTCAAAAATCTCTAACGTGTCCATATCCCACAGAAAAAACAGTGAAGAGGATTAGATCAAACCAAGGACCAAACGGGTGCTGATCGTCCACTGGCAGATTGTCCATTGTCGAATCAACCTGTCTATACATGTCTCGGTGCAACGGCAGACGTAGCGATCACGCGAGGAATATATGCCTTGCGTCACGGATAAAGCCGGGGAAATAGTCTTCCTGTGCTGAAACGGCGGCGGATTCCATGCAAATGCAACGGCGCCACGGCGGCGAACTGCAGCGAGCAGCGCGCGGTTTCGCAACCAATGCCCGCCACGTTGATTATTGGAATATGCCCTTCGGCATAACAAGAAAAAGATGTCACGATGCACAAACTGCACACATATGATAAGATCATGTTTTCTGTACTAAATATTATCTTGGCGAATTTGGCATATTAGAACCATTGTATTCTAATGTGATCCTCGTGCACTGTGTTGTCTCTATAATCCAGCCCACTATAGATTATAGTCTATAAGTAGCTTTTTTTATGAACCTATTTACGCTTTCTCAATAGCTTATGGATTACCACGGACACATCAGCTTTCTTAATGGTACGTATTTTTTAAAAAAACTTTATATATTAGTATGTCTTAAAATACTTTTTAAAATTAACTTTTCTTAATATTTAATTTATTCATTGTGCCCTAAAATAATTATGGTAAACTCGGTTCCATGGGTCATCCACCAAGTACATATCTATACATAAAACCAAGAACAATAGAACAAACAATATTATTCTACCATAGATTCATATCAAGACCTCTGTATCAACCTTATAAGAAAAGGCGAAAGGGCGTCTTCCATGCTTAAAACGCTTATTTACGTATCAAATCTCTACTACTTCAAAAATACAAAGTGCTTTCGTACTTTTGTCTGCATCACTTTGTTTTTATCCCTCTCCCGCTCCCAACGCATCTGTCCGCACGACACCGAATTGGATCAAGGCAACCCTGCACGACTAAATCACATCTGCCTCTCCCTCCCGTACGGTGGGTCGCTAATCCTGTGAGCAAATAGCGCTCCTAGTGCGCTGTTCCTATACGACACCAGATCAGATCGAGACTCTTACCGCGCGTCTGATCGCACAATGAGACACCAAAAAAATAGTTGCATATCGACACCACATCATATGGTTGCATATCGACGCCATGTTAGATAGACGCTCTTGCTACATGTCCCCTTTGTGCCACCATGACCAACATCGCCGTTAGCACATCCCGCACATTGTTTTTTCAACAACACTCAAAACAGAACGTTAGAGAACTTGCGATGCTCCCTACCTCGTTTTCGTTCATTTCCACACTGAAGTCATTAATCCCACACTACTTAAAAAACCATTTTTCCCAACACCCCCTATTATTTTTACAAACGGACTAAAACAAGATCCACCTATGAAAATACACAGAGGGGTCCTCGGTAAAGCCTGCCTGTGAAAATTAATTTTCACAGATGGTACAATTAGGAGGACTGCTTGTAAATATATGGTTATTTTTAGAGGTGGCTCTCTTAAGGGCCCGCCTATGAAAATCATAATCTTTACAGGCAGACCCCTAAGAGGGCCGCCTCTAAAAATACCCTTATTTTTGCAAGCGGTGCTCCTAATAGGACCCACACGCTATAAAAAAAGGGGATCGACCGAGCTAGGACATGTTGGAAAATCGACCGATCTCCCTCATCTCTCTTCACCGGTGCAACCCCTCCTCCCCCTCCCTCAGATCTAGACTTCCTCATCTCTCCTTCCTCTCCCTCAACTTAGATCCGACGGATCCAGCAACGGCAAAGGGGAGGGGTGGCAGTGGCGGTGAAGGGAAGGGGCGCCAACGTCGGGGGACGGCGGCGTCCGTCGGTCGAAGGCAACAGAGGGGAGGAGGCAGCGGCTTCGGGCGGTGACGGCTTCGGTTGACGTCGGCGACTTCAGTCGACATCGACGCTTTGGGCGACACGCGGCGCGGTTTTAGGTGGTGACAGCATTGGTTAGTGGTGACGGCTTCCAGCGGCCGATGGCGGCAGAGGGGAGGCGGCCACTCCTCCACTCCCCCTCCCCTCCCTTTCCCAGATCTAGCTCTTCCTCTCTTGCCCTACCAGATCTGGACAGAGGGGAGGAGGCCGCGGTGATGGGAGAGGCTGGTGGGCGCGGGGGGATGAGGAGGAGGTCGCATGCCTAGTGGGGATGGAAGGAGGCTGGCGACTGGTGGTGCATGGGATTGGGAGGAGACCGATTGCAGTGGTGGCGATCGATCTAGATGTGCTTTTTCTTTTCTTTTTTTTGGCCTAAAAAATGTTGCGCAGATGGGCCTCCTAGTGTATTGCCTGTGAAAATCAGATTTTCACGGGCGGGTCTCTTAAAACACCCGTCTGTGAAGATCGATTTTCGCAAGCAGGTGTGGAACTCTAACACCCTGAATTTATCCCATATAAAAATATTGTAAAAAAGGAATTTTAGAAATTAAATTAAAAGCCTCAATGAGTGTAAATAATAAAATCAGAGAAAAATCTATAGCAAAATAGGCTTGAAAATAATTTTATAAAATTCTTTGCTTAATTATCTATTTTTTGAAATTTTCTGGGATTTATTTGATTAAGGAAAGTATTTTTGGCAAATTAAAAATCCCCTTCCTGTGCACTTAAGCCGTTTTCGGTCCGTTACTATGCACTTAACGCCTCTCCCCTCGCGCGCGCGGCCCACGGCCTGCGGCCGCCGCGTCGCTCTCGTCTCGCCAACAGTTAGGCCCCACCTATCGGCTTCACCTTCAACCTCTCGTCGGAGAATCCTGTTTACTCCCGAGCGCTGCCGCTGCAAATCCCAGAAATCCGAGCGCTCGCCCCAATCTCTCCAATTGGTTGAGGGGAAATGGTGCCCCGATCCTCCTCTACCTTATCCCCAAGAAACAGGAGCCCTATCGCCGTCGGTTGAGGAGACCCGAAACTTCTCGACTCGAAACCATATCCCTAATCCGTCGCTGCCACAAATCTTGCCGAACCCGAGCCGGACTCCGCCCCTCTCAGCCTTATATAGCCAGCTAGAGACCCCTAGGAGCGTTTCCGTGCACTAGATTGAGCCCTAGCTAACCCTAGCCGCATCCCCGCATCCCGAGCTCGCTCCGCCACAGCCGCCGAGCCCCAGTCGCGTGTCGCCACCGCTTCGGCCGCCGTTGGAGTTCGCCGCTGCCTCGGTTAGCTTCGTCGTAGCCCACAGAAGCTAGGCCGTCGCCCCTAGACCGCTGGAGATCACCGGAGCACCATTGCCGTTGGGAACCCGAAGACCGCCGCCACTTGGAGCTCGCCATCGACGCCTTTCATCGCCGTTCGCCGCCCGTCTACCCACGTGAGAATCGCTGCCGATCTCTCTACCTATTCCCGTCCTCGTCGATGCGCCGCCATGCCGCCGATCGCCAACGACCATTGTCCCTATGCCCTGCCGTCGCCCGTGGCCGACTTGGCTGTTGACGTGGCTGCTGCTAGGTGCCAGCTCAGATCGCTCGGATCTAATCCGAGCCATCGATCTCGCCCGATTTAATCTTGGCCTTTAGATCGCTGGATTGAATCTGAATCGCAATTAGGTTATTAAATCCTGGCCCTCCGATCTGATCTTAACCGTGGATTAAATCTCGGCGGCTGATCGATCCCATAAAATCCTAGCTGTCGGATGGATCCGTACCCATCGCTTACCGTGGACCGAGTCCCCCTCTCTCTGGCCGATGGGCCCCATCTGTTAGCCGGGTTCACCCCCTCTCTATCTCTCCGATGACGTCATAATTCCCTTACCCGAATTAAATTAATCCCTTAATGACGCAATAAATCGGTTTAATTTTTTTAAATGCTTTTAAAAGGGTTTAAACTTCTAAAATTCATAACTAATTCATCCGAACTCCATTTGGGGTTATTCAACTTGCACAATTATTTAAAAATCAAGATCTACCCATTAAAAATATAATATTATACTGTTTATGTGTGTTGATATACTGTTTGCTTGTTTTGTTTATTGCCTTTAGCCGCCACGTTCAGTAAAGCCGTAGTTCTCGAGGAAGTTCGAGCTTGTGAGGAGTAGCAATGCAAGTTACACATTCCTCAGTACCTTTGAGCATATTTTCCTATGTTTAAAGTTATATTTTTCCTTCAACTCTGCGTTATTTTAGAGTTCATTGAAAGGAAAAGCCGTTAAATCCTTTTATGGGGATCCCTTTGTACTTGATTACTGATATTGTTGACTATGGGGGATAGAATGTGACTAGTCTACTTATTATTGTTAGCTAGATTATTCTAAAACTCTGCTTCTGTGCCATGCTTAGCAAAACTATTTAGAGATAATTTTGCGGGCTGAAATATTAACGTTCATCATTATAATATTTAGTTGATTCTATACGACTGTGGTCGTACAGAATAATTTAATGGTTATACTAAAATCATATTTTAAAAGGTGGGGTTGCAAGCAACAGGGTTGTTAATGTTGCTAGTGGTGCTCGTAACAGTTAAGGATCGATTCACGGACTACTTGTTGCGAAGCAATACCCGTGCTAACTATAAGTTAGAATGGGTAATAGCGTGAATCAAAGTGTAGTTCGTACAACCGGAGGCCCTACGGTGTGTTGTGGCTGTGTCAATAAGTCTATATTTTGGGCGTTGGACCGTCTCCTTGTCGAGAAACCTGATCAACCCTATCGAAGACTGGTGGTCTAGCGGATGGCTCTCTTGTATGCGGGTTACATGAAGGGTCTTCTCACAATTCCTTTTCAAGATACCGTGGTGGTATTAAGGCGCACAGTAATGTGTTGTGGAGTTGTGTCTTGTAGATAAATTGGTACACCTCTGGTCATAGTAAAACTATTCGAATAACCGTGACCACGGTTAAGGGCGGGCCTAGCGATGTTTTCTATAATTAGTCCCACACTAACTAAATTTGATTATTGAAGGATGAATCATGGTTAGCTCCAGGTTGATTTCTAGATGAGGATTTACACATAATAAAATTCCAGAATTTTATATGAAAATTTTGGGCGTGACAGGAACCGCATACAAAGATCATCGATTTTTATAGGCCTTTAGTTACAGACGGGATACTTGGCCACCTGCAAAAATATGATTTGCCTGCCTATAAAAACATGTTTTCTAGTATTGTCATGCCCAACATCATTGTGGTTCTAGATCTGAAACCCGTGTTTCGACCAACATAGACGTCAACTTTGGATGCTGACAACACCATCAGATCTCTGTCTCTTGGGAAAGTGTTTTGATGAAGACATTTTTGTTGATCTCTCAAAATAGCCTGCATCCGTCCCTCCGTCTCCTCACGTTCTCTCCGTTTGTTCATGCTCCACGAGAGGAAGAAGAGAAATACTACCCAGCACTGTGCAAACGTGGTTGAGTCAAACCAACTCAACTAGGCGAAGGTCACCTCCGATCAAACTGTCTAGTTTGGCTGGTTCAACCAGTTTAACTGGTTCGAACTAAGGTTTCATACTAATTCACCTCTCAACCACAACCTTTCAAGTCTCTTCACTTTTGACTTTCTCCTGTATCGGTATATTAGACCCTAGATCTCACTTGCTCCCATGACGCTGTAGACCATATAACCCAAAAATGATCCGTGGCCATCTAAATCTATATAACATTTAGTTCATTTGTTTCACTCTGTTTCGGTTTTTGCTTTTGTTCTACCTTAGATTTGTAGAGTTTTTCATATAGTCTTTTTTAGCGTTATTTTGGTGTGTACACTAAATTGTGAGGAAGGTGCAGTCATATCATCCAGAGCTAGTGCTGTCATACCAACCAATCATTTCATTATAGTAATCTAATTTTTTCCCGTCATTAACGCACCAGTAGTCTACAAAAAAAAAAAAGGTCATGGCACCTAGGAATCGTTCCTCCGGATCTCGCACGAACTCGGCAGGCCTCACCGCCTCATCCTCATCGCCGCGTCATGATGACGGGCATAGTACGTAAGAGCAACCCAGAGCGTCAGAGTGAGCCGGTGAGCGCAGCACGAGCCACGTAGATAAATGGTTTTGCCGGATTATACATCGAGCGATTGCAGATGTATCGACGGCCGCGCCGTGCGTGTCAGCGTGTGACTCCGACACTTGTAGGTTTAGGTGGCATGGCGTGGAGCGAGCACGCACCTGCATCCCGGCCGGCCTCCTCGATCTCCTTCCCTCCACGTTCTCGTCGAAGCAGCTTTCTAGTGCCAAAAAAAACGAAGCAGCGAAGGAGAACTATCTGGTCGCTTCCACGTTTGGTTTGCCCAAACCAAGGCGTCGAGCTGTTTCAGACTCTCAGTTCAGCGCAAAAGTTCCTTTTCGGGTGGGGTCCACAGGTCGGACACGTTGAGGCCTCCGGCTTGGTCGCCATTTTTCTCCACATGGGCAGGTTGACGCCGACGGGAAGTCCATCCAAGCCACTGACAGCTCGGGCCCACGTGTCAGTGAGCAACGTTCGCCGTTCTCTCCGTCGTTAGCTTCTCCCCCACGGGAGAACCGGAGCGGCCATAGCCCCTGGATCTGACTGAACGGTGGGCCCACGTACCTCGTGGGCCCCGAGGATCAGTGGAAACGCTTGAACAACTACCCCGCTACGCGTCCACGGAACGGTACACCGCGGCTAAGTGTATAAAGTCGGGAACCGCATCTACTCGCTCGCAGTCTCCCTCCCGCAGACCGCCACCGCCACCGCCACCGCACTCGGCGCGCCGGAGCAGCCGCCATGTCCGGCCCTAAGCTCGACCGCACCCCGAGCATCCGCGACCGCGTTGAGGACACCCTCCACGCCCACCGCAACGAGCTCGTCGCACTCCTCTCCAAGTGAGCGCCCGCCCGCCCGCAACGATCGCCGCGCCGAATTTTCCCATTTTAATCACTCGCTGATGAATTCGTCTGGGGGTGCGTGCGCGGTGGTAGGTATGTGAGCCAGGGGAAGGGAATCCTGCAGCCGCACCACATCCTCGACGCGCTCGACGAGGTCCAGGGCTCCGGCGGCCGCGCCCTCGTCGAGGGCCCCTTCCTCGACGTCCTCCGCTCCGCCCAGGTGCGCCGTGCGCTGGAGCCCCCGAAACACTCGGCCGCCGTGGCGGCCTTTTTTGAGGGGCTATCCTGAATCCCGAGCTATCTCGTGCCGTGTCGCATGGTTTTTCGCAGGAGGCGATCGTGCTGCCACCATTCGTGGCGATCGCGGTGCGGCCGCGGCCCGGGGTGTGGGAGTACGTCCGCGTGAACGTGCACGAGCTCAGCGTCGAGCAGCTCACCGTGTCGGAGTACCTGCGCTTTAAGGAGGAGCTCGTCGACGGCCAGTATGTGCTCCTCCCCTGCTCCTGCACTCTGCTTTCCCAGGAATTTCAGTGGTTTGTTTCACGACGTTATCTCGACAGGGGTTTAAGGTTCTAGTGGCTGTGTGGGGTTTGGGTTCGCCGCTTCTCGTGGCCGTTTGCTCGACTTGCCCCTGGTTGTATTCGGGGCAATTGGGCAGAGAGGTTGATCTGTTGTTGATTTATGTAGGTGGTTCTTACCGTGAACGCATCACGGGCTTAAGTTGGATCAGTAAAAATCTGTTGAGTGGGATGTTGATAATAGTTTGTTTTAGTCCCACACGTCTGAGGACGAATAGTAGCATAGTCAAAATTCACAACTTACTGTGTTATCACTTTGGTTTTATATATTTGCAGATGCTTGGTCAATGTTAGTAGCTACTAGATCTCAAAGTTAGAGCTGTAATTCGGTATAGAGACTTCCGGACTGATGCTGGCAGAATGATTGTATTTCTGTTTGTCTTCTATTTTATTATCGCAGCAGCTTTAGTGGCCCTATTTGGGTTTTTTTTCCACCAAACTCTTAACCTGGATTAAGTATGTCAGGTACAACGATCCATACATACTCGAGCTTGATTTTGAGCCATTCAATGCCTCAGTTCCACGCCCGAATCGGTCGTCATCGATTGGAAATGGCGTGCAGTTTCTCAACAGGCACTTGTCTTCGATCATGTTCCGGAACAAGGATTGCTTGGAGCCCCTACTTGATTTCCTTCGCGGGCATCGGCATAAGGGTCATGTGAGTTTTGCAACTGTTGTGGAGATTTCAACAAATTTTTTGTCAAATTTTATGTTTGATCTTAATTTTGGAATGCTGTCATGTGTATTCCGTAGGTCATGATGCTAAATGATAGGATACCGAGTCTGGGAAGGCTTCAGTCTGTGCTGACAAAAGCTGAGGAGCACTTGTCAAAGCTCCCAGCTGACACACCATATTCACAGTTCGCATATAAGTAAGTTAGCCTATCACATTAAGGCTCGAGTGTGTGCATAAATTCTATATTGCTAGGGGGATGCACTTCAGATTTTTCAATTTGGAATGCACTTTCAGCTTTTCTAAAAAAGTAAAACGCCTCTTTAGAAATGGTATTATCTACGGACTTAAACTACCGGGCTATTGGCAAATATAAACTCAGGTTGAACTCTGTATGTTGATCATATGTTGAGCGACACGCTTTTGACTTGTCTTGCATATATGAATTCACTGAAAATGATATACACTGTATTTGTCATATTGTTCACAGTACTTAACAGATTTGTAATAAAGTGTGCCTTTTATAGTGCAATCACATTCTGGGAGAATGGCTTAACACATGGCTATATATTTACCTGTAACATTCAGGTTTCAAGAATGGGGATTGGAGAAGGGTTGGGGCGATACTGCTGGATGTGTCTTGGAGATGATACATCTCCTTCTGGATGTGCTTCAGGCGCCTGATCCATCTACTCTTGAGACTTTCTTGGGAAGGATTCCCATGATCTTTAATGTCGTGGTAGTGTCTCCTCATGGATATTTTGGCCAAGCCAATGTGTTGGGCTTACCAGATACTGGAGGGCAGGTACCGGTTGATGACATACACCAAGAATTTTTAGCTTATCAAGACACAACCAGTGATCTTTATCTTCTTATGGCTATAAAGTGCCTCCCTCTCACCATTTATTGCATATTTTTTCTCATTTAAAGCCTCATGCTGTTGTTTTTCTATGCATTTGTCCAGATTGTCTATATATTGGACCAAGTCCGTGCATTGGAGAACGAGATGGTTCTTAGGTTAAAGAAACAAGGCCTTGATTTTACCCCTAAAATTCTCATTGTAAGTACATGCCTAGTTCCTCTTAATACAAAGACACACAAGACTTTTGTGTATTTCTGGAAAAAAAGTACATGTCTAGTTCTTTCCTTAATTTTGGCATTTGTTAAGTGTAATTTCTATTTTATCAGAGTTCAGTACATGCTCCAATTACCTTGTTTTACTGAACATTACAATTTTCACATGATTTGCACATGGTAAACTCTGCAAGTTATCATTGTGCTTCTTTCACGTGAAAAAGAGATCAGCTAATCATTTTTTTCTTATGTCATTGAGGTTACTCGGCTAATACCAGAAGCAAAAGGGACGTCATGCAATCAGAGGCTTGAGAGAATAAGTGGGACACAACATACTTACATATTACGAGTGCCTTTCAGAAATGAAAATGGGATACTCAGGAAATGGATATCAAGATTTGATGTATGGCCCTACCTGGAGAAATTTGCAGAGGTGAATTATAATGCATTCTTTTCTTTTACTTGTAGAAATTCCTGAGATGGCTCTGAACTGGTTTTCTTCCTCTCCTCCCGAGAATTGAAGGATTACCTTTCTATACAAAAAAAAAAAAATCAACTCAAGGTGGTAAATCACTTATGTATGGCTTTGGTAATGGACATTTATAGTTTCTGGAACATGGGAGTAGAAGGATTAAATCCAAGATGAAGGGGGTAAATCACTAATGTAGAACACAAAATATAACTTTTGAGGACTGCTGTTCTCACTGGAAACTTCAATTCCGTACACGAGAACTTTCTATGGGTGTGAATTTGCATTTGATTTGTATTATAAGAGCTTTGGATGACCTTTCCTAGTAAGCAGCCCCGATTCTGTATATGGCACTTACTCTGGGTTTTAACTTTCGAGTACTGTTTGCTTCGGGCGGAAAAAAACTTTGGAGTACTGTTCTCCTCAGCTGGAACTTCAATTTTATATTTGAACACTATAATAGTTCTTATTTTACAGGATGCAGCTGGTGAGATTGCTGCAGAACTACAAGGTACTCCAGACTTCATAATTGGAAACTACAGTGATGGTAATCTTGTTGCATCATTGCTATCTTACAAGATGGGAATTACCCAGGTATTCCTTGTTAAATACTCTTAAAAATTTCCACCACCTTTTTGGTTACTGACTATGCCAGTATATTGATTGCAGTGCAATATTGCTCATGCTTTGGAAAAGACTAAATATCCAGACTCAGACATATACTGGATGAAGTACGATGAGAAGTACCATTTCTCTTGTCAGTTCACAGCTGATATAATCGCCATGAACAATGCTGATTTTATAATCACCAGCACATACCAGGAAATTGCTGGCAGGTTTATTCTCTTCTGCCCTGTTGGCCATTAAAGTTTTTTAGCATGATTTCATTATTGAATAATTGTTTGTTCACACATAGTAGCAGGTGAAATTGTTGCACATTTCACTAATAATTCTGGTGGGCACGCCTATTGGTTATGCATGGTTATTGTTAGGATATGCTGATTCTGATTCATAATATTTTCCTTTTTGCAGCAAAAACACAGTTGGACAGTATGAGAGCCATACTGCATTTACTCTTCCTGGCCTGTATCGCATTGTCCATGGGATAGATGTTTTTGACCCCAAGTTCAACATAGTTTCTCCAGGAGCAGACATGTCTATATATTTTCCATACACTGAAAAGGCCAAGCGGCTCACTTCGCTTCATGGTTCACTTGAAAACTTGATTTATGACCCAGAGCAAAATGATGAACACATGTGAGTAATTTCTGTTATCTTGCTTCTTTTTGTAGCACTTTAAGGATTAAGTTGGATGTCCTTTGCACTACCCCTCTGGTTTGGTCTCTTCTCATCGCTTGGTGACAGGGTTACTACTAGTGTCTTTTCTAGATTTTATTACTTACCAGGTTATCATGGATGGGAGTAGAATTTACACACTTGATGCATATTTTAGAGATACTAACAGGATGTGTGCAAAAGTAGATAGTGGTGGCATGTAAGATGTGACTCTGGTTGTTTCTGATGATGATAATTCTCTTTGTAGTGGACACCTGGATGACAGAGCAAAACCCATTCTCTTTTCCATGGCACGACTTGACCGAGTTAAGAACATAACAGGATTGGTTGAAGCTTATGCTAAAAACTCTAGGCTAAGGGATCTGGTAAACCTTGTTGTGGTTGCTGGCTATAACGATGTCAAGAAATCCAAGGACAGAGAAGAAATCGCAGAGATTGAGAAGATGCATGAACTTATCAAGACCTATAACTTGTTTGGGCAGTTCCGGTGGATCTCTGCTCAGACGAACAGAGCTCGCAACGGTGAGCTCTATCGCTACATAGCTGATACTCATGGTGCCTTTGTGCAGGTATGGTCATCAGTTTAACTTACATGTTCTATCAGAAGGCATATGGAATTGATGGTGGTTCATGTCACTTACATATTGACTTGACTTATTAATTACAGCCAGCTTTCTATGAAGCATTCGGTCTCACTGTTGTGGAGGCCATGACATGTGGACTCCCCACTTTTGCAACAGTCCATGGTGGACCTGCTGAGATTATTGAGCACGGCATCTCAGGGTTCCACGTAGATCCTTATCATCCGGATCAGGCTGCAAATCTGATTGCTGACTTCTTCGAACAATGTAAACAAGACCCGGACCATTGGGTTGAAGTTTCTAATCGAGGCCTGCAGCGAATATATGAGAAGTCAGTACTGCCAATCCTGTTTTTACCAGGTGTTTTTCATGTCTCTTGTGTGGCAATTCTATTTTCTGACCGTGATGTTTATAGGTATACATGGAAGATCTACTCTGAGAGGTTGATGACACTGGCTGGGGTTTATGGCTTCTGGAAGTATGTCTCGAAGCTTGAGAGGCGGGAAACCCGGCGCTACCTTGAGATGTTCTACATATTGAAGTTCCGTGAGCTGGTAGGCAAAAATTTCAGCCTTCTTAGCACATAAAATAGTTACCAGATTAACTATGCCAATACATGCCATGTGCAGATTTGCGGCGATTAGATTGACATAGTATAAATCCAACTAGGATGCACTCTTCTCTTTTACTGAAGAGAACACAGAAGCAATGCTTCCTGGTCTGAAGATTTTCTTCGAGTAAAACAGCTGCGTTTTGAGTGGTTAATCTTTTTTGGTTCATGCAGGCGAAGACTGTGCCTCTTGCAGTAGATGAGGCACACTAACTGACGGTACTTGGCGTGCCAAACTGGTGCGTGATGACACATGTATGAGAAAAATCTTCATGCTATAAAAGGGGCTGGTATAGGTAATAAGGTGCAGCAGATGGCCGTTTGTCCGGTAATAAGAAAGATTGTAATTGTGTGTCCAGGAAATGACGAACCTGGGACTGTAAAACTAGATTTGTCAAACATCTTGTTTATGTACATTAAAGTAGTTCTATACTCTCTGGTTCTTCGCCATTTGTTGTCTTAAAGCTGTTAATTTGGTAATCTGGTTTTTCTGATAGTGTTAGATTGCCCATGAAAATCATCATCATTTTCCGCTTAGGATTTCACTTCGCTGCATAAGATGCAGGAATGAGCATGTTCTCCACATGCTCGTTTTTTATATGATTACTCGCTGAAATTTGTGGCCGTGAAGTTTTTCTCTGAATAATTGCAAATTTAACATCACGGTTTTAAAAGAAGAGGTTTGCCATCAGTCTCCATATTCCTAAGGAGAATGCATCCAATCAGTAAACTCTTGCAAGTTGCAGCGAAGTGTCATGTTTATCAGAAATATAAGAACACAACTTTACACTATTTTTCGCAATTTTGCCAAAGAAGAATATTACCTGAGAGGCTGAGACAAGATGCTGTGCTTCATGTTCATTATCAAAAGAACCACTTGCTGTGGCTTGTTCTTGCAGTCTTGCTCATCATCTTTCACTTCACCTCTGCTTCGTTGCCGACTTGTCGCCGGAGCATGCTGGCTTTCGGCCACGGCCGCGCCGCTCATCGTGGAGGAGTGATAATTGGCAGAAAAATACTTTTTAGATGCTAGATCTATGTTCCTTATTTTGGCCCACTATCGATGTTAGAGATCTGACATTTTTTTTAAAAAAAAAGGTTCTTTATTGTGGTCCAAAAATCTTAAAAAGGGCCTCTTGGCGGTTGTCATATTGTTGGCCTGTGGCGACTTTGAGTTGTCCGGTATCCATAGCTATCTCGTCATCCTCTTTACCTCGTTGTTCTCGGACTCCTCACCATATCCCCAGGATCACCTTGTCTCCTCTGGCCCCGACGACCCCTTCAACACTGTGAACCGCGCCTCCAGCTCATCCTATCCCACTGGCAAGGGCAGCGGAGGCGGCATTATGTGATCTGGCCCAGCCAATGAAAACTGAGCACACATGTGTCGGGGTCAAGCGAGGGAGGGTTTGGAGGGGCGGACGACAATGATGAGACAGGCGGGACCTCGCCTGGAGCTTGAGCAGCCCGGCATCCTGCGCCGTGCGGAGGAGCGCTTCACCTACCCCTTCTTCTCTGCCAGAGCACGCTGGATCCCAGTTGCCACCACTCATCGTGTTGGTATTTCGTGTGTTAAATATATGATCCGAATTTCAGTATATAACATATTTAGATTACTAGATTATTTTTCTAATAGGACTCATAGTCCTTTTCTATTTAGAATCTTGTAGTCCTTTTCTATTAGGAATCTTGTTATTTTCTCTTTTATATATCTCTTGTAAGCTACACGAGAAGGACGCGTCGGTCCATTGTTTCTCTGTGCTTTGTATCCAAATCCTCGATATTAATCATTACCGGTCAGCGTCCGTGGTTTTTTTTCGTAAGGGTTTTTTACATAAAAATTCGTCTTGGTTGTGTATCTATTTTCGTAACAAGTAATATTACAATATTGGAGATCGATCCGCCAGCGTGCCGTCATCATGTTTTCGCAAGATCAAATCCAAGCAGCCGTCGGCCATGCCCGCGTCCACGATCTGCAGCAAGCCGTCTAACGTGCACGGGACCTGAGGAAAAAGCAAGACGGTAGAGCAGGACTCAGCACCCATCAACTACCAGCCACGCACGGCTCCTGAGGCCAAGAAAAAAAGTATAAGTCGTCCGGGCTCTTGTCTGGGCCGTCGGTGGGCAATTTTTATAGCGAATTTTACTATGGCCACACATAAGTTTACTGGGAGGTTTATTTAGGAGATCAAAAAGTGCTTCGCTTCTTGCATACAGAAAGTGCACCAAAGATTCGTGTTTATACTAGATTTACCTAATTTTCATAGTAGCTGATTAAGGATTCAATTTTCATGACGGATTACCGCTCCTAGATTAAGGTTTTGATCACGTGAATCTTCAAGTTCAATTTTGCTATGTCCACACAGCTACCACACCAGGAGGTTTGCCTGGAGAACAAAATACTTTATTACATGCACACAAAAGTATACATGATTTCGTATTTATGCTAGAATTCCACCATTTCATACCGGCAGATTCAGGATTATATTCCAATGGTGAGTTTAAAGTATGATCTACCACTCCTGTACTGAGGTTCGTGTTTCTGCTAGGGTTGCGTAAATTCATTCTAGCAGATTTAAGATTTATTCCCAATGGTTACTTCATCTTTTACTCTTGGACCGTGATGCAAAGATTTTGTTTGAGCTCAAACCTAGTTGGTGTTAGATTTTAGTCTTAGAGACTATTTAGCACGCGGTGATTTTATCTACATGAGGCTCTTTAGTGATGGATGATTTCTATGCTACAAGAGAAATTTGTTGTAACGTTGAGATCGTTAAATACGTGATCCAAATTTCAGCTTGTTAAATACGTGATCCAAATTTCAACATATAATATATTCGGATTATTGAATTAGTTTTCTAATAGAACTTGTAGTTTTTTTCTATTACGAATGAGCTGAAATGCCGATGTACGTTCCACTGTATGAGTGATAAAATAAAATTTACTACTACTATATGTGACCCGGTGTTTTTATGGCTCTCGGCACTTGTCTACATGTGTTTCTGCATTCGCTTGTTTGGTACGAGGTATTTCTGTATTTGCTTATACATGTAGGTGTACACACGAGAACCCTGAACTTTGCATAATACGACCAAGGTTGCGAAGGAACTTGTGGACGTCGAGGAATTCACGCATGAGCGCCAGCAGTATTACCGCACAGACTCTGAACTGAAAGCGCACTGCGCTACTATAGTTTTATATGCACGGAGTGGCGTAATTCTAATGACCAGATTTATTTGCACTTAACAGCAGAAGTTCTAGGTATTGCCAGGCCATCCATGAGATTTCATTTGAACGAAGTAATCTAAGTCGTGAGGTCATATATTAGAATTTCTCCCCAATTCAAGTATCTCAATGTAATGCTTCATAAGAATTCTCAATGTAGTGCTTCAGAAGATCTCTCAATGTAGTGCGTGATGCCAATACTAATGGTCCATGTTTTCCTTGATCTACTGATTTACAGAACCATTTGCCACATCTAGCCTTGCACATATGTATTCTATACACTAAACACATTCCTGAGCCTGAACCTGAACGCAGCAGGGTCAACCAACCCTCCTTTACCTGAACCAAATGCTGTGAAGGGTTCTCCATCCCAACCAAATATCATAAGGAATCACTCACACCGGTTACACTACAAATCCATTTCTTTTACCATTACCGTTGCTAGAACCAAACACCACAATAAATTCAGACAGAAGTTCCGACACAGATTGCAAAGCCGGCAGCCTTTTATCAGCACATATTTTTCTTGCAAAATAACCAATAGCATACAGATCAAACATTTCAGCCAGCGAGTAATGGTAGAAAACAAAACGAGAACACTTAAGCAGACATGACAAAGCAAAATGAATCATATGAAATATATATCAATCTTCTCATAAGAGTCGCTCGCATTGCATGGAGGCATAAAGATGTTTATGCTAATATATTTACCTTTTGGGTTAATTGAGATATATAATATTTGAGATGATATACTAACATATTTACTGCCAATATTTTTTTCTGTAGCAGATGGTTCAACTAATGATTACACGCAAGTCCCAATAGCGCTTTCTATGACTCCAAAATCAATCAGCTAACTAAGGCAATTTCACTGTTAGAAACAGCGAATTGGCACCAAGTATATTGACACCACCAGTACAGAGACATGCAATTCAGTGGACATTACAGAAACAACCACAATTCGGTGGACATTGCAGAGTATGATTGTTACAACTCAAAAATACAGATTGACCAAAAAGTGCGGCCGCATCCAAATTGCTGTTTGACTAGTAACTCAGCAACAATAAAATTAACTTCCAGAAAACGCTTTAGCCCATTATTATTCTGAAAATTTTTAAGAGAGTTACAAGAGCACAACAGTTCACCAACAATTGAATTGCATTTTACAGTAAATTCTAGGTATGGTAGATTTCAGAATTTCAGTTGAACTAAGTAATTCTAATTTGTGAGGTGGCAATTAACACAAGAAGAATAGAACACAAAACAGTCATATTTAAAACTTCACCTCTGTTCAAAATTCTCAATATCGTGCTTCAAAACAATTTTTCATCAAACTGAGGTTAGCTGCAGTTTCGTGGACAATCATTAAGTACGACACACACGAACAAAGCACTTCATTCATTTCAACACCATGATTCCGAGAAAATTTAGACCTGATAATATTCAGGATGAACAGATAAGATTACAGAAAAAAGAATCGCCCCAAGAACCAAAGAACCTAAGCAAGAAGCGTCCAAGAAGTTAGAGGCAAGATGAAATTCCAAGAAACTATGCAAGAACTAGTCATCCAGGCTAGACGTGGCGCATCAGAGTACCGAGAACATCAAAGCCGCAGCGGCGGGAGCGGTGCACAACGGGGTGGAGACCGCGGCGCAGCACAGAAGCGTGACCATCGGCGGCGAGCCGCGCAGGCCCACGCACTCACGCAGCATCCCGAGGAGGTCTTCGTCGCCCGGTCCGCGCTCCAATCGTCGCCGCAGCAGCCGCGGGTGGTACGCCTCTCCGCAGCACTGGTGGTACGCCGTCTTCTCGCGGCAGATGGCGCATCCGTCGTCCTCCGCCGACTCCGCTCACCGGAAAGGGGAGACGACGAAAATCGCCGCGGCAAGCACAACGCAGAGGAGGGGTGCGTCCTCCCCGAAGAAAAGAGCGTAGAGGAACTCGCTCAGGAGGTAGAGGAACACGACCATCCAGAGGAAGAGACGAACAGCCCATCGGGCCATGGTGGACTCGTAGGCAGGCCGTGGGCTTGGGCGTCTCTCTGTCGCTCTCGCTTGTCTTCCTCTTACGAGCGGTTGATGCGAATTTTTTTCATTTTTATATTTATTTAATAAAATATTTACAAAACTATATTTTCATTTCAAACATTTACAAAAATATACTCCCACCGCCCTTTGGGAGGACGATATGTTTGAAATCGCCCTCTGAGAGGGCGGCAAGGGGGCCGCCTGTAAAAATCCGGCGTGGGCGTGGGCGAGGCGGGGGCGTGGGCGCGCGGGGCGAGGACGAGGGCACGGACGAGGGCGCGGGCGCGGGAGCAGGTCCCGGGCGCAGGGCGCGGGCGCGGGTGAGGGGAACCGACTGGATTTTTACAGGCGGCCCCTTTGCTACCCTCTCAGAAGGCGGTGGGAGTATATTTTTGTAAATGTTTGAAATGAAAATGTAGTTTTGTAAATATTTTATTAAATAAATATAAAAATATAAAAAATTCCGGTTGATGCTGGCTTGGTTTAAGTAGGAAAACCGATGGGTGGGTGGGCGGGCTGAATCCAACACTCTCAACGGAACAGCCCACCAGATCAATATTCTTCAAAGCGTGGAAAGCCTGCAAACTATAGCCCATCTGGCCCATCAACTAAGGCCTTTGTTCCGCACGCGTGGGCCTCCAATTCGCGCGACGACACACGGACACCGTACGCGAGTCCTAAAATGAACCGAGTTGACTTCCGATGCCGACTCCGTTTCTTCTCTTAATAATCTACTGAATAAGTATCGCACCTACGGACGGACGGTCTCCTGCAACCAAAGTGATACTAGAGAATCGCTTAGCCGCTTGTCGCTTCAGAGCATTTAGATTGCAAGAAAAACTCATGGAGCACTGCAAGAGATTCATCCATAAGCTCAAGACGTATTGTGGTGCGGATTCCGGCTCCGGGTCCGGCTCCAAGCCCTTGATGGCAGAAGCAGCTGCACATCTGGTGGCAGTCCCGCAAGAAGAAAAGGAGGACGGCCTTGCGCCTCGTCGGGGGAGTCGTTTGGTGAGATGCATTCGCGGCCTCATCCTGTTCGCCTTCGTGGCGTCGTCGCACCACTTCTATTTACGGATGGCCCATCATCGAGAAATTAATGATGCTTATAGCATTTTTCTCGCATGTTACCACTATATTTTCCTCGCTACCATTATTATAGCTGGCTGCCTGTCTATTCGCCGTGATGGCTTGATCTAATAATGTCGCTTATGTAAGCTCTACTTTTGTAATAAATATTAATAAATATTCTTCATGTATCATTCCATCTGGTACTACTGTTCAGCACTTTTGTATTGTTTTCCTAGCGCTCTCTTTTCCTTTCTTTTTTCCTAGCATGTTCTGTAAGCCAAATGGTCACAATATGTTTGGTATCAAGCTGACTCGAATAGTAAGTTGCATTGAGGTTTTGGTACCAAACTTCGCTAACTGATCAGAATGTAAATCAACTGTCATACGTACAATTACCACGATGTGTCGATGCTTTGCACCGGCAATAAAACTATGGGGTTACTCGGCGAGGGTGAATTCGATGGACTGCAGAGGAACACAAAAAAATTATACTGGTTCAGGCCCTCAAGATGAGGTAATACCCTACGTCCAGTTGAGGTGTTATTCCTCTGAGGTGTATGTAGATCGATGATCTGGTTGCTCTTGTTGTGCTTGCTCTGAGGGGCGCCCTGTCTCCCTTTATATACTAGGGGACAGGGGTACATGATAAGGATCCCAGTCGGATACGACCAAGGGATTTTCTTCTTAGAGATAGAATCCTATCCGACTAAGACTATGTTTCCTTATTATACAAGGTACAGCCCGCCGGTTGCTATCTTATCTCTAATTACATGGTCCGGCCCATCCTCTATCCGAGTGGCCCATGTACTGGTAATGAGGTACCCGGGGCCCATGGCCTCCACAGTAGCTCCTGAGACCTTCATAGTTGAGTCACAGCTGATGCCGAGTGCTCGTCCTCCACGGTGAAGGTTGCCCGAGTGCGGTGCGCCCGAGTACTCTTTGTCCGAGTAAGTCTTCTCCCGAGTCCTGCTTTATGTTAGCTGGCAGCGAGGCTATGAAGGGCTTCATGTAAATATATGAATAGTGTGCGCCGAATAGGCGCACCTATTAGGTGTAGCCCCCGACTTTGTGCTTAATTGTAAAGACAATTAAACATAAAGTCAAAGATCTTTAACTCGGAAGTCTTTCCCGAGTAGATTACTACGGGTTTTTGTGACTCTTTGGTATCATGTCAACCGGAGTAAAATTTATAGTCTTACTGAGTAGGAGAACTACTCGTATGTAGGACTCTTCGACTTCATGTCAGTCGGAATATGAGTTTATAGTCTTGCCGAGTAGGATGCTATTCCGATATGGGACTCTTCAGCGTCATGTTAGCTGGAAAAAGGGGTTTATAGTCTGTTCCGAGTGGCGTCCCACTCAAAAGTTAGACTCCTCCGCATCATGTCAGCGGGAAAAGATGTTTATAGTCTCTTCCGAGTAGTGCACTACTCGAAAGTTAGACTCTTCCGCATCATGTCAGCGGGTAAAATGTTGCTCATGACAACTGATGGCCACGCATGTAGGCCGAGTACCACTTTATGAAAGTAAATCCATGGCGTGGTTAGGTGTACTCGAGAAAGATACATGTATCCCCAATTTTAATGAAGACCAGCTTGTGATCCTTATAAGGATATATCTTCGAGACCTGGTGGACAAAACAAATACCCAAACATATATGTTTAGCAATAAGGCTCTCATGAAGCATATCTGTTTACCTCATCGGTTCCTGTTGGTAGCACCAGCGCTATAATTTCAACTCAGCCTGCGTGCGGCCCATATGGAGCATGCTACTGTAGGAACTCATATCTTGTTGGTCCAGTGCAGACTGTGTAGGCCCAAGCCCGTCTAATCGGCATCGGCTCTATAAAAAGATGGGGAGAGAGAAAAAGATTCCGTCATCTTCCCCAAATCAGCCAATCTCTTCATCTTCCACCTTCGCGCCCAACTTTTCGCCTCCCGCCCGGCTAGGGTTAACTGCTGCTATTCCCCACCCGAACTCGGGCGATTTCAATCCTCCCCGTTTGCCCCAAGCCCCCGATTCGCTTTTCCCCAAATCTCATCACCCCCAGTCATGCCGAAAGCTTCGGATCTTGCGGGGGCGCCGGGAAGTTCTTGGCCGGTGTCGGATTGCGGCTCAGTAAAGCTGAAGCAGCTGGAAAGTGAACTGAAGTTGCCCAGCCAAGAGGTGATTCACTGGCGGCCGGCCAGGGATGAGTCGAGCCCAAATCCCCGACCTGGAGAAACGGTAGTTTTTGCCTCCTTTTTCGATCGAGGCTTGTGCCTTCCATCTTTTGATTTCTTCCGCCGTATTCTCGACTTTTACGAGCTGGAGTTGGTACATCTGAACCCCAACTCCATTCTCCAGATCTCTATATTTGTTACTCTTTGCGAGTGCTTCTTGGGCGTTGAACCCCATTTCATCCTCTTCCGACACCTGTTCCATATCAAACCTCAACCTTCCAAGAGCAATATCAATGTGATTGGAGGGGCTGGTCTTCAACTGAGGAGCGATGGGAAGAAAACGTATCTCGATTTTCCCTTGAAATCTTCTCTGAAGGGCTGGCACAAGGAGTGGTTTTATTGCGCCGATCTGGCTCCTTCCTTGCGCCCGTTTACCGGTATGCCGCCGACGGTGTTGCCAAACTGGTCCGCGGAGCCGACCTTTGAAGAACTGGGCCAGGCACATATGTTGTTGTCGAAGATAGATGACCTCAAGAGAATGGGCTTGACAGGTCCTTGGGTGGCTTGTCGCTTTCTGACAAGGCGCGTTCAGCCGCTGAAGCTTAGGAGCTCATTCGGCTGGGCCTTCAAAGGCAAAAATGATCCTGACCGAGTGAGCAGCGAATCGGCGGACAAGAAGGAGGTGACCGCGACCCTGTTCGGCTATTTCTCTGAAGGGGTGATCGCGACCGAGGACGACAAGCGCCGGATTGCGGCTTATAGCTTCATTCGGCCTCGGACCAAGGTAACCTTTAACCTTCCTCTGTGATGAATGCCCGTGAGACCGTAGTTGTTCAGCATATCGTGATGCATTTGGTTGACTCACTTGTAGTGGCATGAAGAATTTGATGAAGACTCCCGTCCATTGTCGGCTGTCGCGTTGAAGAAGAGGCCGAGGAGTCCCTCTGCTGCCCAACCCGACTCTAAGAGAGTGGGGAAGAAACCGATTTTATATTGGGGCGAGGGGGCCATGAGGGCGCGCGCCGTGAGCGGAAGCTTGAAAATAAAGGACGCCGTTGCCGCAACGCCCACGCGGTCAAGTCCCAGGTTGAGACCTGCGGGTTTGAGCCCGACGTTGCCGAGCCCGGCGGTGGCGCCACTAAGGGGCAGGCTAGAGCAGACGCCGCCTGGGGTGAAGGCGCCCGAGCCGACCATACCGGAGTTGGGGCCGACTCGGGTTGATATGCCTCCGCCGACAATGACGCCGGCCGGGCCGACTGCCGGAGCTAGCGCTCCGCCGGGGAGCGGGTCGCCCGGCAAGAAGCTGAGGTTCTCCAAGAGGTGCGCTGCTCCGGGTCTTCTGTAGTCTTTGTGTGTTGAAGTAATGTCTTGATGTCTTGCTTCGTCGTGCAGGAAGCGGGCCGATATTGATCTCAAGGAGGTCGACCCGTCTGCTCCACTTGATGAGCCTGCCCCAGCCGAGCCAGCGGCCGCGAACACACCTGTTGAGCCGGCGGCCAGCCCGGTTGCTGAGACCGAGGTGGCTCCGACTACAGGGCCGCAGCCGCCACCCGACCGAGAGGTGGCTGCTGAAACTGAGGCCCCAGCCCCCGAGGCGCCTCACGTTGCGGAAGCCACGGACGGAGCCCCTGGGCCGGTCCCCGAAGTCGTGGGGGAGGGCGGTGCTGAGGCCAGGACCCCGTCGCCGTCGTGGTTATCGTCGTCGCCATCGCCGTCGCCGCCGGAGATCCCACATCTGCCTCGGATCGAAGCTCCTCCACGTGTGATGCCCCGAACCTTTACGTGGACAACTCGCGACGGTACTGTGAAAAGCTTCAGGCTCGATGAAGTCGTTGCAAGGAGAGAGCGCGAAAGCCTGCTTCACGCCGCCATCAGCGGGTCCCAAGGGGTCGCGGTATGATTCTTGTAGTAGAGCTCCAGCAATCTTCTTGTTTTGATGTTTGACTCCGTCCTTGATCCGTCTTTTATCCCGAACAGAAGCTTGTCGACCGCAATGAGGCAATGACGGAAATCTTAGTCGAGGTAGCTCCCCACCTCGCAGAGATGGAACAGCTCCGGGCCTTAAAGGCCGAGATGGAGGAGCGTCATGCGGGGAGGGAGGCCTGGCTGAAGAGTGGCGCCGATCAGCTCAGGGCGGAGACATGGGCCCTAGCCGGAAAGATCAGAGGTAAAATCCTCGAGTATATCTTCCCGACTGAACCGTTGATGTATTCATCCAGCCGCGTTGTTCCCGACTGCCCAGTTATGTCATGACTGCACGGTTGAGCTCTTGGCTAATCTGTGGTGCAGACCTCGAAGCGGAGTTAAAGACTCGAACAGAGAGGGAATCGCAGCTGAAGGAGGCCGAAGAAGCCAAGGCCGAGCTTGAGAAGGTCAAGGCCGACCTGACAAAGGCCAACACCGAGCTTGACCGGGAGAAGTCCGAGTTGGAGAAGGCCGTCGTCAAGCTCGGTAAGGAGAAGGCTGAACTGGAGAAGACCGTGGCCGGGTGGGAGGCCGACTACGAAAGTAAGTCCTCAACCCGACTGTGATCTTAGCCAATCCATTAGTTATCCTGTGTGTAGCCGAATTTGACAAGCTTACTTGCCGGCTGATCTGGGTAGACATGAGAACTAACGTCCGGGCCCAGTATCAGTTCTACACAGAGGAGATAAGGTTGATCAGGGAGTCACAGGAGGCCCTCGTCGGGTCCGTGAAAGGGCTCCTTGACTTTATAGACCCCCGCCCGGTGGGAACCAGCTGCAGCAGAATCCCTCAGATAGTGGGGCGTCTCGAGGATGCCCCGAGTGCCTTGAAAAGGTACTCGGATGAGCATGTTGTCGCCGGCGTGGCCCATACCCTGGCGATGACCAAATCCTTATACCCTAGGGCGGATATTGAAGCCATCGGGGAGGGGTTTGCCGAAGAGACGACGCTAGAGGAGGCGCTGGAGCTGATCGCCCGGGTGAAACCGACTGCAGAGATAATTACCCGAGACCTGGGTCTGTAAGGGCAACATGTTTATGTAGTTGGAATATATAAACTTGTGTAAACAAGCATGTGTAAATATGTGTGCAATGCCGCCAAGCTTATTTTCCGGTTGTCATTAGCTTTACTTGAACGTGTAGTATGCACCGAGTTAGTCTGTCAGAACTTAATAAAAACGTTCGAAGTAAGAAGCTGTACTCGGGCAAACGTGACAGTCATAGTAAGGCTTCATAACCGAAGTGAAATAAGCTCGTATGTTATTGACAACGCACATATATACATGCAGCCCCCGACTCACTACTCGGTTGATACAAGCGGCGTAGAGAGTCAGAGGAACTGTACATATGAAAATTATAGAACTCAGGTATAGAAAGGATGTAGCTGTTCTATGTTCCATGAGTTGCTGATGAGAGTGCCGTCTTTGGTCTTCAGTCGGTAGGCGCCTGGCCGTGTAACCTCGGCTATAATGAACGGCCCTTCCCAGATTGGGGATAATTTATGCCTGTCTTTGGTGGTTTGTATTTTCCTCAGAACGAGATCCCCGACCGAAAAGGCGCGGCCACGGACATTGCGATTGTGGTAGCGGCATAGGCCTTGAAGATACCTTGCCGACTGGATAGTTGCGGTGTCTCTTGCTTCTTCCAGCTGATCTAGTTCGACCGGTCGGGTATTGTTGGAGTCATCTTCTGAGTAGGCCCGGACTCGTGGAGAGCCGAACTGTAACTCGGTAGGTAGCATAGCCTCGGCACCGTAGACCAGAAAGAAAGGGGATTGCCCTGTCGCTCGACTAACCGTGGTTCTGAGAGACCAGAGAACGGATGGGAGTTCTTGTACCCACCGGCCCGCATATGGTTGTAGTTGGTCGAATATCCTGGCCTTGATGCCTTGTAAGACCATGCCGTTGGCTCGTTCAACCTGCCCGTTGCTCCGCGGGTGTGCCACGGATGCATAGCAGATCTTGATGCCGAAGTCGTCGCAGAAGTCTTGGAATACGCCCGCCGCGAACTGGGTACCATTGTCGGTGATGATGCAGTTAGGGACTCTGAACCGGTATAATATGCTCATGATGAAGTCCTTAGCTCGTGCCGCTGTAATTGTTGCGACGGGTTTAGCCTCAATCCACTTTGTGAACTTATCCACCACGACGAATAAATGTGTGAACCCCCCTGGCGCTTTCTTGAAAGGCCCGACCATGTCGAGCCCCCATATTGCAAATGGCCAGGAGATGGGGATAGTTTGGAGTTCCTGGGCTGGGAGATTTGTTTGTCTTGCGTAGAACTGGCAACTCTCGCACTTGCGAACGATGTCTTTAGGCGTCTGTTATGCTGTGGTCCAGAAAAATCCCTGCCGGTAAGCCTTTCCGACTAACGTCTTGGATGCTGCGTGGTTGCCACATATGCCCGAGTGGGTTGAGTGCAGAATCTGCTTGCCCTCCTCGGTGGTGACGCAGCGCATGAGGACACCGGATGCGCTCCTTCGGTACAGGTCTTCTCCGACTAGCAGGAAGCTTTTGCTTCGACGCTTTATCTGCTCGGCTTGACTGCGATCTTCTGGGAGTTCGTTGTCTGTGAGAAATTTGACAACAGGAGTCCTCCAGTCTTGACATATGTGCAACACCTCATCTGTGGTCGGGGTAGGCTCGCCTCCCGACTGATCTGGTGCCGGTTTCTTCTTGACTGATGGCTCTATGAATTGCTCGACAAAGATTCCGGTTGGAACTGCTTCTCGCTTGGATCCCATGTTGGCCAGCTCGTCTGCCGCGTCGTTGTATTGGCGCAGGACATGTGTGATTTCTAGCCCGTCGAACTTGTTTTCCAGCTTGCGGACCTCCTGACAGTATGCCGCCATGGTATCGTCGAGACAGGTCCAGTCTTTCATGACTTGGTTTACCACGAGTTGAGAATCTCCGCGCACAACCAGTCGACGTATGCCGAGTGATATAGCGATGCGGAGCCCGTGGACAAGTGCCTCGTACTCGGCGATGTTGTGGGAAGCCGGGAAGTGGATTTGTAGAACGTACTTCAGTTTTTCGCCAGTGGGGGACATCAATATGACTCCGGCTCCGGCGCCACCGATTCGTAGAGAACCGTCGAAGTACATTGTCCAGTATTCTAGATTTGCTGTTGGTGTAGGCAGTTGGACTTCTGTCCACTCGGCCACGAAGTCGGCTAGAGCTTGAGATTTGATTGCTGTCCGTGGCTGAAAGGTGATGTCAAATGCTATCAGCTCGAGTGCCCATTTAGCGATTCGGCCGGTGGCCTCGCGATTATGAAGGACATCCCCGAGTGGAAATGCTGTGACTACCGTGACTTGGTGTGCTTGGAAATAATGCACCAGCTTCCGGACTGTGATAAGTAGGCCATATAGCAGCTTCTAGACTTGCGGATATCTTGTTTTGGAGTCGGTAAGGACCTCGCTGATGAAGTAGACTGGCCGTTGTATTTTTTGAATATGACCCTGTTCGGATCGCTCAACCACCAGCACCGTGCTGACTACCTGTGTTGTTGCCGCCAGATATAGCATTAGCGGTTCCTGGGGCAGAGGTGACGCCAACACGGGGGGTGATGTGAGGAATTGTTTGAAGTCTTCGAAGGCTCGCTGAGCTTCCGGAGTCCATTGGAAATTGTCGGTCTTTTTGAGTAGCTTGAAGAAGGGCATGCCCCGTTCGCCCAGTCGGGAGATAAACCAGCTGAGTGCCACCATGCAGCCTGTCAGCTTCTGGATGTCTTTGAGGTTAGTCGGGGGTGCCATGTGCCTGATGGCGTTGACTTTCTCCGGGTTGGCCTCAATGCCGCGGTGCGAGACGATGAAGCCGAGTAACTTTCCGGATGGAACACCGAAGGTGCATTTTTCCGGGTTCAACTTCATCTTGAATCTTCGAAGGTTTTGGAAGGTTTCTTCCAAGTCAGCGATGAGGTCTTCTTTGGACTTGGTCTTGATCACCACATCGTCGACGTAGGCTTCCACGTTGCGTCCGATCTGAGTATGCAGACACCGCTGAATAGCCCTTTGATAGGTTGCACCCGCATTCTTCAGACAGAACGGCATTGTGATATAGCAGTACGCTCCAAACGGTGTGATGAAAGATGTCTTCAAGCAGTCTTCTTCTCTCAAGCTGATTTGATGGTATCCCGAGTAACAGTCGAGAAAGCTGAGTAGGTCGTACCCTGCCGTGGAATCAACCACCTGATCTATCCGGGGAAGACCAAATGGGTCCTTGGGGCACGCTTTGTTGAGGTCGGTGTAGTCGACGCACATGCGCCATTGACCGTTTTTCTTCCGGACCAGAACTGGGTTTGCCAGCCAATCCGGGTGGTAGACCTCTTTGATGAACCCGGCTGCGAGGAGCTTGGTAATTTCCTCCCGGATAGCATCTTTGCGGTCTTGAGCGAAGCGCCGCAGTCGCTGTTTGACTGGTTTGGCGTCTGTCTTCACGTTTAGGGCGTGCTCGATCACCTCCCTTGGTACGCCCGGCATGTCGGACGGTTTCCACGCAAAGATATTTTTGTTGGCTTGGAGGAAGGTGACGAGCGCGTCTTCCTATTTGGGGTCGAGTCCGGTCCCGACTAGGGCGGTCTTGGAGGGGTCGAAAGGGTCCAGGGGGATCTCCTTCGTGTCAGAGTTCGCTGAAATTCCCGACTTCGCTGCCTTTTTCGCCGGAATTTGATTTTGCTCGACTTCTGTTGTGGCGGCTTGCCGAATACTGTCGCGCCTGACCGCCGCCTCTTGTGATTGGGCCAGTTTGTAGCTCTCCTTGTCGCAGGTGAAGGCTTGCTTGACGTCGCTGCGGAGGAAGAGGACTCCTGCTGGTCCGGGCATCTTCAGCACCATGTATGTATAGTGCGGTACCGCCATGAATTTGGCGAGTGCCGGTCGTCCGAGTATCGCGTGGTACGCAGTCTGAAGTCGCGACCTCGAAGCAGACATTTTCTGTGCGGTAATTATCCCGCGTGCCGAAGGTTACCGGCAAGGTTATCTGCCCGAGTGGAGTTGATGACAGGCCGGGAATTATCCCGTGGAAGGGCGCAGTGCTCGGCCGTAGTTCTGAACGAGGAACTTTCATCTCGTCCAAAGTTTTGGCGAACATGGATATAGAGGATGAGCGCGCTGCCTCCGTCTATGAGGGTTTTCTCAGCCTGATGTTTTTTGACGACTGGGTCCAGGACGAGGGATAGCGTCCCGGGTGGAGACCGATCTGGGTGATCTGCGCGATTGAAGGTGATGGCCATCTCTGACCAGCGCAGGTATTGGGGGTGTCGGGCCGTGAGACCGTGTTGATGTCGTGTGCTGAAAGCTTCTGTTTGCGCTGGGACGCGTACGCGAGTGGGTCCCCCCGAAGATGTCGGTCTGAGCTCGGCTGAGGATCTTGGAAACGTCGCCGGACCCGAGTCTGGCTGGTCTTTGCCCTTGTCGGGTGCCAGTACGATGAAGTCGTTGCCGGAGGCAAACTTCTGAGGATATACAGTCTTTCGCCGCGTGCTTTTCCTTGGGGTGGAAGGGGCATGGCCGCTCATGACTTCTGGGTAGCGTGTCCGGCTTCGCTATCGGCTGCCAGACTTGTATTTGGACGGCTCGTTGTCGGCTTGGCGGCGCTTCTGTTCTTTCGTGGTCGGGGCTACCTTCTGTCTCGCTGCGAGGGCGCTCCAAGGGCGACCGGTTCGGCCGAGGTCGGGCCGTATTTGTGGCTAGTGTATCGAGAGTTGCCCGGACCCGGTGAGTGGTGGCTTCCGACGTGAATTTTCGTGATTAAGTGGAGCGTCTTTACCAGCCTTTACGAAAGGCTGGCGATACGGCTTCGTCTTTGACAGTGGAATTTGGTGTCGCTTCTCGGAAAACCTCGTGATGAATTCGCGTACATAAGACTCGATTTTTTCGTATGCAGTGGATAAAGATAACATGCTCAAGCGTAGAGGTCTCGGAGGTCCGCTGGAGTTGAGCGATGAACCGGCCCCTAGAAGTTCGCCCTCAGGAACCAATCTCGGACTGCCTTATAGGGAGGCCTGTCGAGCCAGGTGTCCTGGCGCCCGAGTCGGCTAGCGGGCGATGGGAGGTAGTTAGCGATGAACGTCTGCTGCTTGCCCCAGCAGCACGAACTGGCTGGGTATAGACGGTGAGCCAGGAACCGGGTTTGTTGCTTGCCGTTCGTGTATTTTATTGATCCCGGTGGTGCTTCAAAGCAGTCATGTGGCCACAAGACGGTTCCTGTTAGCTCCGCGAGTGATGGCTGGGAATGCCTTTCGTCTTTAGTGAGGGCTCGACTCCGATCTGGCGATGTAATTCGCTCGTGTGTTAGAGATACGAAGCGCTCCATTTTCGTCTTTTCTGAGTCGGCGGTGTCATCTTCTTCGCGTGTCTTCGCGGGGCGGAGCGTTATATGTTATCGTGACGAAGTTCTCGGTCGAGTCGCACTCGGACGGTTTGATTGGGTCTCGGCGATCGTTACTGGCGGGAATGCCGCCGGTCGTCTATTGTGGTATCTGCCAGCGTTATTGGTTTTGCCGGGACTACTTCGTGTGCCTACGGAGCCGGACGTGTAGGCCCAGGCGTCTGCGGGTTGATGCAGGATGAGCCTTGCCGCGGAGAACCCGAGCCGGCTGTGTCGGGTGTATATGAGTGTGCAAATGATCAGCGTTGTCCGACTCTGTGCTGCTGTTGCTGTCGACAGGGCAGCACTTGATCATCGCCTTATCTTGGGCGTATAGTCGGAGTTGGCCTGAGTTGATCGCGGCCCGAAGTGGAGGGTGTTCAGCACGAGTTGCTGCGGGCCGACAAGCGTTCTGTTTGTGTGTGACGAAGACGTCGGGTCGCCAACTTTGTGTTTGAAATCTTGGACTTGAAGCGATGTCGACAGTCTTGTCGTAGCTCGGTATACTTGCGCGGCTTCGCGGTTGGCCTCGCTGCTTTTTGTAAAACGGCTCCCCTTCTTGTCGACTTTCCTCTGTGTAGTCGGCGCACCTCAAAGGTGGTGTTGAGCCATTGGAGATCTCGCGGGGCGGAGGAGGAAGCTTGCCAGCAGAGATGTCCGAGCTTGGCGCGGTGCGAACCACTTATACGACTTGGTGTGTCATGGCCGAGTAATCAGCGGAGTAAGAACGACGCCGACCTGCTCTGGAGCCGAACTGGACACGGTGCTTGACCGTGTCCAAACTGAACGCTAGGAGATCGGGTCATTGATGCGGGTTTAGTATGGCGCGAGCGCGCCGAACCGTGCGGGAGACTGACGATCTTCCGGCCCTTCGGCCCAACCCGGCTGTCTCGAGGCCTAGCGCGAGCCGGAGTCGAAGGGTGAGGGTTGTCCCCGATGATTCGGCGATGTAACGGACCGCGGGGTAAGTAGGTCTTGTCGAAGGAAGGATGGCGCGTCCCGTGGGCCAACTGACGCAATGTCAGGCTGGTCCCGGCTACGGTAAGATCGGATCTGCTTCAGCCAGAAGGTGAGATTGGCGAGTTAGATCTTGTTGGCCAACGAAATTCTAGGCTCGTCGAAGGGTGATGATCTCCGTAGGGAGAGAGCTTGGTGCCTGACTCCGTGATTGAATCATCGTAATCTGTCTGATGAGAGAATTCGCCGGAGGCCCCTACTTGGGGTGCGGCCAACGATGTCGGATGCTTTGACACCGGCAATAAAACTATAGGGCACATCAGTGCAGAGGAGTGAATTTATCGATTCGGATATGCGAGACTGCCAGAGGAACCACAAGAGATATAACTGGTTCAGGCCCTCAACGATGAGGTATCTCTTACGTCCAGTTGAGGTGTATATCCTCTGAGGTGTAGTAGATCGCATGGATCTCTGGTTGTCTTGTTGTGCTTGCCCTAGAGGGGGCGCCCCCTGGCCTTCCCTTATTACTAGCGGGACAGGGCGTACATGGATAAGGGATCCCGAGAGTCGGATTGACGACCAAGAACATTTCCTTACTTAGAGATAGATCCTATCCGACTAAGTACTATGTCCTATATAATGGGTATCAGCCCGTCGGTTTTGCTATCTTACTCTAATTGGACATGGTTCCGCCAATTCTGCTATCCGATGTGGCCTATTATACTGTCGTATATGAGGTAACTGGGTCCATGTCCCTCCACCGATGCTGGTGGATTTACTATAAACACCACACGGCTTCGACCAGTTAGCACGAGATCACACCTGACCAAAAAACAAAAACAGATCGTACTATTTCAGATGCAAACCGCAGGAAAACAAACTAGTGTGACGTGTATAAAGACAGTGTTTTGAGCAAGTTAGCTAGAATTATCTGCTCTCGAGGGTTAGAACCTACTAGATGATCAGTGTATGTCACGTGTGCCGGTTCGTCCAGCAGGGTGTCTACGCTGCGGCGGTACGTCGTCGGTTTGCACGGCAAACGGCCCGACCGTACACTCCTCGCCCGTGCACTCGATGTCGAGGTGGACAGGGTGGCTCTGGGGCTGCGGACGTGGATGGGGGTGAGGGCAGAACCCGGCGCCGGGAGTGGACGTGGGCCGCGGTTCTCCCGGTGCTCACGTTCGGCACCTATGGGCCCGTCGTCGTTCTTCTTGAGCTCGGTGAAGTGAAGTCGCTGCCGGGGGTTTCGCTCCGGTGACGGGCCTCGTTTGGCGGCGGATAAGAAGCGAGAGCCGAGCGCGGTCGTTGCGCACCAACCAGCTGCTTCGGACCGGATGGTCCGAGGCTTGGTGTGAGTGGCGAGAACCGACCTGTTGGCGTGCTTCCGGGCAAAGCAGGGACGTGAGCAGTAGCGGACCGAATCTTCGAGGAGAGGGGATGGCGGTCTCGGCGATGAGGTACGCTTCCTCAAGCTGTTGATTTGGTTCTCCACTACGAGGTAATCTGGTTTTCTGATAGTGTTAGATGCCCATGAGAGATCGATTCATCATTTCCGGCTTAGGATTATCGGTCTTCCGCTGCATAAAATTGCACGGCCCAGAAGCCATGTTTCACACCATGGCTACTGTTTCTAATAGGATACTCGCGTGAAATTGTGGCCGTGAGAGTTTTTCGTCTCGAATTTAATTGCAAATTTAACATTCACAGGTTTTATAAAAAGATGAAGGAGGTTGCTCAGTCCGGCATATTCCTAAGCGAGGAGGGAATGCAAGTCCAATTTCAGAGTAAACCTTGCAAGTATGCAGCGAGTGTCATGTTTGTCACGGAAGAATATGAAGAATGCAGACGGTACACTATTTTTCAACGAGGTGTGTTGCCAAAGAAGATAGGA